>OY757923.1:35983465-36048465 GCA_963585895.1 Sepioteuthis lessoniana | reverse complement strand
TTTTTCCATTTTTATTTTTTATTTTCTTTCAACATTTCTTTTTAAAATTAAAAAAAAATGTCTTCTTTTTATTTCTTTGTCGTCTTTTTCTTAGGTTTATTTTCTTCTTATTGGTTTAGTTTGATTTCTTTGTTTAATGGCTTATCAAATTTCGTGGATTATTTAATACAAAAAAAAAACCCATTCTTGTAGAAGAGCAGTTGTGATACTATTTAACTCTCCGCTGGTGGAAATAAAGGAATCCATACTTTTCCTTAGGGTATTAATCAAAAAGTAAATGTATGCTCGATTAGAGTTTGAACTTGCTTTAAACGATGTTACAGTCTAGTACGTTAGCCACAACGCCACAAATATTATTTGTTATCTAGTGGCCTTCCGAGAAAATCGAGGGACAGCAAATCTCGTCGAAATTCCCTAAGTAATTCTTAACGAATTTAAGTAATATCGCCGTCTGGATAGTCTTATACTTTCCGTATATTTCTAATTCTTCGAGACGGCCCCAAGCATGACGATAATGCGCCTGCCAATTTAAAAAAATCTCGATATTCTTCCAGCTTTTTACTTTTTAATCTTTTGAGGGAGCAACATCCTCAACGGAAGTTTTCCTCTTTAATGCCATATCTAGATTTGGTCAATTAGGCTAGAGAGGGTAATTTTTAAAAATTTAAAAACCTATAAAATATTACTTTTTTCCAGTCTACACAACATCAAGTTCCTCCTCCTCTTCTTCCACTTGTTGACGTAGTCATCGTTGTTGCTCTTCTTCTTCTTCTTCTTCTTCTTCTAATAATAATAATAATAATAATAATAATGATTATAATAATAATAACGGTGATGATGATGGTGCTGGTGCGCTTGGAACAGTTCTGGAGGGCTTGGAAGAAAAATTGAAGAAATTTGAAATCAGATATTTTTGCTGCCTTTTTTCGGTGGTATTTTAAAGTCACATTGATAGTACTCTGGCAAGGAGATGAGCCGTTCCGCATGGCGCAATTTTTTTGTTTTCATATAGTCTGAGACTGCCCGGTATCTTATTAATGTGATTACCAGTTCCTTTCTTGATCATACCCACAATTACTGCTAAGGCGGTAGATTTAAGGTTCGACAATTTTTCAGTTTTTATTTCCAGGTATTTGTATATACTGATTTTATCATAATCTTTTTCTGTTAGCTTATCATCTGTTGGCCTTGACGTATCAATAAGAAGGCATGTTTTTCTTTTTTAGTCCTTAGCCCCTATATCTAGTTTGTCGCTTTTTATTTTTCTATCAGTTTGGATTGCAAAGTCCAAGAATATAATAGCTCCTTTGCAATCTGTTATTGGTTCTGGTTGATGTTTACACTATTTTTCAGAGTCCAGTATTTTACAATAATTAAATATTTTCCAATGAATATAATGATGTATTTTATTATATATTCCTTTATATTCTATCAGTTATGTTGGTATTGCGAGTTTTTCACACCAGCGCGAGCTTATGGTGTTTCACTGGAGGCAGAGTGACCAGGACTCTTCCCAGTATTCTGGTCGACCTCAACAATACTGTTTGATCTCTGATTTCCGACTCTTCCAGCCCCCTTATCAAGCATTTGAGGATCGTTCCGAGTTCACCAGTTACAACTGGTATCATCGTCACTCTCATGTTCCATAGCCTTTTTGTTATCTGGCTAGATCTATTGCTTTTTTTATCTTTTTATTTTTATTTTGCTGTCTGTGGTTCGTCGGGACGGCAAAGTCTTCTATTCGGAAGGTTCTCTTTTTTTTTTCAACTATCACAAAGTCTGGTTCCCTGGCAGAAATTAGGTGATCTATTTCATTTAGTAGAATAGTCAAATTTTAATTTCTTGCACGATTCTCATTGGATGTCCTTCTCCACCCAGTCGTGTCTCGTCTTCTTATCATTTTTATTGTTACTCTTTTGAGAGGTTTTCACACCAGCATTAGCTGATGATTTCTCGCTGGAGTTTGAGTGAAAGCAAATCTCCTCAAATCTGCAGAACTCTTCTCAGTATTCTGCCTGATCTTAATGCTGTAGACGGTATGATCTCTGCTCGTCCTCCGATTTCTAAGTCTTCTAGTTCCTTTATCAATCCATTTCGCGATTGTTCCGAGCGCACCTATTACAATTTAGATTTTTTTTTAGTTTTCTAGTAAGGTCTAGATATTTATGTCTCTTTTTTCTTTTTTTAAAAATTTTAACCATTCTAGACTTAATACTGAAGATTGGTCTCTTCAACAGCATATCCTTATTACACAAACGAAGTAGGGTAGAGTCTGGAATAAGTTGTGATATATACAATAAAGAACGAATCACTCTAACAATCGTTGGTAAATATCCTACGTCATATTTTGTTCCTTTCAGACCAAATACGGTTTTATATAACAATACAGGGGATTTTTTTCTAGGCTAGGAAAAAGAGACGGAAAGAAAGAAAGAATGATGTCTAGGATAAAGAAAAAGTAAAGAAAAAGCTCCAAAAAAATATAGACTTTGAAGTAAGGAAAAAAACAGGAAAGAAACCATAGCAAATATAAAACTGAAAGGAAGGGAAAATAAACGAGAAAACAAAAGAAAAAAAAATGAAATGAGAGGAAAAGAGATGAAAGGAAAGCAAGAAAAAAGATTTCGAAAATTAAGGAAAAAAGTATCGAAAGAAAAAGAATGCTACGAGGAAAAAAAATGAGTCAGTGAAAATAAAGAAGGAAAAAAAGGTAGAAAGAGAAGGAAATAAAGGAAAGAAAAAGAAGAAATAAAGATTAAAAAAAGAGTGAAAATAAAGTAAGTAAGAAAAGAAAAATGAAAAGAAAAGGAAATAAGGGAGGAATGAAAATAAGGAAAGAGAAGGAAAAGAAAAAAAGGACATGAAAAACAAGGAACGAAAAAAGAAGAAAGAGTGAGTGATAGAAGCGAATGACGAAAACAAAGGAATCGGAAAAAATACAAGAAGAGAAAAAGAAAATGGGAGAAAGAAAGGAAAAATAAAAACGCCTGGAAAAAAAAAAGAAAAAAAGAAGAAAGAATTTAAAGAAAGAAAATAAGGAATAACAGGAAAAGAAGAATTAAAAGGCAATGAAGATGTAAATGTTCTAATAGTTTCAATCAAAACACTGATAAAAATCTTTTTTTCTCAATATGTCATATCAGAGAAAAAAAAAAGACATTTCGTAAATTCTAAAAACCTACTAAATCAGACTGTCACCAAAACCTGATGAAAAAAAAAATTCCACAGCTAACGGAAACACCACCTGACTCCTTTGGGATACGAATTAAACGATGAAATTAGAGAAAACAAAAATTTAACTAGAATTCTTGGGACATATATAAAAGAACCGATAGCTTGAAGTCAGTGAGAGGCACGAGAGAAGAGAAAAGAGACTTAGTTAAAATAATTCATCCGTTAAATAGACCTCAACGTATTCAGAAGCATAGGAAACCAGCTCCAACACAAAAAGTAAGGTAAAATATTCGAGTGAGTAATTTCTTTTACTTCACCTACAAGCACCAATACACTAAAACAACTAAAACGGAAATTTTCCTCCGACACCAAAATAATTGCAAACTAAGGACTCTCTCTCCCTCTCTTTCTCTCTTTCTCTCTCTCTCTCTCTCTCTTTCTTTCTCTCTCCACCATAACACAAATAATTAAAAATAAATGTTACTGTTATTATTTGTTTGCAGTATACCAGTGCTCCTGTCGAAATTTTTTTGTCCATTTCATTCCCCCGGCCAAGTTTGCAACTAACCATCATCATACAAGCAACAAAGAAAAGGAGGAAAGCGAAAGAATAAAAAAGTAAAGTCAAAAGAAAAGAGGGGAAAAGAAAGAAAAAAAAGACGAAAAAAAAATGAACGAGTGAAGAAAGAAAACAAGGTAATAAGTACGAAAAATCAACTATAAAAGTTGTTAAAAGAATAAGAGAAAAAATATGTTGAGAATGACAGAAGATTTTGTTATATATTGTATTCATATACTGAATTTATCTTCACCCAGCACAAGGCCAGAAACATAGGGCACTTGCTGAGAGTCGAACTCACGGTAATGATCCATTAGTCAGCCATAAAATTACGCGAGGAATTCTCATAAAACATGCGATTTATGGTATCAACTGCTGCTAAGTAATCACAGAAATTCAGTAATCTAATAGAAACAGCAAGTTCAGTAGGAGTTGGTAAGAGATACAAGTATGCTAATCATTGTTGGCCAATTAGCAAAGATTTACATTACATTAACTTTGTGTGGACACTGAATGCCATCTAGAAGACCCACATAAAGCGATCACCTAGAGGGATGAATGGTTAGACAGTCAAGGAAATCCGCACCGTTGACCTGCTTTAGTGTTGAAGACGTATATATATATATATACTTTAAGAAAAACAACAAAACCGGTCACATAGGATTATAAATTTATTTCCATCCTGTTACGCATTTTTGATATTTTCAAAAACACGAAAAAAAATTAACAGGACTTCTTCAGATCTTTTAGATAAAAAAAAACTAGAATAGACACAGAAAAAGGTGGGAGGGGATAGAAGAGGGGTAAAGAATTATCTCCTCATTTAGCCCACTTCCGTTTTTAATTTTAATTTCGGTTAAAAATGTAGTAAATTTTAAAAAAAAATTTTAATTAAATTTTGACCTAAATATATATATATATATATATATATATATATATATATATATATATATATATATAACCGTCTCATTGGCCTAGTGGGTAGAGTGTTCGTGAAAGGTCTGGGAGACCTGTGTTCAGTCCCAGGTCGCATCATACCAAAGACTTTAAAAACGGTACTTGATGTCTCCTTGCTTAACACACAGCATTTTAAGGTACGTATCAAGGGTAAAGTGGAGCAATCCAGGTAAAGGAGTAGCGCCCTCTCCTACACCTCGGTGTAGTAGCTATTGAAAAGGGAACATTCTGGTCGCCCTCGACTACGGTCGCCAACTTTACTTTTACTTATATATATATATATATATATATATATATATGACAACATATATACAGGATATCCCAAAATGTATAAAACCCATTTACATGATTGTGATTTATTACTGAGGCCAGATACTCCATATCAGCTGGTGTGAGTTTATACTTGATCTGGATTCACTATGAGTACAGCTGAAGATCCTTCTTTAAGATTCTTTGCAACAATGCACTTGTAAGACCAAGTTCTTGGGAACGTCTTCGAAGGGACTTTTTCAGACTCCTTTCGACAGAATCTCTCACCGTATCCATATTGACAGGATATATTGTTGTCAACTTCCTGCCAGATCCGGGATTTTCTATCTTCAAGTTGAGGCTGTTTTCTGTGCCCTGAAATTAGTGTGCCCAACGATAAATTTAGCTTTTCTTGGTATAACAGTTTAAGTTAAACTTCCTACTAAATTTTGCTTGCCCAGTTTTGTATGATTTTGTCTTCCACAAATTAGTGATGCAAATATTTTTTCCATTTTTGTCTAAGGCATTGTGATCGAGGATTAATAGTTGTTATAGTATACTATTTTGAAATCTGAAACAAATATGAACACAAAATTATTATTCGTAGAGTTATTAGAGGTCACATGGGTCCTTTGTATATTGAGACAGCCCCTCTCTCTCTCTCTATATATATATATATATTTATATCATACATCTTAGTTGATGCATCGGGCTGGGTCGTCAGTCATGTTTCCTTTGGGTTCATGGGGGGTTTCGGGTCTTGCAACATCAGGCCCCATCACCCAAATGACTCAGTTGGCATTGATCTTACTCCAACTCCCATACCGGTAGCTAACCTGCGCATCCACACAAGGAGAAAAAAAATGATCACAGAAAAGGCTCTATATATAAATTTGCAACAGCCAATCAGAGCTAAGCTCTACTGAAGACTTCTAAATCTTTCCTTTAAAAATCGGGAGGCCACTTTACTCTTGCTCTTCGGCCATAATATATCAATTATTTCTCTCTAATACAAAAAATATTTACAGTTGTTTAGCTTGAAGTTTCCTTATCTTAAACTAATAATTTATATCCAATTATATGGTTTCAAGTAAGTATTTTTATTTGATAATAATTGGGGACTTTGAGATACCAACGGATCATTCAATTCCGACCAGAAGATCAGACCAAGTGTTTACAAAAAAAAAATATTAAAAAATACTTATCAACTAGTTGAATTTGCCGCTCCAATAGCCCGTAGTGTGAGAATAAAAGACATCAGAAAGATAAATAAACTGATGGATCTTACCAAAGAGATGAAAAACCGTGGAACGTGAAAGTAACGTCGATAGCAAATGTAGTTGGTACGCATAGAACAGTCCTCAAAGGCTAGGAAAAAATACAGGAGGAATTAAAGATGATGAGAAGAATCGCGGCAATTTAAACCACAGCACTGGTAAAATCAACTAGAATACTAAGAAGAGTCCTTGAGACCTGAAGAGATTTGCTGTCACAGACTTCAGTGATAAACGCTCCTTTTAAAATTAGTGTGAAAAAAACTCACAAGGAGAAAAATGATTATTCGTTTGCATACTCTTATGCGGTTTATAACTGTTTGCACTGTTATATAGTATCAAACAATCCAGTATGTATAATTTCAAGACAGGTGCTTTTATAGAATCACTTTTTTATAGAGTGACTTTTTTTTTTATAGAATTACTTTTTTTATTGGGTGACCTTTTCCAGATCTAACTTGCACGTATAGAGATTTTTTTTCATTTTTCTAACGAACTGATATTTTTTTTTAACAAACTGAGTCTTTTTTTTATATAAAAAAAATATGGAAATCATTTGAGATGTATGGGATGTTTAAGAAAAAATGATCTTTTTATAATCTAATAACCAATTCGCGTTCAAAATGATCTCAAATTTTAACAGCATTTTTAAAAACAACTCAACAGTATATTTCATGTTTAAACGATTTATCATTTCCAGTAAATTACATTTTTATGACCATAAAAAACCCCCAAACAAGATAACACAAACAAAAAAGTTTAAGGTATGTCTACACAAGCTGTTAAAATTTGATTGGTTTGATTTTATGGCATATCAACCATTGTTTGTTATTTAATGCCATATCCTGTTTTTACATATATATCAAATATATGATTTGTAAACATTTTGTACATACACACAGTTAAATGATCAAACAGTTCTATTTCTAACAATTCAATTGAGTATAATTCAACAAAATGGTTCCAAGTCCTGCAATGTATAACTAAAAATTCAATTAAACATCAGTCATTTATTTACATACTGTTAAATGATCAAACAGTTTTATTCTTATCAATTCAATTTAGCATAAGTCATTTGTTTGCTCTCAGTTTAAACGTCAAACAGTCCAATTTTAACTATAGATAGGATCCTATCAAGCGCTACCACTCCGAGCCAGAGTGGGCCTGGGAGCGGTTGTAATAAAGGGGTACTCCGTATTCCCTAAAGCTCCAGCATTACTAGAGCTTCACCAGTAGATTGTTTGGTGACATATCCAGGACAGTCGTTCGACCGGGAGTTACCCCTCTGCAGATATGTAGTCGGTGTATTCTACAGCCCCAGCCAACTGAGCAAGCTAAAATTTGAGATCATTTGGTCGAGTTATTAGATTACAAAATTCTATAAATTTTTCAGAAAAACAAACCCGTATTTTATTCTCAAATGACTTATGTACTCGTTAGATCGAGCGATAGAAAATTATGGCTGTTAAGTGTACGTAGAGTAAGAATACTATACTAGTCAAAGAACAAAGATGTAGTAACTATAAACAGATCCGTGGATTTAAGGTCAGGTGTGACTATATGGGCTAGCTGCCGCGGAATAATGCTAGAAAGGCTCGTTACTACTTTATGCGCGTATGCACATTTATATGTAAAGTATTTCTTTTTAAGAAAACAAATTTATTTTTTATTGGATAATGTGAAAATATCCCTCCTCTACCCCGAGGGAACCTACTATTCTTTCACTTTGTGATCCGTTTAATATTGCAATTGAATTAACAAAGACACTTGTGCTTGCTTTGCACGCTAATTGAATATCTATCTATCTATCTATCTATCTATCTATCTATCTATCGTACTTTGTTCTTATCCATCATCCTAGACTGTTCACAAGCATCTATCTTTAACTTAATAAGTTAACGTAAGTATAGGATTCAATGAGCCACCTGTTTGGGTGGAGATGTCTCTTGTTTGATTTTGATTAAAGCACGTGTACTTTATTTTGTCCGCATTGACATGGAGGTCTATACCGCCTGCTGCCTTCTTCGGGGATAATGACACCGATACGCGACTCGCAAAGGCATGGTCAGCAACCGATAGGCTATCGGTCATAAAGAAGTCAGACCTATCCGATAAAATAAAACACAAATTTTTCCAAGCTGATGTCGTGTAGATACTACTCTATGGATGCACCACATGGACTCTGAAAAAGCTTGACAACAATTGAGCAAAAATGCTTCGAGCCATATTGAACAAATCCAGGAAGAAACATTCCACAAAACAGCGGCTATACAGTCACCTACCTCGCATCTCTAAAACCATTCATATCAGATGAACAAAACATGCCGGGCATTGTTAGAAAAGTAAGGGTGTGCTCATAAGTGACGTTCTCCAGTGGAATCCTTCATACGGACGAGCAAGAACTTATCTACAACAGCTCTGTACATACACAAAATGATCCGATGATAGAGACGAATGGAGAGGGAAATCCATGCTCGCGGCACGACCTGACGATGATAAAGATGAAGTATTGGCTTACTTATTTATCCCAGTCAGTTAATATCAATCAATCGATCGATCTGTCTATCATACATCCATTTTTTTCTCCGTTTATCTGTGTGTCATACCAGTGACCAGACTTTTGCTAAGTCAGTTGTGGTAGAACAGAGTTTGATAAGAGACATGTCTATATCTTTCTCAATGACACTTGCTGTTCACTTGTTCTTGTTAATGGACTTCACACCTCTTATGGAGTAAGTTTACCGGGTTTAGCGGCTAATAAGTTCTTTTCTGTAATGACATATCAAAGCTTGTGGGTTATTTAATGCCAAATCCTGCTTTTATTTATATAGGATCCGTAATCGAATGGTTTGTTGGCAACAATTTTCAAACGTGTCGATAAAACTTATTTTCTGACACTCAGATGGTTTCAAGTATTTCTATTTGATACCAATAATTCTAGTTAATATTAACCATTTGCTTGCACACAGTTAAATGGTTTCAAGTATTCCTATTTGACATTAGTAATTCTATTTATCAAATAGTAAAAGTAAAGTTAGCGACCTTAATCGAGGGCAACCTGAAGGCTCCCTTCTAAATAGCTATATTGACACTTTTCTTAACCACGTTGTGAGTCTATTTTCAGGGCCTTACATCTTTGCTTCTTTGACGGGTTCTCATCAAGGGGCTACCTGGCTGCCCCCTTGCTGACTGACCGACTGTATGTGGGTATCTGTGTATGAATAATTTCGTAACGCCTACGCATTCCTTTCGTTTCTTTCGCACGTGAACTGCTTTTCGCTGTTCTCTAATTTACAAAGCTGGAACATCTTGTTTAGAAATTACGAACTAACGGATTTGTCAAAGGTTAATATGAAACAAGACAGGCATAGACATGTTGGGCACTGCAGGAGAATTATAGATAAATTCAAAAGAGACGTTCTTGAATATCTCGAAGATAGGGACGAATGGTGAGAGAGAGAGAGAGAGAGAGAGAGAGAGAGAGTGTGAGAGTCAGGAAACTTCATGCAATCAACCCGACGACGATTATATATATATATATATATATAAAAGCACGAAAAAATATTCAGAGAATGTATATGTTTATATATGAATAACATCCCTTCGTTTAACGTTTCAGTCTTTTAAACTATACATAAAATAAACTAAAATGAAAATAAAATTTTTCAAACACTAGTTATATCTCATATATTTTGAAGTAGAACATTACCAACGATAATAGAATATTATTTTGTTCGTTTCCTTTTTTTCATTTGAAAATACTTTTTTGGATAAGACAGAATCACATAATAATATCACCTTGAATATGGTTAAAAAAAAAGAAATGTTTAATATTGGCAGATTATTCATGTATAAACAAATACATCCCCAGAATATATATATTTTTTTAATTCTTTCATACACACATACACACACATATGAAAATGTACAAAAATATACACACTTACATAGACACACAATGTCTTCAGAAAATGATCTTATCTATTGAATTATTTGCCAACGCTAAACGTTTCATTTTTTTAGACCTTCATCAGGGTGTATTTGTTATTAATTGAAACAAAAAAGCTGAAAAAGTTTCTATTTCCGTTGGTAGCGTTCGGTTTCAAATTTGTTGATGTGATTAGTGTTCAGAAATGTTTTAAAAATATCTATCTATCTATCTATCTATCTATATATATATATATATATATATATATATATATATATATATATATATATATATATATATCTTCTTTGTCTGTCTGTCTGTCTCTATATATATATATATATATAGAGAGAGAGAGAGAGAGAGAGAGAAATAGAGAGAGAGAGACATTGCATAATATATATATCCATTTTTATTGATGTCAACTTGCTTCTGTATATACACAACCGTATCTTTCTATCAATGTATAAATAATGAAGCAAAATTGTTTTTCACTAAGGGATTTTGTAACTTTCAATACATATATATATATATATACGAAAGCTGGATAGATAGATGAATGGTTCAAAAATTGAATTCCCTTTTATATACACTTATATGGATTTTATAAATGGAAAATAGAATAGTGTTTCCGACTGGTAAATAATGTACAATAAAGATGTCGATAGAGTAAATTATTCCCTCCTATTCAAGGAGATAGACACTGGATGAAATACTCTGCAGACCAGAAAATAAGACGATACCAGGACCATTTGTCAATTTTAACATATAATTTCAATGTTTCGATGATTATTCAGATCGTCATCTGTTATTTTTATAAGTTGTATGTCAATGCTAATAAGATAAGCAAATACTGACGACATCCAAGAAAAAATTGCTAAAGTGACATCTATTTGATATATGTGTATATATATATGTATATATATATAGAGAGAGAGAGGGAGAGAGATGAACTGAAAGACATATTTATTTCGGGTGGTTTCTTTGTTTAATTGATTATTAGCATTCAGTAGATGGAGAGATAGATATTGGCTCAGTGAGATGGATAGGTATGAATTAATTGATTATATATATATATATATATATACCACTGGCAGACATGAGGCCGAGAGGCCCTTGGCTCCGGCCGGGCCATCTTCGGGTGGGCGAGCTGCATCACTGATACCTTTGTCACCTTCTATAGCACTGGACCCCGTGGTCCAGTTTAAGCTATAATCAGGCATATGTGCCTGGGCCCAGATTTGGGTCCAAGTCCAGCTTGACTCATCAGGCCCACATTGCACCAAGTGGATCGATGACCAGCAAGTCTCGAGCCTCGGCTCGTGCCCGACCTTTTCCTCCCCTAATCCCCACTTTAAGTTGACCTTCGGGTCATTGACCTTGTGTCAAGTCTTGTCTGGTGGGAGACATTGGCAAATAATATATTTAGAGAGAGAGAGAGAGAGAGAGAGAGAGAGAGAGAGAGAGAGAGAGAGAGAGGCAAAAAGGAAGGAATTGATTGATTCAGGTAGATGGATTGATAAATTGATACGAATCGACTAGGAATAAATTGATTCTTTGGTTGAACGAGATAGATAGATAAGAGCTGAGATAGGGATGAATTGTTTGATCGATCAACTAGATAGATAGATATTGGTAAAGACAGAAAGGAAGGAATCAATTCATTCATTCAGATAGATAGATAGATAGATAGATACGACTAAACAAGGAATGAATTTATTCATTTGTTGATTGAGATAGATAGATAGATAGATAGATATGAACTGATTGATTGATCCACTAAATTGGTCGATAGACAGATCGATCAACTGCTCGATCGATAGATATATAGCAACGTACTGAAAGACATCTGAACGAAACTGGTCTATATATATATATATATATATATATATATATATATATATAAAAGCAGGTTACGGCTGACATGAAGATTCGGAGCCAATTAGTTGTTAAACTATTTGTCATATATAACCCACCCGGATAACTGAAAACAAGAGTTATTTTAGCACGTGATATACCCCACCCCCAACCTCGAAGCACCGATGTGAAAAACAAATGAAGACAAATTTAAATGTAGTGTAGTAAAGACTAATGTAAAGAAGAATGAAATTATCCAGATATAAAAAAGCAATTATCGACGAATTGTCATCTAATAGATCCCAAAATAAAAGAAAGAGAGAGAGAGAGGGAGAGAGGGGGATATAACTAGGAAAATCGACTTTGAATGATTCGTACATTTTCCATCTTAATGATTAATTCATTCATTCTCTAATTTATTCAACATTTAGTGCTTAATTTTTCTAGAGGTTAGAAGTCACGTGGTGACACGTGTCCTGGATAAGACACAAAATTGCATACGATTGTAGGGCTCGAGTTCTGGGGATCTGTGGAGTCCACCGGTTTTTTGTCATTACTCCGAGGTCCGCTTGAACTCTGAGTGATAATATTTGTTAGGATCTAATTCATGGATCAAATAGATTTGTATGAGAATCATGATTATAAGATCGGAATACTTGAATCCATAGAAGCGTCTGTAAATTATTTGCATTAAGAATCATTTCTTGAAGCTGTAATTCTTGATAAATCATTATCATCGTCATCATTATTATTATTATTATTATTATTATTATTCACTTGAAACCATGTAATTGCTTGAAATACTTGAATCCATATAATAGTGTTTAACTGTCACGTAAGGGCGGAGAAGAAATTTTACTGTCTAAAATATATACAACTCAGATGTAGACGTTTAGTTCACTGGTCACCTGGGTACCGAGCCTAATCTCTCTGTTAACCAATACTCATCAGAGAGAACCCCCGTAGGATGGTGGCAAAAATCCTGCACTGTGATACTAGAGTATGCGAGTTCGAACTCCAGTCACGCTATTACTTTCACTTTCCAAGTAATAACCCAGATAAAGATATGAACCCTTTTATTTTTCGTAGCTATGGGTAAAATAGTACCACTACCGCTCTTCTACTAGGACGTCTTTGGAATTAAATAACCCGGGAAGGTTGATATGCTATTAATCAAAGAAACCAAACCAATTCTCATAAAATCGTAACTTATCTCTCAGGGCGCCTCCGGTGGGATAATATTTAGCAAGGTAGACAAGCAAATCTTCACGAGCGAGTTCGATTCTCATTGTATGCCTCGTTCATGCGGCCTTGTGCCACATCTAAGCAACAAAAAAAAAAAGCTTAGTAAATTACCAAACTTATCTCAAACTGAGGAAAAGATGATATTCTGCTTCAGCAGGTGCTCGTCGCCGGGAACAGGGTTACATCTCCCTTGTAAACTTTCCGTTCTTGAATTATGCATTATCTCTCATTAGTTATATCTTGCAGCAATATAGCTTCCACAGCTTATTGTTTATTGCATGTAGCTTAGTCGTGATGAGAGATACTTTCCCTTAGGAAGAACAGAAATGTTTAACAATGTATTTGCTTCGGTTCAATAAACATTTATATCAAATCTGATGGCGCTACTGTTGTTTATTACCTCAATTGTATGTCTATTGCATTTTCGGTAACTGAGTCTCGAAAGAATTATCTCCTCTGATATTTATTCGGAGACTCTTTAAGATTCTTTTCAATATCCCCAAAGTCCTGTTGATTTCTTTATATATTAACATCTTCAACTCACAACAATTTTGCTGGCCTTTATCATTACTAAACTGTTATCAAATAAGACTATTTTTATGAATGATATATAAATAAGGAAAAGATTAACAGAAAGTACGAATTTAGCATGTATCAAGGAATCTTTCTGGTTGTAATAGAATAATTTTAATGTTCTTTTGGACAGCCGTACTATAGAATAGAATAACATTATCTTCAGTTGTCATAAGATCATCATCATTATGTCGTACGTGAGCACGGATTTCCGCGACTCTCCCTCTTCATTCATCTCTATTATCCACCACATTCGGCAGGTCCTCTAGACTACAACCTATGTTTGTACAGCGCTGTTGTGATAGGTTCTAGTCGGACGTCCAACATCTCCACGTCCGCGGGAAGGAGTCAGGAGAACGTCACTTATAAGCTCACCCTACTTCTCCAGCAGTGTCCTGCATACCTTGTCCGTCTGATTTGAATGGTTTTAGAGAAGGGAGGTAGGAGACCACACAGCTGCTGCTTTGTGGGATGTTGCTTCCAGGATTTGTGTCATAAGATAACACCTGGAAATCGCTGTAAAAATCTTACATACGAAGTGTAAGGTATTTAAACAAGAATGAGGGAACACAAGATGCCATGAGGAAAAGCATAAACTTATCACTCCTTTCACTGATCTATCATAACTGACTTCACCAAAGTCAGGTCACTTATACATCCCAATGGTTGACGGGAAAAAGGATGGACACGGGATAGAGAGAGAGAGACGGATAGACAAAGACATAAATATCAACAGACAGGGATAAATACATAATTTAGTTGATGTTTATGAACAGTTTAAATTGACGAGAGAGAGAGAGAGAGAGAGATGATCATACAGGGATAAATACATAAGTTACTACCTAAATAAAAGATAGATACTTATGAACAGTTTAGTGTGATTAGCATATAAAAAAGTAGTGTATATATATATATATATATATATATATATGAAGGAAAAGATTAACGGAAAGCACGAATTTAGCATGTATCAAGGAAACTTTCTGGTTGTAGTGGATAATTTTATGTCGTTTTGGACAGCCGTACTATGGAGTAGAATAACATTACCCTCAGTTGTCATAAGATCATCGTCATCATTATGTCGTGCCGCAAGCACGGATTTTCCTGACAATATATATATATATATATATATATATATAGAGAGAGAGAGATGAACACACAGGGATAAATACATAAGTTAATGCCAAAGTTAAAGATGGAGACTTATGAAATTGTGAGTGGTAGATAGACAAGAACCAAGTAGGATATATATACATATATATATATATATATATATATATATATATATATAGAGAGAGAGAGAGAGAGAGAGAGAGAGAGGGAGAGAGAGAGAGAGAGAAACAGCGGGATACATCTGAAAGAGAAAGTAAGGAAAGATAGATAGATAGAGACGGGGAGAGAGAGAGGGAGAAAGAGCGAGAGCGGTCAGAAAAGAAGAGGTAGGCAAGGAGAAAAAAAGGGCAAGGACAGAGAAAGTGGGATATACAAAGAGACAGAGACAGAGAGGAGGTATGAAAGGGAAGAGAGGATAAGGAGAAGGAAGAGGAGGACGAAGAAAGAGGAGAGGGGGAAGAAATTGTACTTTGATCAATAAAAATTAACAGCTCATTCCTTCTTCGTGGTAGTCAATAAGACTTGTGCGCACGCGTACACACAAACACACACAAAGACTTCTCCCACAAAAGGAGGGCCCTCCTGGATGTGACGCTAAACTGCATCTGATAGTGAGGCTTCAGCTCTGGGAAGTAAGGAGTTTCTTTTTCATTATTAATACTCCCAGATACACTAAAATTATTTGTATTAGATAGGAATACTTGATATCATATAAAAATGTGAAAAAATCTTAAGAAACTCTTTCAAAAATATAAATATAAACGTGTATTGTACACAATTCCCTAACCTCTCGGCATAAGTCATTAAAATAATCAATCAATCAATCAAATAATCCAACTAAAGACCAATTTGTTTTTTTTCTCATTTTCATAAAAATTTGGTATCATTAGTGGTGCTTCTACTGGCTACTTCGCAAGCCTCCAGAGCTGGTGGTGTCAAAAAAGATTTGGCAATGCGATAAGGGACGTTTGCAAACACCATTGCCATAAATGTATAACACTCCGACAACATAAGGGTTATTGGATACATACATCCTTTAACGTTTTTTCTACGTTTTTTAACTAACAAAAGGTTGTTTTTGCTAGTTCAAGCTTATAGGATTCAATCTGAAATTCTAGATGCTTTTAACAAACCCCGAGGTAAGTTTGCTCTTGTTCACACGTCATGTGGCCATGTTAGTGATAGACAATGATATGCACGAAACAATAATTATTGTGTCTTTGGGAAGAGCCAAATTCAGATACTCTAAAATGCAAATGTTATAGTTTCCAGATTGTAGATTTTAAGTAAATGGTACAATCAAGACTAGAAACATACGAAGTATTCTCTAACACTATTCTGAAGTGATATTAGGGTTCGATACAAAGTTGATTTTGGGCATTTTACGATTTCCATGGAAACTGGTTTGGTTTGGTTTGGTTTTATGGCATATCAACCTTTGTAGGTTATTTAATGCCAAATCCATTTTTATGTAAATAATCTGTTCTATTGAAAATAGTTCAGTTAAGCATACGTACAGTTTAATTGTCAAAAACATTTCCATTTCAAACTATTCAAGCAGTTATATGTAACAATTCAGTTAAGTGTAAATACAGTTTTAATGTCGAAAAACAATTCTATTTGAAATAATTCAGTTAAGCATAAGCACGCAGTTTAAGTGTAAGTACGGTTTAAGTGTAATACGGTTTAATTGTCAAAAGCGTTTCTATTTCAAGCTATTCAGTTTACTCAAACAATTCATTTTAGTATAAGTATGCTGTTATTTCTATTTAACCAATAGATAGGGCCCTATCAGGTGCTACCACTCCGGGCCAGAGTGGACCTGGGAGCGATGGCAATGAAGGGGTACTCCGCATTCCCCAAAGCTCCAGCATTGCTGGAACCTCACAATCAGATTGTTTAGTGTCATATCCAGGACACTCGTTGGGGAGGTCTTACCCCTCTGCAGAGAAGCAGTCGGTGTATTCTACAGCCCCAGCCGACTGGGCAATCCATGGAAGCTCCTGCATATACTGGGAACACTGTAACACCATTGGATAGAGTAAATGTTCAGCTATAACAAAGTTTTCTCACGTAATTGTCACCATTGCTTATTTTCAACAGCGATGAGCCGACGAAGGCTTTTCTTTGTAGTTTGTTCCAAAAATAACGCTCATTAATATATTATGTCCTCACTCAGGTGATGTTGGTAGTATGGCAGGAGAAGTTAAAATTTCTTACCAATGATTCACAATGGAGGTGCCCGTGGTGTAGTCGTTATCGTCGTAGGAATTGGACACGGCGACACGAGTTCAAATCTTGGACGAGACTGATTGCATTTCATATAGCACTAATACTCTTGGGAAACTGTACAATTATTCTCCCTCCAGCTATGGGTAAGTAGTAGGACAGACTAGGTTCTTCAGCCTTGGTTAGGCAACTAGTCTAGGAGAAGGAAAACTCTGAATTCAAACCTGTTAAACTCCGCTTAAAAATTGACCTTGTGTCATATCCTGCCCGAGCAGAGGGGTTGGTAAATTGTACCAATGATTCACAATATTTTTGCATTGTTCCTAAGAGTAGCTGAACGGCAGTCTGTTAAAATGCTAACTGGCATGAAAGCAGAGGTATATCATTAAATCTTCCATGAAGAAACGAATGCATCTATTGCTATTCATCAATGCTTACTGAATGTTTAAAGAACCTAGTTTTAAATATGAGCACAGTTAGGCTGTGGGTGCTACATTTTAGCCGTGGCAACAACCATTCGAAGGAAAAAAAAACAACACATTTATCACAATAGTAAATCTACGATATGAAGAACTTTTAATTTGGAATATCTAAAAAGATTTTCATAAACACGACCTTCTGCTCATCCGAACCAATGAATGTGGGTTACAAAAGTAAAAGGAAGAGATAAATTTGTTTATGTTTTATGTTTGCTTGGGTTTATGGCATATTAAGCTTTATAGGTTATTTAATGCCGAATCCATTTTTATACAAATGAGCAGTTCTATCTCAAACAATTCAGTTTAGCATAAGTACACAGTTTAATTGTCAAAAACCTTTCTATTTCAATCTTCTCAGTTTAGTCAAACAGTTCTTATTCAAACAATTCAGTTTAGCGTAAGTATGGTTTTTGTTTACACACAGTTAAATGTCAAAACATTTTTATTTCAACCAATTCAGTTTAGCATAAGTACACAGTTTTAATGAAATATGCAGTTTAAATGTCAAAACAATTCTTTTCAAAAAAATCAGTTTAGCATAAGTAAGCAGTTTAAGTGTCAAAACAGTTCTATTTCAAACAATTTAGTCTAGCATAAATACACAGCTTAGTTCTATTTGACCCATAGATAGGATTCTATCAGGTGCTACCACTTAGGGTTAGAGTGGACTTGGGAGCGATGGCAATGAAGAAGTACACCGCATTTCCAAAGCTCCAGCATTACTGGAACCTCACCAGTAGATTGTTTAATGTCATATCCAGGGCACTCGTTGGGAGGGGGGTCTTACCCCGCCCGGAGAGAAGCAGTTGGTGCATTCTACAGCCCCACACGACTGGGCAAAAGTAAATATATGAAACATTTAATTTCAAGAGGAAGATTAATGAAACATGCTACTCTGTTTACTCGATTGTTTGAGGTTAGTTGATCCGGTTACTAATTCTTATGTTTTTTGCTTTAATGTTTTGGCTGACACATTCTGTTTCTTCAGTTGTAAAATCTAAGTAGAAGACAGCGTTCATCTGCTAATCCAAGATTCGTACGGATTATTAATCGCATTCTTTGTTGTTTATCTTAAAAATGTTATCAAGAGGGATTTCATAACAACTTCAGTTTTCTTTCAGATCTTTATTGCTACTATTGAATTTGATATTCGTATTGCTATAATAATGAGAAGAATTGGAGACTCTTATACAAACTATAAAAATATACAGGCAGGATATGGGCAAGCAATTTGGCATAGAAAAGTGTGCCACGCTCATAAAGAAAAGTCAGAAAATTCAAACAACGGTAGAATACACTGACTGCACCTGTGCAGAGGGGTAGGACTTCCCCAACAAGTGGCTTAGTCGGCCGGAGCTGTGTATCTCAGCAGAGGGATAAGACCCTACCTCAACGAGTGGTCCAGTCGGCCGGGACTGAAGAATGCACTGGTTGCATCTCTGCAGAGAGGTAAGACCCTCCCCAATGAGTGTCCTGGATATGACATTAAACAATCTGATAGTGAGGCTCCAGTAATACTGGAGCTTAGAGGAATGCGGAAAAACCCTTCATTGGTATCGCTCCTAGGTCCACTCTGGCCCGGAGTGGTAGCAACTGACAGAGTCCGATCTATGGGTCAAATAGAACTGTTTGACATTTAAACTGTATATAAACAAATGATTTATGTGGTCCCGTCGGCCAGGGCTGCTGAATACCCCGACTGCATCTCTGTAGAGGGGTAAGAATCCCCCAATGAATGTCATGATATGACATTAAAGAGCCTGATGGAGAGGCTCCAGTAATGCTGAAGCTTTGAGGAATGCAGAGTGTCCCTTCATTGTCATCGCTCCCAGGTCCACTCTGGCCCGGAGTAGTAACACCTGATAGGGTCCTATCTATGAGTCAAATAGGACTAAACTGTGAGCTTATGGTAAACTGAATTGTTTAAAATAGAAACGTTTGACATTTAAACTGAGTGTAAATAAATGACATGCTTAATTGAATTGTTAGAGATACACAGCAATACTTGGAACCCTTTAACTTTGTTGACGAAAGTGAATAGCTTAAAATAGAAACGTTTGACATTTAAACTGAGTGTAAATAAATGACATGCTTAATTGAATTGTTAGAGATACACAGCAATACTTGGAACCCTTTAACTTTGTTGACGAAAGTGAATAGCTTAAAATAGAAACGTTTGACATTTAAACTGAGTACTTATGCGAAACTGAATTGTTTAAAATAGAACTGTTTTCATGCAATTGGATTTGGAATTTAATAACCTACAATATTTGATATATACCATAGAACCAAACCAAATAAAACCAAATGATTTATATTTAAATTAAATTGTTAGAAATAGAACTGTTTGATCATTTAACTGTGTGTAAAGAAATGACTGATGTTTAATTGAATTGTTCGAGATACCTAGCACTACTTGGAACTACTTAGTTTTATTGACGTTTATAAACCATATATATCTAATATATATGAATAAACCGGATTAGGCATTAAATCACCCACAGTGGTTGATATAACATAAAACCAAACCAAACTGTATAAACAACGAAAGGAATAGAACTGCCAAATCAAGAAAGAATCCGAACGTTTGGAGAAAAGGAAAATTACAAATACCACTGAATAATGGAAACAGACAATATCAAATAAGCGGGGATGAAATAAAAACAAACAGAAAGAGTACCTTACGGAAAGCTTTTCAAAACCAAAGTCAGGAGCAGAAAAATCATAAAAGGAAAAACCGCCTGAGCTGTACCTCTTGTAAAGTGCTATGGATCATACTTAAAATGAACGAGAGGAGAACTTTAACAAATGAACCAGAGAACAAAAAAGCTGGTGACGAAGCACCAGCCTTACATGTGAAAGATAATATAGACAGACAAAATGTGTCAAGAAAAGGAGGAGGAGGAGGAGGAGGAGGAGGATGTCTCTCCAGCATTGAAGGTTGTGTAAATGCATCAATACGCCAATGACATCACTGACAACATGAGGACAAATAGAATAGCAGCAATAACTAGGAAACAGAAATGAGAAGAAAAAACAAAACAGTTGTATAGGTATATCAAACGACAAACTGTCAAAACCTCACAGGAGAAGACCTAGACTAGGCTACGAAAGGGAAACTTGAAGAGAGAAACTGACTCTCTTTTAATAGTAGCACAAATCAACGCACTAAGGACCAATTATGTTAAAGCGAATATAGATTATACGCAACAAAATGGCAAACGTAGGGTATGTAATGATAGAAAGAAAGATATAGAAAGAAATTATTCATAATAAGATAAACGAAAGTAGCTAACAAGCACAAAAGGATTATAAGACTAGACACGAGTGAGTTGGGAAGGTGATACACTGGAAATTGTGCAAGAAACTGAAACTTGACCAGACTACCAAATTGTACGAACACAAATCAGAATCCACCTCAAAGAATGATTCACATAATATTCCCTGGAATTTTAAGATACAGGGCGCGGAAGCAAAATTAGGAATATTCTAGTATAATAATAAATGACTATTATAAAACAAGATTAATTTTAATTTGAAAAAATAAACGACAAAATTTGAAGATAGATTCAAAACAGTAAATTTACTCAATATGGCCACCATTTTTTTTTTTTCAATTATTGAATCAACAAGCCTTCAAAACGATGTGTATAATTTCAGAATGAATTTATCAGACATTTTATTCCATTCCTCCACAATAGCAGGCTTAAGCGAACAAACATATGAATAGGAATTTGTATTTTCTTTTATTTTCTAAAACGCCGTAGATACCGTAATTAGGGTGGTAGAGGGTTAAGGTCTGGGCTAAAATCTTGTTTAATTGCCCTCTTCAGTTTTCTCGTGGACTTTCATTTCATTAGCGTGCTTTGCTTTTGACGTTGTGGGGTCCTTAATTGTTGTGTAGCGAGAACAGTTAAAAAGCTTTTTTGTTTTTTGTTCAATCCTCCGCTCCGCATTTTTCTTAAAAATCTTTTTTCTGTAAAAAAAAAAATTTCTTTGCTTTCTATACGGTCGACAAAGAAACTTTGGTTTGGTTTAGGCGTTTAGCAAATCATAAATTCTTTGATGTTTCTTTTCTTGCTCGCTGATATTGGACTGAATTTTAATGAAAAAGTGCTTGAATAATTGAGCTAATCGTAAAAAATTTAGATTTATGCGCGATTATCAAAAATTGGAAAAATCAGTCTTACAAAAAAAAAAAAAAAAAATAGTTTTAAAAATTATTCCATATTTTACTTCCGCACTCTGTACAAACGGATCACCTGATCCCGACCCGAAAACCAAACCGAATTTTTATTATGAGGGGAAAAATTGTCATCTGATGAATTAAGACTTTGCCAGAGAACTAAAAAAAAAAAAAAAAAAAAAAAAAAGAACTATGGAACATGAGGGTGACGGTGATATCAATTGTAACTATTGCACTCGGAACAATCCCCAAAGCCTTGGTAAAAGTACTGGAGGACAAGTGGGGACCATCTAGACTTCAACATTATTAAGATTGTCCAGAATACTGAGATGAGTCCTGGAGAATTTATTATTTATACTCTTCACTGTCCTTATCTACATAGAATATAATCATTACACATTTTTAAATTTCAAACTATTTATTGTCAAGTTCATTTTCATTACGTTAATGAATAATTAATACGATGGATTTCTGGAACATAAGGTAGATATATTGATTAATCCAAAAATGTTTATTCTTGTACAATAAAAACTGTGTACACGTTACCAGTATTATTATGCTTCTTTTCCGTATTGTTAATATCAAGATAAGTATTGTGTTAATGTATAAATACCCTTTTCTCCTGCCTAATCATTAAACATTAATACGTCTTATTTATTGACCATAAAAGCTAAGTAAGCCGTTTCAGTTTTTGTACCTGTTTCATATATTGCTTGTTCATAAAACAGTATACGCATATTTCTATATGGCTGTGTATTCTCGTCAATAATTTTTGTGTATATATCATGTATACATTATATGCGTCTTTAAGAGCTTATCTTATTTTTCGTTCCGTTTATTCAATAATATGCAATTTACCCAATCCCTCCGCTCAGACAGGACTAGACATAAGGTTAGTTTTTATGCGGAGTTTAATAGGTTTAAATTCATAGTTTTCCTTCTCGTAGACCCAAGTTAAAGAGCTCAGTGTGCCCTACTATTTACCCATAGTTTGAAGGAGAATTATTGCAAGTTTATTCAGTGTTACTGCTCATGAATATATTGATGCGAATCTCATTATTATTTTACTTATTGCGAGTTTTTCACACCAACTATCTCTGCTGAGTGACACTGGAGTCTGAGTGAGAGCAAATCTCCTCAGATCTGCTGAGTGTTCTAGCCAATCTTACCAAGCTGTAGTCTTGATGGTATCGGCCTATCTTCTGATTTCCAGTTCCTCCAGGTTTATTTCCAAGCTTTTGGCACCGTTCCTAGTGCGCCGAATACAAGTGATATCACCGACACCCTCATGTTCGACAGTTTCTTTTTTATATTCTTTGTCAAGGTCTAAGCGTTTTTTTCTTTTACTTTCACTCTGTGGTCTGTCGGAACAGCGAAGTCTACTAGATAAAAAGTTCATTTTTTCTTGTTAATTAACACTAGGTCTGGTCATCTAACCGGGATTAGGTGATCCACTTGTATCTGAAAATCTCAGACAACTTTATGCGTCTCATTCTCTAGTGTATATTCTGGTTTGTTTATATGCAATTTGGTTGTATGGTTAAATATTAATCTTTTGCACAATTTCCAGCGGATCATCTTTTATACCAAGTCGTACCTATTCTTGTATTCCTTTTATGCCAGTTTACTGTATTCATTTATTCTATTACTCCTTGCAAGTTTTTCACATCAGCGTTAGCTGATGGTCTTCCACTGGAGGCTGAGTGACGGCAAGTCTTTTCAGGTCTCCAGGACAATTCTCAGTATTTTGGGCGACCTCAACAATACTATAGTTTGGATGGTCTAGGCTTGTCCTCTGATTTCCAACTTTTCCAAATCTCTTACTAAGCTTTCGGGGATCATTCCAAACACACCAATTACAGTTGCAATCCATCAACTTCATGTTCCATATATTTTTTTCTAGTTCTTTGGCACGATAACTAGGTTCATTTATTAGGTTAACGCAGGCAGTTTCCAAGAAAATCAAGTTTGATAACAGCTGAGAATAGATATTAAAGCTTTCAACAAAATAACTTTTTATTTTTTAAGCTGGTTATTAAAAACTACTTTTATCATTAATCATGATAAAAGTAGTTCTATCTGATTCGTATCAGATATAACCATATAACTGTGTTATAAATGTTTGTATTTGCGTAAATAGTTCTTTGCAAATAGATAAATAAATAAATAAAATAATGACTCAATGCCTCCTTCGGCATATTTACTTTTTACAATCTTCTTAACTCGACCGTAAGCTGTCAACTGCTTAGCAAGAGAAGTAAGAAGACGAGGCTAATCTCAACTGAGGATTACATTAATTTTTTTCAGAATATATAAAACTGAAAGTAATGAGTCAGCCACGGAAAGGTGGGTAAATATATATCTATTTTAGATTTCACATTGGTCTACGGGCTAGTGTTGAGCACTTTTTGATTTAAACGATTTGTTACTGACGCTTATATATATATATATATATATATGGGGGGGGGGCGTTTCTTTAAATAATAAAGAAAAATTTTGTCTGTATAATTTATGTAAGATCCTTTCAAGTTTTCTAATAAGTGTCTTAGTTTCAGGTTGTAATTGGTAGATGAATTTCCCAAAATTGTCCCAAGCGCTTTCGGACCCTTCATAGGCCATCATCAGGGGTTGCTGGCTTGTGTAAGGTGCGATTGTATTTAAAAAAAAGAAAAAAGAGTTTTTAAAGTTTTTGATAGTTTATGCCATAACGAAAATATGTGAACGCAGTGTTGGAAAGTAAAAATACGATCACCGGATGGAGACACAGAATACTTTGACATTGTAGCAGGAGTACTACAAGGGGACACGCTGGCCCCGTACCTCTTTATCATTTGTCTAGACTACGTACTTAGAACATCGATTGACAAAATCAAAGAGAATGGCTTCGAACTGACGAAGAAAAGAAGCAGAAGATACCCCGCAACAACAATTACCGACGCCGACTACGCCGATGACATAGCGATACTGGCAAATACACCTGACCAAGCCGAAACACTTCTGCATAGTTTGGAACGAGCAGCAGCAAGCATAGGCCTCTATGTTAATGCACACAAAACGAAATATATGTGCTATAACCAAACGGGGCACATCTCCACTCTAGAAGGAACCCCACTTAAACTAGTAGACAAATTCACTTACCTAGGAAGCAGCGTCGAATCAACCGAAAAGGACATCGAAACGAGGCTAACGAAAGCATGGACAGCTATCAATAGGCTATCGATTATATGGAAATCAGACCTAACCGATAAAATGAAACGCAGTTTCTTCCAGGCAGCGGTCAAATCGATACTGCTATATGGATGCACAACATGGACGCTAACAAAACGGCTGGAGAAGAAACTAGATGGCAATTACACAAGAATGCTGCGTGCAATCCTGAACAAGTCCGGGCAGCAACACCCCACAAGACACCAACTGTACGGCCACCTGCCCCCTATCACGAAAACTATTCAAGTTAGACGAACCAGACATGCAGGACACTGCTGGAGAAGCAGAGATGAACTCATAAGAGATGTACTCTTACGGATCCCCACACATGGCCGCGCAAAAGCAGGACGACCAGCTCGAACGTACATTCAGCAGCTATGTGAGGATACAGGGTGTTGTCCTTAAGACCTACCTAGGGCGATGAACGATAGGGAGGAGTGGCGAGAGAGGGTCAGGGATATCCGTGCTACCAGCACGATATGATGATGATGATGATAAACTATCAAAAACTTTCAAAACTCTATGAAAGGTCCGAAAGCGCTCGGGAGAATTTTGGGAAATTCATCTACCAATTCCAACCTGAAACTGAGACACTTATCAGAAAATTCAAAAGGATCTTAAATAAATTATACAGACAAAATTTGTTTTTATTATTTAACGAAACATGGTTTAATGCCTAACTACTCACACACACACACACACACACACACACACACACACATATATATATATATATATATATATATATATATATATATATATATATATGTGAGTGTGTGTGTGTTCTAATAATACTATTCCTCTCTCTTTCGCACCCACACACTTAGATCTGTTTAAGTTTTTTTTATAAATCATTGTTGTTATTTATTCGAATCAAATTATTGTTGGCATTTATTTTCATTTGCATTTTTGTTTGAGGAGGCGAGTGTCGTTAGCAGAAACTTTCCATAAAATTCTATCTGAACAGTTTATTTAATTACAGGCTGGATTGTACAATTTCCTGGCTTTGAAAATTCTCGTATTTGTTAATTCATCCCGCTTATTTCACGTTTGGTTGGTCATTTCTCTTGCTTCTGAATCTGGGTTCAGGAATTGAACTCACAACTTCTTAAAGAATGCATTTAAATTTTCGCCCATTTACCGTGGGTAAATTCAGATACAATTCCAAAGAGCCTTAAAACAAATGATAGTTGTGTATAATGAAGGAATGTTTTATAATCATGTTTATATATATATATATATATATATATATATATATTATTTTCATACTTATTCTCTAATTCTGACTGGGAAAAACTCATATGATACTATTTGTAAATGAGAAAAAATATTAAACAAAGTGATATATAAAAAAAAAAAAAGAGAAGAGTAAAAGCATTCGTACTGTTGGAAAATAATCAACCAATACCGGAATGCCAAGTCAAAATAAAAATAAAAACGTACAGCGAAATTCGAATATCTACTGGTATCAGAAGTAATCTAGCTTGTTTTCGGCAAAGTGGATAATTGTGATTCCTGATGTACTTCTGACTTTGTAGGTATTCGTATGTATATATATATATATATATATATATATTCTTTTTTTTTAAGATAAAAACGGGACGATATCACGTAGAAAGTATTACCGACACAGATTACGCAGATGATCTAGCGATTCTCGCAAAAATACCTGCTAAAGCCGAAACCCTGCTGTAAACCCAGGGCAAGCAGCAAGAGGCATTGGTCTCTTCGTAAATGCAGATAAAACAATTCACAAATCTTAAACAAGAAGGATCCATCTCAACTAAAAGTCGCAAGCCCAGGAAATTAGAAGATGAGTTCACAAAACTCGGTAGTAATATCTCTTCTAACTAGCTAACTAGACTAGCAAACCTACACGAGTGAGTTCGAGTCTCATTGGGCGCCCCATTCATTCGGCCTTGTGCCACATCGAAGCAAAAGAGCTTTGTAAATTACAATATCTCTTCTACCGAAAGCGATGTTTACATATTCATAGAGAAGGCGTAGACTGCTATTGATAGGTTTTCGATCATATTGAAATCTGATCATTCTGATTAGATAACATGGGATTTTTTCCAAGCTATAGCCGTGTCGGTACTCTGGTATGATCACATAACTTTGACTCTTAGAAAAAGTCTGGAGAAAAAAAATCTAGATGGGAACTATACAATAAAGATGCTACGAGCCGTTTTCAACAATCACTTTACTACAAAACAGCAGGTATACTACCCCTTGTCTCTTGTCATACAAATTATCCAAGTAAAACAAACAAGACATGCTGAGCACTGCTGAAGAACGAAGTACAAACTCATAAGTGACGTTCCAAAATGGACTTCCACGCATGGACACTCTCGTCCTGGCCAGCAAGCAAAGAATTACATACATCAGCTCAGAGAATGGATGCTGTCTAGAGGACCTGACAAAAACAATGAACGATTGGAACTGATGGCGAAAGAGAAGGAGAGAGTTGAGGGACTCCATGTCATTAACATGAATTGTTAATGATGACATATATATATATATGTAGCTGCGTGTGATCGTACAAAAAGAATTTCCATTCAACGAATGGATACGTTACGTCACTTGTTTATTTGTCGTCAATTATTTATAGCATATTAACTTCAACGACAATGTTAAAAAATGTTAAAAAAAAACTTTTCACAAAAAATATTTTTCCTGAAGATAACCTAAGATCGAAACTAATTAAGAAAAATAAAGAAATTTTTTCCGATTCATTATATATGTATATATATATATATATCAGTGACAGAATATATATATAAGTAAGGTTAGCGACCGTCGTAGAGGGCGACCCGAAGGCTCCCTTTTCAATAGCTTATACACCAAGGTGTAAGAGAGGGCGCTACCCCTTTCTCTGGACTGTCCCACTTTACCCTTGATTAGTAACTTATAATGCTGAATGTTAAGCAAGGCGGTATCAAGTACCATTGAGTATTTGGTATGACTCGACCTGGAATCGAACCGCGGGCTCCTGGCCCATTGGTGAACACTCTACTTCGTAAGCCAAATGACATTATATATATATATATATATATATATATATATATATATATATATATATATATAAAGTAAATAAGGACTGTGAATATCCAAAGAATGAGTGCTCAATGCACGTCTATTTTATACAAAATATACCGGCAGAGCAAGATATATTTTTTGTTTAAAAAACAAGAACGGAACACTATTTCTAAATTTATTGTTTTAAAACACTATATATATGTATATATGATCGGACATTGGCATCATGATTAGAGTGTTCCCCAATGACAAAGAGACCTGGGTTCAATCCTAGGTCGAGTCATACCAAAGACGCAAAAAATGGTACTTGCTACTACCTTACTTAACACTCAGCATTATAAGGTACGGATCAAAGGTAAAATGGAGCAATCCAGGGAAAGGAATAGCGCCCTCCCTTACACCTTGGTGTAGTAGCTATCGAAAAAGGAGCCTTCGGGACTACGGTCGCCAACTTTACTTTACTTGCTATGTATATATCAGGCCGCTCTAGCACGGACGACGTATTAATTCAGTTAAAGATTTGAACTTCTGAATGGTTTAAACAGGTAATTTAATTATCATGGTTAAAGGTTTATGTAAGCCTTGCCTGTGTTGAATGAAAGCTGTAACTAATTCTAGCTTGTTTATACATATCCTTTCATCCGAGGTTTTCGTTAAGCAATGATGTCCATTTACCAAACTTGAATGCACAACATGCTTGATCATAAAACTGAATTATTTTCAGATAATCCGGTCGACCAAATTCCGTAGATAAATGTAAACCTTGCCTGACAGTTGGAGGATACCACGTTTTCCTTCGTTGCGCTTTATTGAGAAACTCGGTTCATCCATGAGTCTGAGATTTCCCTTTGCTTCTAAATTTCCGACAGAACAGCCAGAGGTTTTCCCGGAATCTGTTGAAAGAGCTGATGCCTCTTCGGTTAATATTAAGAAAAACTTAAAAAGCTAAAGAAGGTCAGTTATTCTAGGTAGGGATAAGAATAGGCATTAAGTATAGGAAATAAGTTAAATCGATTATACAAGAGTCGAAGGCTTAATACACAGAGGTTATCTCGCCCTAAAAGTAGAAGCTATATATATATATATATATATATATATATATACACTGGGAAAAAAGAAACGACGTAGGCACTTTTCCTCATCCCATCTCTCTCACTCACACACATATATATTCATGTGATTTTAGTTTTAGCTTAAGAGGTTTTACAAGGAATAATACGATGCTGGTATCTTTGATTTAGAAGTTATTTAACTTGTTATAAAGAATTTCTAAGAGTGTACTTATTTAAAAGGTGATAATATATACATATATATATATATATATATATATATATATATATATATATATATACTACTCCTGACAAAAAATGTTGGTATTAGCTCACTTGGAAGAGATTCACCTTGTTTTATATTGAGCTGTAAATAAACTATTATCAGATGTCTTATTCTCAGCATTGGGTTATGTCATGATATTTACCTACATGGTCAAGAAAAAAATGGCACGATGCAGTTAGTTGAATTTAATCTAATCAGGAGATCGGGATTCAATCTCAGGTCGAGTCATACCAAAGACTCAAAAATGGTACTTGATGCCTCCTTGCTTAACACTCAGCAATATAAGGTACGGATCAAGGTATCAAGGCAAAGAACTTATGAGGACCATTCTAATAGAAATCTTCAGCCCCAGCGCTTTCGACCATACTTTTGGTCGTCATCAGGGGTAGGGTAGTTTTGAGTTGGGAGTTTGAGTTTTAATTGTTTTAATTATTCGTAGTGCTTTGTTTTGAAGCGCTTGGGCAGAAGATATGGGACAATTCCTTTACCACATTGATCCCGACAAAAGAAAAATAACAAGAAGACTTGAAAAATTAGAATTAACAATAAAGAGTTTTCCATCATCTTTAATAAAACTTGCATAATATAACTCGCTACCTAGATATACACTCTTCAATATATATATATATATATATATATATATATATATATATATATATGATTTTTTTTTTTTCAATCCAGTAAATCCGGAATAGGGAATAATTCCAATCAGGACAAATAAAATATTCAAAATAGAATATTAAATTTAAATAATCCTTGTAAAGCGCTCTATGTAAAAAGATCCACTGAGCAAATAATTAAAAAAAAATGAAAAAAACAATCGGTCACATTAAGATGATAATAAATTTATTTCCATTCTGTTAAAAGCATTGATATAAATCAATGCTGTAAAAAATTAATAGGATCCAACAAGAACATAAAATAAATTTACAACCACAGAACCCCTCCTATTTCTCCTATGGATTAAAGCTAGCTTCAAGTCACAATATGTATACAAAAATTATGACACGTAAAACTACATCTGGTCTCATGCAACTTCAAATTTAACAGAAACAAAAATAACAGATACAATAATACCTTTACCAGTGGAGCAATCCAGGGAAAGCAGTAGCACCCTCCCCTACACCTTGGTGCAGTAGCTATCGAAAAGGGAGCCTTCGGGTCACCCTCAGCTATGGTCACCAACTTTATTTTTTATGAAGTAAGAATGTCTAGCTATTAAACAAAAATTCTCAGCGTCTTATTTCTTATTAGTTTATTTACTGCTAAATGATAAAAAATGCAAAGTGAACAACTTCTAAGTGCAGAAACACCATAATTATTTTTTGCCACGATTTTCATATATATATATATATATATATATATATATATATATATGAAAATGTAAAAGTTTGAAAAATACCATATCTTCAATAGATGATTTTATTTATGTATCTATTTGCCAACGTTCAACGTTTCGGTATTTTAAATGTGAAAACATTAAGCTTTCATCAGGCCATATGAATTTTAAAAAATCACATTTAAAAATTGAATTGTTAAAAGTTGGCAAAAAAAAAATTAAAGAATAAATAAAGTAATTCCCTGAAAACCTTGTGGTTTTTCCTATTTGTACATTCTCAAATTGCAGTATTTATTTCTAGTTTATATATATATATATATATATATATATATATATATAACACTCAGTATGTTTAAAAAGTTAGGTAAAAATTTATAGGATCGTCATCCGAGAGAAAAAGTGCATCAATGTAGATGGAAAAATAACATATTGGGCTGGTTAATTATCCACAAATCTTTATAAGTCTCTTAATACACAGGTTGCTTTAATTAATATTCGTTTCTTGTTTTTCGGAAATCACTTATGTTTAAATAGATCACAATATCTATGAGAGTTGCTGAGAAGTTCCGAGCCAACAAGGAAATTGTACTTATTCTTTTTATTGTTTTATTTTTTAAAAGTTTTCTATGAAACTTCGTAAATAATCTTCCAAGTGTGTTGAATTTCAAAACGAATATATAGAAATGCATTTACTTTTCTGGGCTCTTGGTCAGACCAAGAACTTATGAGGACCATTCTAATAGAAATCTTCTGCCCCAGCGCTTTCGACCATACTTTTGGTCTTCATCGGGGGTAGGGGAGTTTTGAGTTGGGAGTTTAAGTTTTTATTGTTTTAATTATTTGTAACGTTTTGTTTTGAAGTTGTCGGTTGGAATGTCAAAAGCGCTTGGGTAGAAGATATAGGACAATTCCTTTACCACATGGATTCCGGCACAAGAAAAATAAAAAAACTTGAAAAATTAGAATTAACAACAATAAAGAGTGTTCCATCGTCTTTAATAAAACTTGCATTAATAACAACTCGCTACGTAGATATACACTCTTATATATATTATTCAATCCAGTAAATCTTGAGGAGGGAATAATTCCAATTAGGATAAATAAAATATTCGAAAATAGAATTTCAAATTTAAATAATCCTGGTGAAGCGCTTAATGCAAATAAAAACCACTGAGAAAATAACTTAAAAAAAACCAACCAACCAACCAAACAAACAATTGGTCACAATTGGTCTACCCACTAAGCCAATGAGCCAGTTATTCAGACAATCTAATTTTAGTAAATCATTTTTTATCATTTAAATGCACTAAAAAAACTTAAACTAATGTTAATTATGGTAACCCCACCAAATTACCATAATAATGTAAAGGTCACTATACAAATTACAAATTCCTATTCATTTACCAATTTAATAAATCATTCTTAATAATTTTCTGTGTATTTATTTATTTAATTATTCACTTAATTTTTTTTTATACTTACATCTATCAAATCACATCCCCGATTTAATAGGTTACCAGGATCAGGGTATCACATAATTTGTATCTTTTTTCGAGATACAAATTACATTTACCATCAAAGCAACTCAGAGTAGATCTTTTCAATATTCTCCATTGAATTTCATGGGTTAAATCCTTATTTTACAAATTCCAAAAATGTTTGGATAAAGCTGTTTGATTACTCAAGCGTTCATGAGAGAACGAGTAAATATGATCATCATATCCTAATTTCCATGTAACCGATAAAATTCCACTATAAGTTTTTTTATCTTTTATATTTTCCTTTGGGCAAATAATAGCTTGATAGACTTCGTTTTTCAAATTACATAAACCATTCATTGGACAATTAATTTTAGTTTTACTATAGCAATTATCATTATTCACATCAAGTTGGTCATAATATTTCCGAATGACTTCCGTATTACGAAAAAAAAAAAAAAAATTCGTGCGAGAATAACTAATTTTTAAAGTTTTCCTATTAGATATTTTATGCAATATATTATACTGATTAAAGTGTTTATCAATTCATTAAAAATATCATATGTTTATATTAACAAGTTTAAAAAAGGGGTGTTGAACCATATAATTTTCCTTTTTCTGTTTTTATGATTATTTACTTTAATATTACAATTATCAGTAGTTTCTTTATCCTTATATAAATTATTATTATTAATAATATTATTAATAGGTTTAATCATTTTTAGCTCTAAATAAGTAAACTCTTCTTTAAAAACACTATTCATGAGGGTTTTAATATACATTTTACAACTTTCATGGAACATTTTCTTATTTGATGATAATCTCCTTATTCTCATAATAAAAGCTTTAGGAACTTGTTTAATTATAGAACTTGTGTGATTAGAATTTACATTAATATAGGAGGGATATTGGTTTGTTTTATGGAATAGCCTACAAGAGTTATCTGACATGTTAAGTCTCACATCGAGAAAATTAGCTATTTGAATATTTGAAAAAAAATTAATTTTAAATCCTAAGAAATTAAAGGCGCTTATAATCTTTTTCTGTATACTAAATCAATTAGGACCATCACTATGGGGGATGTATAAAATACCGTCCTCATGGTATAACCCGATTTGTATTGGGTCAATGATTCTACTAAGGGTATTTAATATATATAAACCCTCAAGATCTGTTATTTAAGCAGAATCATATCCACCTATAGGAACATCAAAATTATCAAAGTTTTTTTATCCAAGTAAAATCCTTATTCTTAAGTACAGTTTTCCTACATGCTAATATTATTTGGTATTGTTCATCTGTTATTTCTACAGAGGTTTTTGTATATCAATTAAATTTTTTTAGAAATAGAAGGGTAAAAATCAATTATGTCAAATTGGATAAAAGTGGCCTTACTCTTATTTTTAATATTTCTAAACCATTCAATTGAATCAGTTGAATTCTTCCAAAAGATTGATATGGGTAGTTTTTGTATATGAAGCACAATATCTTGAATGATATTTTTTTAGATTATCTCCAACTGTGTTTTAGAAGGATTAATTAACCTAGATTGTAATTAATTTTCAAAATTAGGTTTACGATCTTTAAATAGGAGGTAACATACAGTGAATATAAATAAATATATTTGTATATATACATATATAAACTGAAATATATATATATATATTACATATGTGTATATAAACACACCGATACATGTATAAAGAATAATAAAGAAAGAAATATTAACTTTGACATGTCATTAAACGGGGGAATCCCATGGTATAATGGATAGCTGACATGCTAGCATACAACATCGTAATACGTGAGTTCGGACTCCAATCGCGCTATTACGTCTACTTTCTCTTTCACCCTCCGAGGAAAGGTATGGACCCCCTTTTCTTCAAACCTATGGTTTAAATATTTCCGGTTTTTTCTCCAAGGATGGATTTGCCATTAAACAACTCACGAGGTTTGGTATGCCATTAAAACAACGAAACTAACAAAACATGACATTATTGTTTATATTTACTCCCCATTGCTCTCTCTCTCTCACACATATATAAATATTTAGATATTGTGGTAGGTACGGAATCTAAATACTGCTTTACAAACGTATGCATGATGTTAAGAAGATTTTAAAGTCATAAAACGAATTAAAGTCCTAAAAAAAGGGGACCCTTCGTTTCGGTCACTTTTCAGAGAATTGTCAATGACAATCGATTTTGTGTGTATATATATATAATATTGGCCCAATGGAATTCATACGAGACATAAAGCCCCTCCCCACCTCAAAAGAAAGACCGAACAAAAAAGCTTTTCACTACCCTAGATTAGCAGCTTTTGGCGGATCGAGGGAAGCAGCCGGGGTTCCTGGACGATATTTTAACGACGAACCTTCGTCCGGTATTGTCATTTTCTCAAACCAGAGGAAAAACAGTAACTTTGTTGGAATTAACAATTTCGTGGGAAGAAAACATTGAGGTTACCCACGAAAGAAAAACGAAAAAATATCAAGAAAAAGTGGGGGAATATCGTGAACGAGGTTGGCAGGCCATATGCGAACCGATAGTTGTCGGTGCCAGAGGTTTCATTGGTAGATTTTTGTGCTAAACCCTAAGTACACAGGATCTTGTTGGTTTGAGAAAGAGACAGGCTATCTAAATGATAACGAAAAAAGCAGAAAATGCTACCTGTTGGACGAAAGAAGGAATGAGCAATGGCGGAGTAGGATATAAATGAATAAAAATGTGACCATGAAAAAGAAAAATTCAACTTCAGAAAGATGAAATTTACCTCTTTTGAAGTTTTTGCCTGAAGCTCTCACCGTCGGTGTTACCGTAAATTCGTCCCGTGTTTGATCTTCACAGGAGGTAACTTACTAAGCTTTTTGCTTAGATGCAGCAGAAGGCCATATAAAAGTGGGGGGCACCCAGTAAGACTTGAACTCACTCGCTTTGGTTTGCTAATCTTGCTTGCTAACCTTTACAACCACCAGAGGCGCCCAGAGCTTTTCAGGTGTAACGGGGAACGATTACTATACTAACTATATAAGATAGCTATGTACTACTATTTGGTTGCTGTGATGGGCTATTGGCATTAAATAATTCGGGCTTTGCCGAATTTTTTTTTCAAAAGTTCAAAAGGCGTAGCCAATTCGTGGTATCCGATCAACCCAGACAAAGCCAGCAAAGAGAAGCGGTCCAATATTGAAAGACCTTTTGATATATATATATATATATATATATATATATATATATATATATATATATCTCAAAAGGGCTTTCAATATATATATATATATATATATATATATATATATATATATATATATATATATATATAACGAACTCTCGACCCACTAGACGGATATATTTTTCTTGTTTCTTTATATATATATATACATATATATATATATATATATATATATATATAAAGAAACAAGAAAAATATATCCGTCTAGTGGGTCGAGAGTTCGTTAATGATCCAGGAGTCTGGGTTTCAATCACAGGTCTAGTCATACCAGATGCAAAAAATTATACTTGATGCCTCCTTGCTTAACACTCAGCAATATAAGGTAGGGATCAATGGTAAACTTGAGAAATGCAAGGAAAGAAGTAGCACCCTCCTCTACATCTCCGTGTTGTAGCAAATGAAAAGGGGTCTTTTGGGTCGCCCTCGACTACGTTCGCCAATTTTATTTATATATATCTGTACAGACTACGTATATATATATATATATATATATATATATATATATATATATATATATATATATATGGAAAGGAATCCGACAGTATAGAGAAAATAGAAAAACTAAGTAATCCAAAAAGTGATGAACTTATTTATTATTAAACTTCCATCGTTGTTCTCCTAACTTTTGTTTCACCATTTAAAAGTTCTGAAGAATGTTCATTCAAACCGAAACGTTTTAATGTTGACTTTCCTTCGTAATAAATTCGTCACTTTTTAGATTACTCTCTCTCTCTCTCTCTCTCTCTCTCTCTCTCTCTCTATATATATATATATATATATATATATATATATATATATATATAACTCTTGCTTGGTAACGTTTATCCATGTCTTTGGTACAGATGTACTTTTGTATGAATGTCTTTGCTGACAAACTCCTGTAATGGAAATGTTCAATGTACACATTTCCATCCGAAAACAATAGAAATCAATTCCTAATCCATAAACTCATATTACGGGTGGTGGGTGGAATTTTATCATTCCCTTCTTTTTTTTTTTTTTTTTTTTTTTGGCTTTTGTCGATAAAAAAATCAATCCAGGGTCTTCTGAGGGTAAGCCAGTATAAAAACAAAAATTTCTTTTCGCTTCTTAGTCACTATGGGATCATCTTGTACATTAATTTGTGGGTTTGGGTTTGGTTTGGTTTTATGGTATATCAACCAACGTTGGTTATTTAATGCCCAATCCTCTTTATACATATATATTAGATATATATGATTTGTAAACATAAGTTAACTAAGTTAAATAGTTCCTAGGATTACTATGTATCACTAACATCAGCCATTTGTTTACTCACAGTTAAATGATCAAACATTTCTATTTAAAACAGTTCAATTTAGCATAACTTAAATGGTTTCAAATATTGCTATATATCTCTAAAAATTCAATTAAATAAGTTATTTATTTACCCACAGTTAAATGTCGTTAAGTTCTATTTCTAACAATTCAATTTAGCATAAGTCATTGGTTTGCACTCAGTTTAAATGTGAAACAGTTCTGTTTGACCCATAGATAGGACTTTTTCAAATACTATAAGTTCGGGCCTGACTAGACCTGGGAGTAATGGCAATGAATGTGTACTCCACATTCCCCAAAGCTCCAACGTTACTGGGGTCTTACCATCAGATTTTTTAATGTCATATACTTTCATTAGAGGAGTCTAAGATGATTTAGTGTCATATCCCGGACACTTGTTCGGGGAGTCTTACCTCTCAGCAGAGATGCAGTCAATGCACTCTACGGCTCCAGCCGACCAGGCTGAGATGATTGTATCATATCAGGACGCTCGTTGGGGAAGTCTTACCCGTCTGCCGAAATGCAGTCGTTGTATTCTACAGCCCCAGCCGACTGGACTAATTAATTTATATTTAGTAACCATAAAGTATTAACTGTTGTTTTATTTTCATTTTATTACATGAATTCAACATTTACTTTTAATCACATGAGATCGGAAGGCAAAATTAATGTTGATAATACTCGCGAATGTTTTTTCTACATTATTAATAAATGATAGTCGGCTGAAAAGTTCATAGATCAACCAAGATACTTTCATGGAATGTGATCAAATAAGGTTTATTTTTCAATATAGTCTTTCTTGCAGTCAAGTCTTCTTCCGTCAGTGTTGTAGTGCTTGTATCCCATTGGTGAAAAAGTTAAAAACAACAGATATGACCTCATCATATAAACTTTTCAGCTCACCCTGGTATTGTTGAAAATAACTGCTTTTGTTGCATGCAGCCATTTTAGAATTTGTAGTTTAAAATTTTTAGATTGTAGTTTTGTAAAAACGATGTCACAAACACCTGAATGCCTTTAATGTAATATCTTGGGTGCCCGTTTTTGTGGATGTAGTTAGTGTATTCTACGCCCTGTCAATTAGTTGGGCTGTTAGTAATTCCAACATCAGTGAACTTTGTATGAGGAAAACAATTTGTAAAAATATATGAATAAATTAGGAAACGTAAAAGGTGATCGTAGTTTAGCAGTACATAGAAGGAGGTTCTCCGGACGTAATGGTTAAAGCGCTGAACTGCGGAATCGTAGTAAGCGAGTTCGAACTCCAGTCGCGCTATTACGTTCACTTTCCGACAAATACCCTTAGGAAAGCTATGGGTTAAATAGTACCATTACTGTTCTTTTAGAAGCCTGGATTTGGCATTAACTAACCTACAAAGGTTGATATACCATTGAATCAACAAAATAAACAAACAATACACAAAAATAATTATGGTAGGCTTGTTAATGTTATGAAAATGGATTCGTTGAGTCCAGACAGAAGGAGGTTGTTTTCTTTTTCCAGGACTAATGCTAGAAGGTATGAATTCTCCTAATGATATGTGATTCTTTAGGTGAACGGGACTCTTTTGCAGAGCACCTTGCCACAGTGGGTTGGAAGTGGATCCCTTAGGGAAGTTCATTGTTATGCTCAACATGGTTTTGGCATGTGCTGAAGAAACACTAATACTAAGTTGTATTGCACTTTGTCCTTCCCTAGGAAAATATTGGTGGCGTGGAAAGGAGAGTTCTGCTGCGTGGCCATAAAACTTTTACCAAGATTTGTACCGAAATCCAATCTGAGCCATGGAGGAACGAGTTTAATGGCATATCAACCTTCGTGGGTAATTCAATGCCAAACTGATCTTGCAGAAGAAGCGTAAAATCATAGCATAATGAAACACAGGTAATTTTTCTGCTTAAGGGTTGCAGTCGTTTTTATTGACTTTCATCCTATCCGAGGAAGGACGATACATTTTGATTTAATATACCAAAACCAAGAAGATTCTTTAGCATAGGTGATTTTTATTTGTCTGAAATTTTTAGATGTGTATTATTTTAGTTGTAATTTTTTTAACTGTTGTCCTCATCTTTACTGTGATGAGTTGAAACACAACGTTTCAGCTGTTCTATCCTGTATAGAAATGAACACAATCTGGGAACCAATAATTAGGAAGACCAATTCAAATTGTTTTTAAAGTAAATTACTTTAAAAATATCACGAATAACTGATGCCATTCGATTTGACGTTTCGAATTCACGACGCTTCACATGAAACTTCTTGTGATTCTTCTCGGATTGATAGACGTGAAAAACAATAACATGTTTATTTTAAGAAAATCTTCATATTTCTTAAGTGCCTTGTTCGATCAAAAAAACCTTAAAAGATAATTTCTGAGGTTGAATTATTTCTACGCCCAGATAAACAAGAGGCACCTGAGTAAGGCCGGAGGATACAGCGGCTGAAACGTTGTATTTCAACTCACCACAATAAAGACGAGGAGAGCAGTCCGAAAAAATGACAACATAAATAATATGTTATTTTTCCCGTCAGGAAATCAATTTAATTTTGGATCCTATAAAAAGTAATTTGAATCATGAAATAGTGTTTTGCACAAAGTGTGTCTTCAATTTTTCTGGTACTATTAAACCCATTGCTATGGAGATAAAGGAGTTCATGCCTTTCCAAAGTCAAGATAATAGTATGACAAGAGTTCGAACCCGCTTACTACGATGTCACAGTTTAGCACATTAACCACTTCGGCAAACAGACTTACTCGGAATATGAATGTGATCATTGTTTAAAATTTCATTAACAGAATTAAAATTGTCCTATTAAAAAATAAATTGTAATTTTGAAAAGAGTCATTCGTATACCAGAAATTATTTGAACAAATGAAACTTTTCTTTGCAGTCTTGATCAAATATCACACACACACACACACACACACACACACACACACACACACACACACACACACACACATATATATGAATATATATATACCTTCGAGAAATAATAAATTCTGTCACTTTAGGATTATTAATTTATTTCCATCCTGCTAAGAGCATTGATATAAATCAATAACTCCAAAAGGATTTAACCGGACTTCTTCAGATTCAATTGGAGTTATTGATTCATATCAATGCTTTTTGCAGGATGGAAATGAATTTACGGTCCTAAAGTGACCGAATTTTGATTTTTCTTGAAGGAATCTTTGCTCTGTGATATCATTTACATTGAGCTCTTTACCAGGAATATTTAAATAGTCGAAGTTTGAATAATTTAATTGTCCTGACAGAATTGTTTCCTACACCGGAATTACTAGATTGAGGAATACATACTCGCACACACACACACACGTGTGTGTGTGTGTGTGTGTGTGTGTGTGTGTGTGTGTGCAAGTATATATATGAAGCTAAATATGTTTTGCATTTTAATGCCAAATTAACAGAAAAAATAGTCAGGTGATGCAAATATTATATCAGACATCAAGATCACCATATATTTATTAAAATCTAAAGAACTGCATTGCATTCAGATGTAATTACATATACTCACCCAAAGTCTGATTTCGTGAAACTCCGAATCGTGGATGATCCTATTTCATATTGATATTTTATTATTGATGATTTATTTCATTTTGATATTTTATTTTTCGAATATTGTGACTTGCTTTGTCTGTTCGTGTATTGAGCACAGTAATAATTTGTTAGTTGTGCAAACATTTTAGGTGGGGGTTGTAGTGAGTTTTCTAGTTTTATAAGATGTGGTAGTGTTTTGGCACAATAAAAATGTTTAGCTATTACTCTTCTTTCTGGGTGAGGCTTTGGATTCGTTGATGGCCTTTGTATGTGTGTGTGTGTGTGTGTGTGTGTGTGTGTGTGCCTCTGTGTGTGTACGTGCGGGCATGTGTGTATTGGCATATATATATATATATATATATATATATATATATATATATATATATATATATATATATATATATTGTTACGATTTATTATTACTTAGGATATTTGCACTATTAACCTCATCTTTATCGTTATACTAACAACGTTTCGGTCACTATATCTTTCGGCCTTCTTCAGGTGTAACATGTCGAATTCGTGAGCCCATATAGAACCTCGAACCGAACCCTTTATTTAATCCACAGGGTAGATTGTTCGAATTCTATTATCTATGAACGGATACAAGTGTTAAGTTATACTGTGCTTTGTCCTTGTTATTCTTACCTGAAGTGGGGATTGAACTGCTACCTCCAGATGATTTCAGCCCCCTCTAGAGGTAAGGATACATCGCACAGTGGGTAAGGCGTTTCTTTGGGAAAGTTCTTCTGTGTGAAATCATTTGGAGGTTACAGGTTCAATTTTAATTTTTTTTAAAGCGAACTTAAAAAATCGATATTCATTCTAAATTTTTCTTAAAGAGTAAAAGATATAAGTTTTCATGTTTTTAATCTATTAAAGTGATGAAAAATATACTTATGGTAAAAAAATAATGAACTTTAAGAACCTTTTATAAAGAAAAAATATAAAGAAAATTAGAATGATATACAACCTATAAAATTTTACTCGAACTCTGCATTAAAGAAAAAACATATAAGAACCGTTGGAAATCATCTAATTTTACCAGCCGACGCCTTGAAAAAAACAAGACCACAAACAAAGACAAGGAAAAGAGACAATATGCACTTTATAAGAAACAGTAAGGTCTTTTTTTTTTCTTTAAAAATTTACTTTGAATAATTTTGCTGTAAACAATTCCGAAACACTTGAAAAAATATTTTATTAAATATATCAGTTAACTGGAATTTTATGAACTTTATTTGTAAGTTGGACGAGCTAGACGGCAATTACACACGAATGCTGCGAGCAATATTGAACAAGTCCTGGAGATAGCACCCCACAAAACAGCAGCTATACGGCCACCTGCCACCCATCACGAAAAATATCAAAATTAGACAAACCAGACACGCAGAACACTGCTGGAGAAGTAGGGACGAGATCATAAGTGATATACTCCTGTGGACCCCTTCACATGGACGAGCAAAGGCTGGACGTCCAGGTCGAACCTACATACAACAGCTCTGTGCCGATACGGAATGTAACCCTGAGGATCTGCCTAAAGCAATGGACGATTGGGAGGTGTGGCGAAAAAGGGTCTGGAATATCCGTGCTGATACCGTGACATGATAATGATGATGATGATAATTTGTAAGTTACTTATCAAGCAGATTGAAATTATATGCATTCGTCGTATGATACTTTTTTAAATAAATTAAATTTGCAAATGTTTTATAGTCAATGAGTATTTTATTGTGGGCATAAAACAACTAAAATACGTTAAATCTGATTCTTTTACTAATACTTATAACATTATCAATGACCTTTTCCTTTTTTCTATCAATCTATCTATCTATCTATCTTGCTAGCTAGCTATATTTATTATGATTAAAATTTAACCCGAAAATATTTTAATCAGTAAAATCTCTTCTGTGTTCTATGCACATCAGTGGAGAGCAATATTTCAATAATTCAACTCTAAAATAGGATTACAATAAAAACAGGATAAAAACTCACGACTGTGCATTTCACCTTGTCAATCCTCAAGTGACTTCGTATTTAACAATTCTCCCTCTCTTTTTCTCTCTATCTTTCTCCCTCCCCCCCTCTCTCTCTCTCTCTCTCTCTCTCTCTCTATATATATATATATATATATATATATATATATATATATATATATATATATTATCAAACTTCTCTGGCTTGTATGAAAATTTCATTTTTTGGGGAATAATAAATTTATTCTGACGATGCTATTGCTACAAGAAAACATCTTAATCTGATAATCTATATTCTCTTTTTTGTTTTCATTCTAACAAATTTCATTAAAAATCTAACCAATATATATATATATATATATATATATATATATATATATATATATATATATATATATATAATCCATTATAAAAATTGCAAGGGTTTGAAGAAAATTCTAAACTCTTTCAGCCAAACAACTTTGAAATAGTAATATATATATATATATATATATATATATATATATATATATATATATATATATATATATTGAAGAAGATCGATTGATCTTCATGGGAAAGCTTATAGGAACAATCTTCGACGTTAATAAATGCAAAAGTTTTGACATATATCTAGTCATGAACATTATGGCTTATCTCTTAACTGACTGTGAAAAATAAATTGAGAGATATGAATATACCCAGGCAATTAAATAGATTTGAACGGAATTTGATAAGTAAATATAGACTGACTGAGATAGATAAAGGACAGACTAAGAATGATCGATAGATATGAACGGAGTAAAAGTGTTTGAAAATTTTTCCATCCATTCGGATATCCAGGAATCAGCACAAAATTTTATTCTAAACTCTACTTTAATGAAAAAAAAAATGGGTTCATATGACATTCGTCCACAAATGATCCATCTTTTTCAAAACTAACGAAAAATAAACTTCCTGAGGGTTGACTGGTACCCGATTGGGTCAGTAGTATCGTGCTAGTTCGTGCACTAACACCTTATATATTGCTTCACTCTATGTGTGATTTAAAAGTCACTTGAACGTGCTCAGTAGTCTCATTCGGTAACTTTATGCTTTATGAGTTCGAACTGGATAATAACATTGTGGAAGTTATCAGCCCCCCCCCCCCCCAAAAAAAAAGTGCGAAATGGGAAGGCGCAGTTGATCACTGTACTGAAACCAGATAGTTGAAGAAATTTCGCTCGGGTTGCAAAAATCCCGACGATCCAGTAAGGTCAAGTAGAGCGTTGATTACGTGGGCGTATGTCAAGTCGTAATGATAAATCTGACAGACATATCTGGAGTAGTCGAACACATCACAAAAAAAGAAGGTTTGACTGAACCTGGTATTATAAAAAAAAATAACAACTTTTTTAATATATAAGTTAGTTGGCCGACCCGAAGGCTCCCTTTTCAATAACTACTACGCTGAGGTAAAAGGGGGAGCGCTACTCATTTTCCTTGATTGATCCACTCACCCTTGATCTGTACCTTAAAATGCTGGGTTTTAAGCAAGAATGCGTCAATTACCGATCTCCCAGGACATTGGCAAACACGCTTGGCATTATGACAATGGGTATAATTAAAAACTGACGCTAAAATATTTTAATCTGTAAAACCTTTATAGTGCTCTATGCACATCAACGCAGAGCAATATTACAATATTTTAACTATAAAATAAGATTACTATAAACACGGGATAAAAACTCACGACTCTGTGTTTCATGTTGTCAATCTTCAGGTGATTTAGTATTTGACAAGTCTACAATATATATATATATATATATATATATATATATATATATATATAATTATCAAGATTCTTAGCCTTGTGTTAAAATTTAAGTTTTTTTTCTTTAGAAATAATGAATTCATTCTGATGATGCTATTCCCATAGTGAAACATGCATTTGTTATTTATTTATTACCAACTTCATCACATAGGGACCACCCTTAAAGGGAATAAAAAGGCAGAATCGAAAAAGAAAAACCTTTTGACTCATTTTGATATTAACTGCAAAAAAAAACCCCAACAAAAAACAAAAAAACGGAATGCATAATCGATGAGAAAACAACGGTTAGATTTTACAAAATCACTTTCGATAGCTTCTCACTGCTGACTTTGTAACTCCTTGGGAGAGTGTTTACTTACATATACACAGTAGGTGTGGACCCCTCAGATTTGTTGCCAAGTAACTTTCTAAAGATTTTGAAAATGTTTGGTTACTTTTCAAGCAAATCTTGTTGATACGGGATATTCACAAGGAAGACTTTCGATCACGTGCCTGTTCTGTGCATGACAGAGAACTGCATCCGGTTGTAATAGCTCTGTTTTGTGGGAAGTCAACCCTTCGTCACCATTACTTCCAGGTTCAATCTAATTCGTAGACCCATTACCCATTCGAGTTTCACCTATAGATCAAATAGACATGTTTGAAAGTTATTGATATTAGAGAGGAATACTTGAAGCCATATATGTGCAAAACATTTGCGTTCAGAATCGTTACTTCAATCTATAATTGTTTGCTAAATAGGATCATATTCCTTGGAAGTTTTTCACACCAGCGTTAACTGGTGGTCTTTCACTGGAGTCTGACTGGCAGCAAGTTACCTGAGGTTTACGGTACTTTTCTCAGTATTCTAGCCGATCTGAGAAAGGCGGTAATCTGGTAGGTATCGAATCTTCCTCTGATTTTCAGTTCCTCAAATATTATTTACAAGCGTACCAATTACAATTGGTATCATAATCACCCACATGTTCCACAGTTGTTTTTTAGCTCTCGGGCAAGGTCCAAGTATTTGTCTAACTTTTGGCTTTCTTTATTTTCACTGCTGTCCACCAGGATACCAAAATTTCAGAAATAACAAGTATTTTTAAAAAAATATCATTTACTTCTTTCAGAGCTTTTTATACCAGCGTTAGCTGATGGTTTCTCATTGGAGTTTGAATGACTGCAAGTCTTTAAGTCACCTGGACTCTTCTCATTATTATTATTATTATTATTATTATTATTATTATTATTATTAATGGCTTGAAATGATATAATTGCTTGAGATACTTGAAACTATATAATTCTTTGGTTTGGTTTGATTTGGTTTCTTTGTTTGATGGCATATCAACTTTCGTGGGCTATTTAATGCCAAATGCATCATTGTAGAAAAGCTGTAGTGGTATTATTTAATACATAGATAGGTGAATAATGAGATTCATACTTTTCTCAAGAATATTATGCTAAAGAGGTCGTAATAGCGCAACTAGAGTTCGAACTTGCTTATTCCGATGCCACAGTTCTGCACGCTTGCCACTACACCTCGGGTACTCCCTAAATAATGGTGTGCAACTTATTACTATTTGATGCGAATACTTGAAACCAAATAAAGCTGCGCGAATAAAGGATTTGATATTAAATTGGAATGTTTCCTTGAAATCATATAACTGAAAGCATATCATCACTAGGAAGGCGTTCCGACATCCACAGATTCCTTTGATTCTCTCACAACATCCGTCCCTATCGGTCCAGCATGTCTTACTCGTATTTCTTTCTTGGTTTTTAGATGGGAGATAAGTGACTGCACAGATATTGTTCTGCAAGGTGCTACTTCCAGAACTTGTTGGAAACAACATCTTTGTGTTGCTCCCATCCAGCTTTTTATTCAATCATTTCATTAAAGTCCTATTGGTGCAACCATACAATCGTACGGACACGACTTTGGAATAATTAGTAATAAGTTTATTTTTTTGAAACCATAAATGTTCACAAGGATTTGTAGTTATTGAAACCATCTAAATCGTTTGAAAAAAGATTATCTTTAAATGTCCCAACAAGGTTTGATATGGCGTAAAACCAACCAACCAACCAACCAACCAACCAACTAACCAAACAAACAAACAAACAAACAATCTACCAACCAAACAAGCAACCACACAAATCACCACCCACCCAACTGCCTAACCAACCAACCAACCAACAAACTAACCCAACCTGCCCACCAACCATCAATCAACCACACAACCAAATACCCAGCCAATCAGTCAACCAATCAACCACACAACCAAATACCCAGCCAATCAGTCAACCAATCAACCAACCAACCAACCATCCAACCACCAAACCCAACCAATAAATCAACCAACTAACCAACCACCCAACAAAACACCCAATCACCCAACCCAACCAATTAACCACCCATCCAACGACCCAACAAACCAACTACTCAACAACCAAATCCAACCAATCAACCACCCAACTAAACAACTACACATCAAAACACCCAACCAATCAACCATCCAACTAACCAACCACCCAACCGAGCAACAGAACAACCATCCAACCAACGAACCACACAACTAAAAAACTACCTCAACCAACCAACCAACCAACCAATCAACCAACCAACCAACTAAACCCAACAACTATTCAACCAATCATCCAACTACCCATTCAATCAATCATCCAACCAACGACCCACCCAACTAACCAACCACTCAATAAAACCAACCACCCAGTCATCCGACCAATCAACTAACGAACCAACGAACCATCCAACAACCTACCAACCAGTCACACAACGAGCTAACCAATCAACTAACCAACCATCCCACCAATTGATTACATATTTTTAGGACTGTTGATATTCTTTGTTTTTTTTTATTTTTTGCGAACCCTAAAAAAACTCTTATCGGGTATTAACCACGCCCTTCTCCTTTATATGGAGAAGAAAAACCAGTTTATTGATTTGGAAAAGTAAAGGTCATTGAAAAGAATTTCCTCGATGAAAGTCAATTTATTCTCACACACCGACAAGAGAGTCGTAAAACCTCCGTGAAATTATTCACGACTTTTCATGTCACATATATCTAACACAAAAACAGCGTTTCCAAATTTGGGAGGCGTGTTAGTGAGTTTCGGACAAGCAAGAACGAATAAACTATCACCATCAAGTAAATCGTGCTATCAATAAATTAAAAGAAGAAAAAAAAAAAAAGAAAATGGATTTCTTGGGAGAATCAAACAAGAAATGGGCGCAAAAACAATTTTACTATCATACTTAAACAGAAGGCATGTAACCTAAAAATGCTATTCTATTTTTTCACTACGTATTCTATAAGTGATCCAGACGGTTGGGACGGGGGCTGTAGAAAACATCGATTGCATCTTTGGAGAGGGTTAAGACCCTCCCCCAACGAGTGTCTTGGATATGACAGTAAATAATCTGAGAGTGAGGCCCCAGAAATGCTGGAGCTTCGGGGAATGCAGAGTACCCTTTTAGTGCCATCGCTCCCAGATCCACTCTGTCCCGGAGTGTTAGCATCTGATAGGGTCCAATATATGGTTCAAATAGAACTAAACTGTGTACATATGCTAAACTGAATAGTTTGAAATAGAACTTTCCACATTTAACTGTTTATAAAGAAAAATCTAGACTTAGCTAAACTGAATTGTTTGAAATAGAACTGTTTCATGTAAAAGAATGGATTCGGCATTAAATAACCTTCTTTGGTTGATATACCATAAAACCAAACCAAACCCAACCAAACTTAATTATTAAACAGTTTCATAACTGTAAATACAGCTTCAGGTAGGTCACTTACAAAAGATATTCTGACATGTGCAAACACATCATCATCAAGGTGTATCAAAAGCACGGATTCTCTTTTCTCTCTCTCTCTCTCTCTTTTCTCATCATCATCAATCCCAATCGGCTATTGCTCTTTTTATGTCCTCTAGACGACACTTAGTGTCTGCAATGTGCTGATGAATTTAGGTTTTTGCTCTTTGGCCAACACTGGTGTGTCAAGTTTCTCCTTATTTTCTCGAGCCGTAACCAGCATGTTTTGCTCGTTTTACTTGGATGATTTGTGAGATGGGAGATGAGTGGCTATACATTGGATGTTTTGCTTTCCGAGTTTGTTAAAAATAGTACGCAACATTCTTTTGTAGTTCCCATCTAACTTTTTCTCCAGGCATTTCGTTAGAGTGATGCTATACTATAGAATTTTAAACCCATAGCAGTATCAATTTTCTCTCCGGAACAGCATCATTCCGACGTTACCTGAAATGAACAAAAAAGTTATTTTTGGCGTAATTAAAAAGGGACCAGTCCTTAAAGTTTTTGCTGCAAACTCTCTCTGTGGAGTGGTCCAAGCCATGATCGTAACTAATCGTATCTGAAAAAAAGGTAAGATGTTAGCTTAATGGAGCTGCCATTACCACTTGCTCAAGTTCATCTGCACCACACACGTTATAATTTAAAATATCGGAAATATTGCGTCGCACCTTCTCTTTCTCACACTTGCTTTCTCTCTCTCTCTCTCTCTCTCTATATATATATATATATATGTGTGTGTGTGTGTGTGTGTGCTCAAAGAATGTCAAATGGATCAATCGGAATAAAAATTAGCGTAATTCAAATTCTTGCTGCGTTGAGAGAGTGTGAGGTATGTTTTTGAGTTGTAGGAGAAGCAGCCTTGCTATTCCAAAAACAACCGTGCTCAAGGTGAGAGCATCTGTGGAAGATTTTAGATAAATGTTTCCATTGAGTTTTATCTTCTTGGTGACATGCCTAGGTCGGCTCATTCTTCAGATTTATTCCCTTGTGATTAATTCCTCTGGGATACTTAAAGATTCAAGCGCGGACGGTAGTCAAACTGAAAGATTTCATTCGTCAGGCAATATCAGAGACAATGAGTAGCAGAATTACAACGTGGAGCTTCAGAAGTGTAAAGATCGTAAAAGTAAGCATTTATTTGAATAATATAATCAAAGCGACGGCAATAACATAACAAAATTGCTAATGTTGTTCTTTCTTATAATAAAACTAATTTTTCAATGGGATAAATGCTGCTTTATTTATTTTTTTGCTGTTATTTTTATAAATATTTTTATATATGATTTTAGTTTGGTTTGGTTTGATTTTATAGTATATTAACCATAGTCGGTTATTTAATGCCAACTCCTGTTTTTAAATATTTATGTATTGAAAGTATTATTCGTGAAAATGTTTTATTATCACCGATAAATAATCAAATAAATTAAATTTAGCTAAATTCAACAAAATTAAATGGTTGCAAGTATTGCTATGTATCACTAACAATTATAAAACACTGTTACTTGTTTATACATAGTTAAATAGTGAAACAGTTCTATTTCTAACAATTCAATTTTGCACGAGTCAACAAATGGTTACAAATTTTGCAATATATCACTAACGATTAAATCAAATCAGCACGGATCTCCCCGACCCTCTCGAACCACCTTTCTCTATCGTCGATCGCTTCCGGTGGGTCTTCAACGTTACATCCTGTATCGGCACAGAGCTGTTATATATAGATTCCTGCCTTTGATCGTCCATGTGAAGGGATCCACTGGAGTATATTGCTTATGAATTTGTCCCTACTTCTCCAGCTGTGTCACATATATCGGGTTCGTGATGGGTGATAAGTGGCCGTATAGCTGCTGCTTTGTACGAAAAATCCTCACTAATAACTCCAAAATCAGATAGCCCAGTCGGCTGGGGCAGTAGAGTGCTCCCACCGAATCTCTGCCGAAGGATAAGCTTCTTCTAATGAGTATCTTGGATATGACATTGAACAATCGGGTGGTGAAGCTTCAGTAATGCTGCAGTTTTGGAGAATGTAGAGTATCCCCTTCATTGCCATCGCTCACGGGTCCACTCAGCCTCGGAGGGGTAGCACCTGATAGGGTCCTATCTATGGGTCAAATAGAACTGTTTCACCTTTTAACTGTGAGTTATGCTAAATTGAATCGTCAGAAATAGAACTGTTTGATCATTTAACTCTGTGTAAACAAATGAATGATAATTAATTGAATCGTTAGTGATATATCGCAAAACTTGTAACCATTTAACTTTGTTGACTTATGCAAAATTGAATTGTTAGAAATAGAACTGTTTCACTATTTAACTATGTATAAACAAGTAACAGTGTTTTATTGAATTGTTTGTGATACATAGCAATACTTGCAACCATTTAATTTTGTTGAATTTAACTAAATTTAATTTATTTGATTATTTATCTATAACAATAAAACATTTTCACGAATCATACTTTCAACACATAAATATGTAAAAATAGGAATTGGCATTAAATAACCAACTATGGTTAATATGCCATAAAATCCAACCAAACCAAACAAAATTATATATAAAAATAGCAGCAAAAATACCTACTAAATGTCGAAGACATCAGTATTAAAAATAAACAACCAAACATAAATAAAATATTATATAACATTTGTACTTATATACTATATATCTAGAAGAAAGTCTACGTTTAATAAAGCATCCCATCAATAATAAACCCATCGAACGAAATAAATATCGCATCCAAACTGTAAAAAAAAAAAACAAACCCAAAAACAAAATAAACAATAGAAACAAACCATCAGAAAATGATTAATCGATATTTTCAGTGCAGAACTTCAGGCAACAATCAACCAGGCCCTGATAAAAAGAAACTAACAAGAAAGCATAAGATCATAAAAAAGCCAAAGTCCCATAATCTTTAACCAAACTTCTATAAATAATAACTTTCTACTAATATATATATATATATATATATTCACCCCAGCTCATTCCCTAAATCGTTTTTCCTTCCCGGCTTCTTGCAAAATAAGTGAAGCGCGGATATTAAAACAAACGCTCTGGAAGAAAGTGTACACTCACCTTTTTTTAAAAGGAATTTTAATCATTACTCTTTGTTTCTACGACTGATCGACAAGATATTTTGCTGAAATGACGTCACATATTGACAGGTCCTATTAACACACTTTCCCGTTACAGTAGCGAATTTTGGTTCTACCTATTTTCACTAGGTGGCGATGTTTATGCATACTGCTAGTAAATGTAATTAAGAAAGCACCTCGTAAACAACATCCTGGCATTTAAAAATTGCGGCTAACTAGAATAAAAGAAGTACATTTAATTCTGAGGGTCTTTGTGATATTTTCGAAAGTTCTGGTATTTTTAAAATTGGCATTGAATCAGATAGGTATTCAAGTCGGATAGTGATGAGAGTTGTAAAACAATAATTATTCTAGAGCTGCTGACGATATATATCGGTGATATGAAGTGCCACATCAAAATAGATAGTATTGAGGAAATTCCCGGAGAAATAAGCGACCTGTTTAGCAAAAATTTTAAAATATTCTTATACGAGGTTCATTCAATTAATAAGAGGATTTAAAAAAAATTCTATTTTCAGAAATTTTCATAAAAAAAACTCTACACTGTTTGGTTTAAAGCAAATTATCTTTAATCAAGCAAAACTATTTATTTTGAGATTATTCGAAATGGTAGCGTGTCAGTAGTTTGTTATCAAATTTTTGGTGTCTGACAAATGCAAACCATGTGAAAATTACAAAAGAATGTGTGATTTTTACAGAGAAACAAGTTTTTGTCGGGAATATTTACAACTGAACTAATCATAGCTTTTTTTACAACAAACCTGAGTAGAAAAATAGTCCATGGAGTAAAAACACAATGACTTTCCAGTAAAGAAAAAGTTCCTGGCGCAGTGGTGATGTCGACAGTTTTCTTGGGCATGAAAGCACCTATCACTATTGATTTCCTTAAAAGCGCAAATGTAAACGGTGTTTCGTATTGCCAACTCTTTAGGCAATATTTCACCTTGTATTTTGAATGACCCTCGTATGTAAAGCGAAAAAGAGCAAAATATCTGTCTTACGCAGTTAGGAAAGAGTGCATTTATAAAAGTTACAAAATGATGCGCGCACATGTTGTGAGGATAAACATCTAATGTATGACTACACCCACTGGCGTACTAGAATATCTCCTATAAACGAGAGTAGTTCGAAAAGTTCTTTGTCTCACCAAGAAAGAAGAGGCATAGCTGAAGACTTTTAGTTGGGCAAACATTTTACAACTTCTTGTATGACGAAAGAAATTAGTTCAGATCTTCAAGTTTTATAAAACGTGGTAGTGTGTTGTTGCAACAGATATGCTCATATTTTTAGGTGAGGTTTAGAACTTTTTGAACGGCTATCGAATATACTTGTAACGCTACCTCACCAACACGATACCAGTCAACCATTACGAAAGTTGTGACACAAAACAAATAGAAGACGACTCTGTTGTTTCTTGATAAGAAAATTCATTGTTCCCACTGTTTTTTTTACAGTAGTTGCTACAAAACGAGAGAGATAGGAAAAGGAATTCCATGTGGCTATTAGATAGACAGAAACTTTAACCCATGGCGGACGAAACGGACAATCAAAGACTTCACTTCTTCTTCACCCCGACCAAGCCTTACCCCAACTAGGTCGCTTGTTGTATCTCGTCTCCAACGGCCTAATTTCAACTGTCCGACCTCGACAGAAACTGGCTCTGACTGGAACTTGTCTCTGCGTCTAAGAAATCTTCTAATTATTCTCTTAAATAATCTGTTAAAAGTACGTAATCACTAAAACTTTCCAATGACACCTCATCGTTAAAATCAGCAGACATCCATCAAATTGTTTATCGTTAAAATATCGCTTACAGCTGATTTCAGAATAAACCCGTCAACTTTATTTTAACTGGAGCCGACACGCGTATATACAAAGAAAGGTCTATACGCTTTGACATTTTCAACTCGAAAATCTGCAACTTCAAATTCAAAATTATCACTAGAATAAAGTAATTAACTAAAATAATTAATTAAAATCCATAATTATGTCACAAACTACCACTGACAAAACCATGGAATTATTACACTTACAGGATGTTCATCTTCACTTTTTACTCGTCTGTCAATAAATAACAACACTGCTAATGGCTAAACATTCTGGCCTCATGAAATATATTTAAAAGATCGAGATTATCTTTTTTTTTTAATTAAAAGTATACGTTTTTCTAATCTCTCTCTCTCTCTCTATATATATATATATATATATATGTATATCTTAGTTTGTACTTGTACATTTGTACTTTAATGTTGAACTGAAATTGTTCACTCGAGATGATAATTATTATCACTGAATTAAGTGCTAGGAAAAGTTGTAATGAAAAATAAATTCTTAATACTTGTTAAAAATTCTGTAGATGTGAATTAAAAATTTCTTGGCTCGACTAAATTGGTAAGACCTTAGGAATCATAGATTCTATTTCACATGTCTGTCCAATGCACTTATCATCAGTTTCTTTAAAATAAAAAAAAGGGAATATTTTCTAAATTTGCGTTCCTGTTTGGGCCGAGAACTTTTCAGCACGTCTTCATATTTAGTTTCAATCTCGTGTACTTTTTTTTTCAGTTTGTAAAAACATTTTTCACAGTTGATAATACTGAAAATAATTTTTCTAAATAATTGTCTTTGAGGAAAAAATTCGACCATTTTGCCTTTAAAATAACTTGACCGAAGGAAAAGATTTTGCTAGCCATCTTGTCAATTTCAGCCGGTGGTCGTTCTTTCTTTCTTTAAGCTGTTTCTCTCTTTTTCGCTGGGATCTTTAGAACGGAGAGTTTTTCTTGTGTACACTTCTCCTTATTCATCTTCTTAAACCTTTCTTTAACATATCCGGCCGTATGTTGCCGGGGGTGCCCTTTGAACCATTAATGGAAATAAGGGCCGCAAAAACTATGGTTTGTCAAGTTAATCAGTCCTGCGCTAAATTTTAAAGTTAAAATCTATTTTCTACCTTGAATTTTAGTCACCAAATTTTAACACCTCCAATGAAACTAAATTTTAAACTGGTCTTAGATTGTCAATTAAACTCAGCTGACCCTAGCAAGGTTACCGGTTGAAACGGCTTAATTCTTTTTAGTATACTTCAAGGTAAATAAAAGATTCAGTCAATCTATTTTTAATGTAATCATACGGTTGTACCAATTAGTAGTTGACAGAGGGCTAGCTATTCAGGATAAACTCCAGCTGTTGGATATTGACCTTTGACAGAGCCGTCAACCAGGGATTTCTCGAGCTGGATGCACCTGTGTAAACATATATATTACAGGAAAACAAGCGGAAGCAGATCACATGGATTGACAACCGGAATCGGTTAGGCGTCGTGAAATCATATATGTAGACACCCACGGAAGATACAGTCAGGTTTGTAATCGTCAGTCAGAAGAGATTCGAGCAGTTCGGAGAGTGCCAGCTAGCGCCCAGAGGAGCGCAGTGGCCCACGGCGGAACCCAGTTGAGAAACTTCCGTCAAAAAAGGAGAAACGTAAGAGCTTGAATATGGAATCACAGCGTGGTTATGGGTCAATATAGCAGTCCTTTAAGTCCTCCGAGGCTTTCGAAGTTTCCAAGTCCTCCGTCTGTATTCATCTCCCTGTCTGTTTCTCACTCAAACTTACAGTCAACTTCAGACCCTTACGAGAAACAAAGTGAGACGGCATATCTATGTAAAGAAATGGCTATACAACACAGGCATACAACCTCCAGGAGATTCAACCACTAAATGCCACAAAGGGGTAGTCACCGTGTCGAAGTGACTAATCTGTTGGACAACGGCATCGTAACAGAGAAAAATATGTGTATACGAGACACACAAAACATAACCACTAACTGACTTAATGAAAATGTCAACGTTGAAACAATAGAGAATTAGACGTAGATAAACTGATTTACTTTGATTTGAATAATAAAATAAATAGAAAATAGACACGAGATTTAGAGGATTGTTCTGCAACAAGATGTGCAAAGACAGTGCACTCGAGACCTCTTTGTATCGTATCGCGTTCTGCTGCAGGATGTGCAAGAACAATAAACCCGATCCTTCTGTATATCGTATCACAGCGCTTCAGTTTACGTACTGTTTCTTCATCTTAATTGGAGAGACGTATAAAGACAATATACCTGCCTCAAATCATCTTCTTTCATTTCAAACTTTACCGAAACACAGCTGAGAAAACTGCTTATGGCACTCAAAAAAGTTGTGAAAAAGAAAAGAAAAGAAAAGAAAAGAAAAAGAAAGGTTTGGATTTCAGTAAATCCTCGCTATAACGAACGTTATTAACAAACTTTGCCATGAACGAACTCGTGGATGCCATCTAAGTGACTTTGGATTTACTGAAAGAAATTGCTCAAATGAGGCGAACATGGAGATCAGAAGGAAATTTCTCCTTATTTACGTGTTAATGGCTGTAAAGGCACTGATGTTGGTCGTGATTATCACTCTGTAAGACAGTATTCACTGAGATGCTGGAAAAATGTGTTAAATAAAGTCGTATTTTTGACAATCTGCTTATGAATAAAATTAAAACTAATTTCATCTTACTGGGTGAGGAAAAGACATTGTCGTTGTAACAATACAAGCAAAAAATGTTTGACTTTAGAGCGAAGAATTATATAATGAATAGTCGGATATTTTTCGAAAAAACGCAAAGAATTTTTTTTCAAGAATATTTATCCGAATTGTAAACTCTGTCTTCTTTGGAATTGGTTTGTTACAAAAATTATTTTAATTTCAGAAAAAATTGTTCTTTACAGGTTAAAATCAGAGTGCTCCATGAAATCTTTTGTGGCTGGTAAGTACAAACCATATGAAATTTACATAATGTGTGATGTGTATAGAAAATTATGTAGTCAAAACTATTTACAAATAAGGTAAACATGGGTTTTCCGCTGCGAGATAGAGTCGAAAAGTCAGCAAATGGAGTGGAAGCATACAGACTCTCCAGGAATAAAAAAAAAGTTCCGAGCACAATGGACAATCTTCTGGGAAATGTAAGAACCAATCATTTTAATTTCCATTAAAAAAGGTGCGAAGAGACACTGAGATAATACGATAATTTGATAACCCCTTGTACCAGACTCGCGAAAGTAAAGAAGCGAGGAGAAACTAACAGACACGCTTCTTGAAATCGCCTTGTACCAGACTATTAACACTGAGAGATGCAGAAAGCTATAAACGCCTTAAACAAAATAAAATGTGATAAAAATCTCCCCGTTCAAAATTGTGGTGTTAGCCACTATGGTGTGTGTGAGTGTGTGTAAGAGAGAGAGAGAGAGAGAGAGAGAGAGAGAGAGAGAGAGAGAGAGAGAGAGAGAGAGAGAGAGAGAGAGTTCATAGAAAAAATGCTGCTTACATTGTGGAAATGCAATTGACTGCCAATTTTTCCTTTCTTACCGAATAACCATCGGTTCGGCAATAACGATTCTCTATAGAAACACTAAAGTAAAAGTACGATCACCGGATGGAGACACAGAATACTTTGACATTGTAGCAGGAGTACTACAAGGGGACACGCTGGCCCCGTACCTCTTTATCATTTGTCTAGACTACGTACTTAGAACATCGATTGACAAAATCAAAGAGAATGGCTTCGAACTGACGAAGAAAAGAAGCAGAAGATACCCCGCAACAACAATTACCGATGCCGACTACGCCGATGACATAACGATACTGGCAAATACACCTGACCAAGCCAAAACACTTCTGCATAGTTTGGAACGAGCAGCAGCAAGCATAGGCCTCTATGTTAATGCACACAAAAGGGAATATATGTGCTATAACCAAACGGGGGACATCTCCACTCTAGAAGGAACCCCACTTAAACCAGTAGACAAATTCACGTACCTAGGAAGCAGCGTCGAATCAACCGAAAAGGACATCGAAACGAGGTTAACGAAAGCATGGACAGCTATCAATAGGCTATCGATTATATGGAAATCAGACCTAACCGATAAAATGAAACGCAGTTTCTTCCAGGCAGCGGTCACATCGATACTGCTATATGGATGCACTGCATGGACGCTAACAAAACGACTGGAGAAGAAGCTAGATGGAAATTACACCAGAATGCTGCGTGCAATCCTGAACAAGTCCTGGCAGCAACACCCCACAAGACACCAACTGTACGGCCACCTGCCCCCTATCACGAAAACTATTCAAGTTAGACGAACCAGACATGCAGGACACTGCTGGAGAAGCAGAGATGAACTCATAAGAGATGTACTCTTATGGATCCCCACACATGGCCGCGCAAAAGCAGGACGACCAGCTCGAACGTACATTCAGCAGCTATGTGAGGATACAGGATGTTGTCCTGAAGACCTACCTAGGGCGATGAACGATAGGGAGGAGTGGCGAGAGAGGGTCAGGGATATCCGTGCTACCAGCGCGATATGATGATGATGATGATGATAATAAACATGTGGCTTTAAAGACTTCATTGACATAGTTCCAGCTCTGTCGCTGATGTTTACAATACACCGTCTGTATCCTCAGCAGAGGGTAAGATCCCTTCTACAGGGGGGGGGGTTCTGGGTAGAACAGTAAACTGCATCCTATAGGGAGGCTCGAGTTTTGGAGATGTCAGATTCTGTGAAGTATCTTTCTTTCAGGTCCATTATGACTTTATCCGGCTCATTGGTCTAGCTATTGAAAAGAGAGCCTTCAGGTCACCCTCGACTACGGTTGCCAACTTTACTTTACTATGACTTTAAGTGTTAGTACCTGTTAGAGTCCTATCTATAGGGCAAATAGATTTTTCCAAAAAGTATTACTATTTAGATCCGAATAATTAAAACCCTGTAAGTGTGTACAATTTATTTCTATAAGATAGAGTCCTGTCAGTTGGGGCTGTAAAATACACAGACTGCATCCCTGCAGAGGGGTAAGACTTCCCCAACGAGTACCAAGGATATGACATTAAACAATCTAATGTGATACTCAAGTAATGCTGAATTTTTTGGGAATGCTGAGTACCCCTTCATTGCCGCTGCTCCCAGCTCTACTCTAGCTTGGAGTAGTAGCACCTGAAATGGGTGAAATAAAACTGTCTGACATTTAAACTGAGTTAGATTTGTCGCTACCTCCCACCAGACAGGACTTGACACAAGGTCAATGACTCGAAGGTCAGCTTAAAGTCGGGATTTAGGGGAGGGGAAGGTCGGACACGAGCCGAGGCTCGAACCCTGTGGGTCTATGCTGATCATCGACCCATTGAGTGCGATGTGGGGCTGATGAGTCTAGCTGGTCTTAGACCAAAATCTGGGTCCAGGCACGTATGCCTGCTTATAGCTTACACTGGACAGGAAGGTCCAGTGCTATATAGGGGAACAAAGGTGTCAATGTTGCAGCTCGCCCACATGAAGGTGGCCCAGCCGAAGCCGGGGCCTTTCGGCCTTGAATCTGCCATTGATTTTGATACCCCATCCTGCACGAATGTCAGACGGCCCAGTCAAGGCCAGGGACATTTATACTGAGTGCAAACAAATGAATCATAAAAAATTGTATAACTAAAAATAAAAGTGTTTTATCATTTAACTGTGTATAAAGAAATGACAAATGTTTAATAGAATTGTTAGTGATATAGAGCAATACTTGGGACAATTTAACTTTATTGAATTATGTTTACAAATCATATATCTACAATGAATGAATCAACCAGATATGGCATTAAATAACCTTCAATGATTGGTATACCGTAAAACCAAAGCAAATCTATGAGATATATTTGGTTTAGTTTTATTTAGTTTTTTGTTTTAATGACATATCAACCTTCATGGGTTATTTAATAGCAAAGCAATCATTTTCAAGAACAAATATAGCTCTATTTAACCTCTCGCCGGGGAGATCCGTAGAGTAGGTATATTTGATATCATAACAGTACAAACACATTATTACTGTAATTAAATAAGAATAGTTACTTGAAACCATATAATTATTTATAAATTATTTGTAATAGATGAAAATACTTAAAACCAAATAACTATGTGTGAGTGATTTTTCTCTAATTAAACCATAAGATGATTGATATGTCATTAAAACAAGCTAAACGAAACAAATTAGTTCTTGATAGCGAAAGTATACAGCTCTTCTGACGAAACCTATCTTTTTTTTTAATTAAGAAAGGAAAAGGAAGAAAAAACGCTCGAGAAAAATAGATAGAAAAAGAAAATGTAAAACAAAAAAGAAAGTAGAAAGATGCGTGATCGGCATGTAAGAATTCTTATTGACTTGTTGATCCCAAAGATTATTAGTCAAGCATTTCGTCTCCTCCGTTTAGACCTCTAGAGAATCAGTCAAGCTGAAAAATATTGCAGTTCTATCAGAGGCGGAGCAAGCATTCGGCCAATACTGAAATACTCGGCCAATACTGAAATACTCGGTCAATACTGAAATACTCGGCCAATGCTGAAATACTAGGCCAATACTGAAATACTCGGCCAATACTGAAATACTCGGCCAATGCTGAAATACTAGGCCAATGCTGAAATACTCGGCCAATACTGAAATACTCGGTCAATACTGAAATACTAGGCCAATACTGAAATACTCGGTCAATACTGAAATACTAGGCCAATACTGAAATACTCGGCCAATACTGAAATACTAGGCCAATACTGAAATACTCGGTCAATACTGAAATACTAGGCCAATACTGAAATACTCGGCCAATACTGAAATACTAGGCCAATACTGAAATACTCGGTCAATACTGAAATACTCGGTCAATGCTGAAATACTCCAAGCACCAAGATGCCCAAGAAAAAGAAGTTTCTCTTTTCGAAAGTGTCTAATGAATCAATGTTTTAGCGCTATGTATCTCAGTCTATGTATCTATGTATTAAAATAATTTGTTTGATGAGTTCACAGCCGTACATCTAAATGTTATAAACGTTATAAAAGTAGACGCTCTACATTTTCAAGACATGCAGTTGAAGAAATCAATGTTTGTTTTATGATTGCAGATATCTGTGTGGAATAAATGTTAGGTTATATTGAAGAACCAACATTCATTTTTATCCAAGGGCGCCAGCAGACTAGTCGGCTGGAGCTGAAGAATACACAGACTGTATCTCTGCAGATGGGTAAGACCCTCTCCCATCAAATATCCAGTATGTTATCTTGAGGCTCCAGTATGCTAGAACTGTTGACAATGCAGAGTACTCCTTTGTTGCCATCACTCCCAGCTCCACTCTAGCCCAGAGTAGTAACACCTAATATCTATGGGTCAAATAGATCTGTTTGGCATTTAAATTGAGTGCAAATAAATGACTTATGCTAAATTGAATTGTTAGAAATCGAACAGCAAGATCATTTATCTCTGCGTTAACAAATGATAAATATTTAATTGAATTGCTAATGATACATAGCAATACTTGGAAACATTTCACTGTGTGCAAACAAATGATTAATATTGAATAGAATTATAAGTGTCAGATAGCAATAATTGAAAACATTAAACCGTGTAGAAACAATAAGAATACTAGTGAGGAAAGTAATTCGTTTTAATTCATTCAAAAATAAAATTACCGATAAACTAATCTCTTAAATTTCATGTATATCTATTTAAATGAGTGCAAACAAATGTCTGGTGTTAAATTGTTATTATAACATAACAATACTTGAAACTATTTAACTGTGTGCCAAAAAATGAGTTGCGGCTTTTAAAAAAGTGTTATCAGCAAATAGTGTTTCCAAATAATATATTTAATATATATGTAAAGTAAAGTAAAGTTAGCGACCATAGTCGAGGGTGACCCGAAGGCTCCCTTTTCGATAGCTACTACACCAAGGTGTAGGGGAGGGCGCTACTCCATTCCCAGGATTGCTCCACTTTACCCTTGAACCGTACCTTATAATGCTGAGTGTTAAGCAAGGTGGTATCAAGTTCCATTTTTAAAGTCTTTGGTATGACTCGACATGCCATAAACCAACAAAACCTAAGTCATCGTTCACTGTCTGTGTTATATAATTCATTGGCGAAATTCCTTACTGACTTCAAATGTAGATTAGTTTTGATAAACCCAAACCGATCTGATGTCATGTGGTGTGAAAAAGAACATTGGATTTAAGTGATGTGTGGTGACCTCCAAATCGAGAGAAAGCTTGGTTTTCATTGGATGCAAGTGATCACATGATCCTAGAAAGTTAAGAAGTTAGCAATAAGTTATCATTAGTTGTTAAGTGACGCTCGAATGGAGCGGTTTCTTGTTTCACCTATGCTCACCGATTCCCAGTCAGGTCACGACGGGTGAGGTAAAATAACTGTCCTCAATGAATTGAAATAAGAAGTGCACACATAAAATTGCGCCTGAGTTGTTTGTCATCCCAATATCGAAGATCTAAGAATGTTGGGGTTGTAGCAACAAAAAAAAAAAAAAAAAAAAATAGAAAGAAACAATGACGACAAAATGATCACGAGACGAAAAAACAGGAAAAGACACGGAATGCACGACGAAAAAAGTAAAGGGAGAAGATGGGCGCTGACTAACATAGATTATACATGTAGAAATAATAAACCCTGATATTGGTATAATAATAATGAATATTGGTATTATGATAAACCATGATATTGGTATAGCCCAAATAAGGGTGAGGCAACATCATTCTTCATATCCTTATTAATGAATGATTTTCGTCTTCCATCCATAACTTCAAATATCATCATCATCATCAAGTCGCATTGCTCACACGGATCTTCCTGACTCTCTCTCCATTCGTTCCCATCATCCATAGCTCCCGGCAAGTTTTTCAAAACTGGCACGTCCATGTGTAGGAGTCCTTAGAAAATGTCACATGACTTTGTTCTTGCTTCTCGTGCAGTATCCCGTATGTATTGTTTGTCTTACTTGGATGGAAGATGGGAGGTAAATGGCCGTATAACTGTTGTTTTGTGGGGTGTTGTTTCCAGGATTTGTTCAAAATAGATCCTAGCATTCTTGTGGTAATTTACTAAGCTTTTTGCTTAGATATAGCACAAGGCCGTATGAATAGGGCACCCAATGAGAATCGAACTCATTCGTGCAGGTTTGCTTGTCTACCTTGCTAACCATCACACCACCTGAGGTGCCCCCCTAGCATTCTTGTGCAGTTTCCATCTTGCCTTTTCTCTATGCGTTTTGTCAGCATTCATCTGGTGCATGCGTACAGTTGTAACCTAATGGTGGAGACCTAGTCGAATGAATATATTACCCAGAGAATAAGAATCAGCTGAAATGGATTTTAAAAGAATAAAGTCAGTACATTACCAAAGTGAAAATTAACGAAAATGGATTTTAAAGAGAATAAATCGAGGTTATTTTTCACAATGTTTTGATGAGATTAGAGCGGTCAAAAACATTTTTTTTTCTTTTCTCTTCTTTTTTTTATGAGAGGGAAAATGAAAAAAATATGTATAATTTTTTTTCTTAAAGAAGAAAAAAATCCAGGCGCGAATTGTTTTGTCGACAGAAATTGTAAGAAAATTATTATTTCGTTTGTCCACAGTGTAAAGCCGAAATCAGCAAGCGAGTTCAACTCGGAGGTCAAGGCCTGCTAATCACGAAATCCAGCTGGATTGTTTGGGAAACGAAATGTCTGAGATGACATTTTTTTGAATTTCAAGTGTGGAAATTTTTTACATACATGATTTAAAAGACATACTAACGTCTACAGTAAAGAAAAAGACCTGTCCCTTTTCAGGGTGAAGATGGGATGAGTAGGATTAATTAATGGAACACAAGTAGGAGGAAAGACCAAACCATTTAGGTTGTAGAGAGAGAAAATCGAATATTGTGGGAGATAATTATTGAAATCCAAATGACGAGAAAATTGATATTATTAATAGCTACGTGGTACATTCAATAGGTTTCCAGACTATTTTTTACAGGCATTTAAAGCTGTCGTAGACTCTTGAAAATTCAGTATGTTATTGCTATACATCTTATGAGATGACTGACCAATTCTTATGATTTCAGGTTCAAATGAACAGCTACAGCAGCAATTGGAATACACCCTACTAAAGCCTGATTGACACAGCTGGTGTATTTCAAAAATGCAATCTGGACAAGAGGACACTTTAGAAGAACAATATGCAATAAAATTATGTTTTAAACTTGGAAAAAATACCACAGAAACGTATGGATTGCTTCAGAATCGAGCATCAGTTTTTGAGTGGCATAAGAGATTCAAGGAAGGCAGAGAGTCTGTGAGGGATGATGAGAGGTGTGGGAGGAGTAAGGAAGTCAATAGACCAGAGTTGATTGGCCAAAGGGTTAGGTTTAGGGTTACTATGTTGAGGTTTTAAGGGAGTTCAGGAAGAGATTCCTTGGGAAGAGGCCAGCACTCTTCAAATCGGGTCTGTGGCATTTCCACCAGGACAATGCACTAGTCCACAAGTCCATCCTTGTCACAGACTATTTGACCAAGATGGGCATCAAAACAGTTCCTCAGCCCAGACCTTGCTCCCTGTGACTTTCAGTTATTCCCTAAGCTTAGAGTCTGTCTTTATGAGACAATTAGGAGATGAAAGAGGCTGCGACGAAGGTCATTGACACGCTCACTCAAGAGGAATTCCATGGGGCCTTGTTGAAACGGTACAACAAGTGCATTGCAGCCGGAGGAGATTACTTCGAAGGGGACTAGAGTTTCATGTATGTACTATCAATAAAAGTGCCCGTACGAAAAAAGTCTGAAAACTTATTTAATGATCCTTGTATTTCAGCCCCTAACCTTCGCACGAGGAAAATACATATAAGCAAGAGATTTTTTCCTTCGAAGGAGACCGGTGAAAGCAGCTACTAGACTCTATGTCGCTCTGGGCTCTGACCTTGCACCACACTGCCCAAGTGAAGAAGAAGAAAAAATCTGAAATTATATAAAACGTTGAGAGAGACAGAGAAAGTCTGAGATAATACGACACTTTTAGAGAAGCGAAGAGACACTGAGATAATACGATAATTTGAATTGCCCGTGTACCAAACTCGCGAAAGTAAAGAAGCGAGGAGAAACTAACATGACAGGCTTCATGAAATCGCTTTGTGTGACTATTAACACTGAGAGAAGCAGAAAGCTAAAAACCGACAAAGGTAAGCATAACAGCTATTTGAGATTGCCTTGTACCAGACTATTTAAAGCAGGAAAAGAAAAGCTTAAAAATTATACAATAATTTGAAAGCCTACTGCCTGACTTTTAATGCCGAGAAATTCACTGAGTTACGTCGGGAATTTGGTCTCCGTCTGTTATCACCAACCTCTGGGAAACTTGAATGTATGTACTTTTTTTCAAAACACTTTTTAAAATCAATATTATAATTTTTACAAAGCAGTGTTCTATTCTCTGTTTGTCGTTGTTAACTTTTTCTACTTCTTTAATTGTGCGGTCTCATCCGTCCTCTCATCGACTGGCGACTCTGATTAGCGATTGGTCTGCTCTCTGGATCAAAAATAAACATGGGCAGATAAGCAGATTGATTGTACTATGCGATAACATAACCAGCTAAGCGGGACGGTCAGTAGGTTGAAAACAAAGTCGGGTGTACTGTCATACAATAGTATTGACGCACTGTTTGGAAGAAAGTCCGTTTCATTTTATCGGATAGATCAGACCTCCAATTGATCGATAGCCTATCAATAACTGTCCACGCCTTCCAAAGGTGGATATTAACATCACTTTCAGTAGATGAGATATTACTGCCGAAATACAGGAACTTGGACAATCCACATATTGTATACTGTAAATTAAACAAAAATGTAGCATTACCCTGTGACAGTGATAACATTAAAAAATCACCAATTTTAGTGATGACTGTATTTGAAATCAGCGTACCTTCCTATTTTTTTCCTTTCGGATCCTTACTTTCTGATTTGTGAGTTACCTCAAAATACAACCACTTTATAACAAATGTTTCATAACTTTTATATCCCACCTTTCCAGGGACCGCTACGAAAATTACCACCTAACCTACATGATTAAAAATGGTAGTGTATTTGCTTCTCCTGGCCCCAGGCTGGTCTCCCTCTATTATCGGCTCATAAT
>OY757923.1:35708465-35978465 GCA_963585895.1 Sepioteuthis lessoniana | reverse complement strand
TTTTATACATATATATTAACATATTGTCCTCCACAGACAGACCTGTTTCGTTCTATCAGAACTCTTCAATGTGGCTAGACAGGCTAGATTCCCAAAGCTGGGATCGAAACCTGGCTATACACATTTTGTTGATATCCTTTTTTAACAAGCCTGAGTTCATACTTTTGAACAGAGTTAAATTGTTTCACATATTGTTATGTATCATTAACAATTCAATTAAACATCAGTCATTTGTTTACATACAGTTAATTGATCCAAGTTTTATTTCAAACAAATCAGTTTAGCCTAAGTACAGTTTTTTTTGTTCACAAACCGTTAAAAGTAAGAGTTTTATTTGAAACGATTCAGTTTAGCATAAGAACAATTTAAATGTCTAACATTTCTATTTGACCCATAGACAAGACCCTATAAGGTGTTATCAGTCTAATCAGAATGGACCTGGAAGCAATGGCAATGAAGGGGTACTCCGCATTCCCTAAAGCTCCGGCATTACTGAAACCTCACCATCAGATTATTTAGTATCGTATCCAGAGCATTCGTTGGGAGAGTCTCACCCTCTGCAGAGACGCAGTCGGTGTATTCTGCAGACAAGCCAACTGGGCCACTTATGATTTTTTACAAAGTAAGGACAAAAAAATGGCAAGCATTGTTTTTTTCTAACCATGAAACAAGATTCTTGAAACTTTTTATTTTAAATTATTTCTTTTTTTTTTTTTTTTTTTTTTTTGCTAACGTTCTTTCTGTTTTTCAACTTTCTGCGGCCTACAAGTTAAGACTTGAGCCTTCAAGTATCTCCTGAAGAGGTTATGAGGAAGGAACAGATATGATGACGGAGAGGAACACTAGATGTTACCACATCGTAAGACAAACCTTTTTGTATTCCTATGTACCCTAGCTGTGTTCGGCACAGGGCGGGGTCTCCTGAAATGGTATTCTGCGTTTGCTGTTGCTCAAAGACATATCTCATACCCACTGACCGCTACCAACAATTTCAAATTTGGAAGCTTATAGTGCCGGACCCTGTACACACACACACACACACACACACACACACATATATATATATATATATATATATATATATATATATATATATATAATTATTTGTGTTTGTGTTTGGGCATGTCCTTTGGCACATTTATAAGTCACCCCAATGCTGAAAAAGTCACAGAAGCAAAAGCCTAATGAAGATTTTCTGAAAGTATGTAAAAGTATATAAAAGTGTATAAAGTGTATAAAAGTGTATAAAAGTGTACAAAGTGTATAAAAATGTATAAAAGTGTACAAAGTGTATAAAAATGTATAAAAGTGTACAAAGTGTATAAAAATGTATAAAAGTGTACAAAGTGTATAAAAATGTATAAAAGTGTACAAAGTGTATAAAAATGTATAAAAGTGTACAAAGTGTATAAAGTATATAAAAGTATATAAAGTATGTAAAACTATCTAATAAAGTTTTACCGAATATCAAATTTCTAAGATTCGTAGACTTAACCTGCTACCAACTGATCTGGTGTCTACTTGATTTTATACATTCTTAATCCTACCATTGATCCCGAACTGACTTGCAATGAAAATCCCATGCACATTTATTCAACTGGGTGCAGGGAAAAACGATTCGGTAAACTTAAGGATCTGTCGGTTAGTTTCACTTGAAAATCGCCATCTTCCAAGCTATATATTTCTCGTCTTTTCACTGTAGAGAAAACGTTTTATATCCATTGATATCAGTAACGTTAGCAATGAAATCCGACGGTATGAGATAAAAAAAAAAGACAGTACAGAAAAATCTGATTGATCTGCATTGCTATAGGGTAGAATGAATTTAATATTCCACATTAAAGATATCTATACGTGACAAATAAAAGAATCATGTTATATATATATATATATATATATATATATATATATATATATAACTGCATGTGTGGGTGTGCGTATTCCATCGGTTTATTATTTTAGTCTTCTTTTTTCATTTTTTGTGCATCCTTTTTCGTCAATAAAGTAATAGGCGAAGAATGAGGCATACTAAACGACATATACAGCTGCCAAAAATATTTATTTTGGAGATTAGAAATTAAAATACAATTAGGGATATACTGATATAGTGTATATATATAAAAAAAAATCTCTCTCTTGCCACGTGTAGATTTTTATTTCATTGGCGCCATTTTTGTGGAATAAAAAAATTCATTTTGAAGACGCTATCTCGATAAAAGATGGGGCTTAGAATACTCTTTTACTCAGTAGAGAGAAAAGACTTTCCCCTGTAAAAGTAGTTTTCCCTGTGTATGACACTTAACTGCATCCGAAGGCGAGAACCTAGTTGGGGATATCTTGTCCGCGTGGAATAACACTTCATTTTCATTGCACCCTAGACAAGTTGGGTGTGGCAGCAGAATACACCGACTACATCTCTGCAGAGGGGTAAGACTCACGCCTACAACGAGTGGCCCAGTCGGTTGGGGCTGTAGAATAAACCGACTGCATCTCTGCTGAGAGGTAAGACTCCCCACCAACGAGTGTCCTGGTTATGATACTAAACAATCTTATAGTGAGATTCCACTAATGCTGGAGCATTGGGGAATTCAGAGTACTCCTTCAATGCCATCGCTCCCTTGTCTACTCTGGCCAGGAGAGGTAGCACCTGATAGAGTCATATCAGTGGGTAAAATAGAACTGTTTGACATTTAAACCAAGTGCAAACAAATAACTTATGCTAAACTGAATTGCTTGAAATAGAACTGTTTGATCAGTTTACCATGTGTAAACAAATGACATGCTTAATGAATTGTTAGAGTTAAATAGCAATACTTGAAAACATTTAACTGTGTGTGAACAAATGATTAACAGTGAATAGAATTATTTGTATTGGATAAAAATAAGTGAAACAATTTGACTGTGTGCAAAAAAATGAGCTCAGGCTCTTTTAAAAATATTATCTTCAAAATGAGTTTAGAAATCATATATGTGTAGGGAAAGGATTTTTCATTAAATGACCTACCAAACCATTACTTCCAGGTCCACTTTGATCTCGAGTGGCATTACCAATCATGGTCCCGTCAGTGGGTCAAATTGATCTGTTTAAAATTATTCGTATTCTCAGGAAACAATTACATAAAAAAATATGAATTTGAAAGTATAATGAATGCAATTCCCTAACCTCTAGGAATAAAACAACCTTAGATGAGTTAACATGACGTTACAAACAATAAAACTTGACAATCGGATTTTTTATAATGTCTTCCTTTTTCTTCATTGATATAACATTTTTATCAGATATTAAAGCAATGTAAGGACCGGTAGGCGACAACAAAGCTCTGCTACATGTGTCTTCTGTAAAATTATCGTTGCCATATTCCAAATTTGAAGTATAATATTGTTTCTAGTGTTATGGTATTCAAAGAAACCTTAGAATGATTTTTTGGTGCCGGCACCAGAATTTGGGGATGTATTTGAAAGCTGCACACTTAATAGGTAAAAGGTTTAGTGGATTAATATAAAAAAGGAAGAGGACGAAAGTTCTAGAAAGGACTGCAATTTTACAGTAAGTTATTCATTATTGGTGCAGAAGTTGTATTATTTAAAAAAAAATTCGGAAAATAATCAAAGGCAAAATTGTTATGAAAATCAGGTGGTTGTAGAAAAGGTAAATGTTGTAAAACCTAGAAAATGGTATAGATCAATCACGAGACTGTATCAAAAGGCAAATGTTGAAAAAAAAAAGATATTGTTCATTTACGTCGATATTGAATAAACAAAACAAATGTAAAACCTAGGAAAGGATATAGTTCATTCACGTCGATATAGAGACAAGTAAATGTTGTAAAACCTAGGAAAGGATATTGCTCATGCGATAAGGAGGATGTATAAAACACCTGTCACGCATACTTATTCGAAATAAACTCTAAAGTACCACAATGAAATTTATTTGCGGAAATATTTATTTTAATTATTTACCTTTCTCGTATTGGACCAAGAAAATATATTTATATATATTAACGGTATTGTCTTAGAAATGCAAATTAAATTATTCTATATTTTTCCCTTTATATTGGATGATTTCATATTTTCCTCTACATGGTTAGGAAAAATATTAAACCATTTATTCAAATAATTCAATCTAGTTAGTTTAAAGAATATTTCATGAAGTCAGAATGTTCATCGTTTAGAAAAAAAATATATTTTGCGTCTTGTCTGTTATTTTTTAATTGCCACTCAATAAAAACCCGGGGCGAATATCCACTGAGCGCGCAAATTCCATGATTTTTGTCCGGGTAATTCTATAATTTTATCGTGGAAATACAAAATATTACCTCAATAATCCGATTGATACTCTTATTTAAAGTTTTTAATGAAAAAATTTGCTCCCCGGTCTCATGTGTGTGTGTGTGTGTGTGTGTGTGTGTGTGTGTGTGTGTGTGTTTAATGAAAAGCAGTTTCTTCCAAGCTGCAGTCGTATCGATACTGTTGTATGGATGCACTACTTGGACGCTAACTAAACGGCTGGAGAAGATGCTAGACGGCAATTACACAGGAATGCTGCGAGCAATATTGAACAAGTCCTGGCGTCAACACCCACAAGGCACCAACTATACGGCCACCTGCCTCCCATCACGAAAACTATACAAGTTAGACGAACCAGACATGCAGGACACTGCTGGAGAAGCAGGGACGAGCTCATAAGTGATGTACTCCTATGGACCTCCACATATGGCCGGGCAAAAGCAGGACGACCAGATCGAACATACATTCAGCAGCTATGTGAGGATACGGGATGGGGCCCTGAAGACCTACCAGAGGCGATGAACGATAGGGAGAAGTGGCGAGAGAGGGTCAGGGATATCCGTGCCTGCTGCACGACATGATGATGAGGATGATGATGATATCTTTGAAAAACTTGCTCTCACCAGTTATTCACACTAGAAAACTCACATTGAAGTCATTTTCTCTAATATTCTTTCAATTCATCAGTTGTCCGCAACCTACGTTTAAAGACTTTTGCTTTCTGGTATCTCCCCCGGAAGTAAACAAAAGGGGATAAAATGGTGATATAACTAGATAGAAAATAACTACTACCTTGCGATAAGACATAGTCAATATTCCTTTTAATAAATTTCAATTACCAACGCATGATCTTCCCCATTCCATGCCATGACGGTAACTAAAATTGTATGGAATGGACTCAAAAACATATCCCCTCGTATTCATTGGTAGTGGTGCATGCGCAGCAGCAATTTGAATTCAGAAGATCATTCTACCTGATCCTGTATATCAAGAAAAAAATACAAAAATTGTTTTAGGCCACTTAAAATTAAATGTAATGTATTGAGCCTACAGGAAAACATTTGGGATAAAGGATTATTTAATCGAACAGAGATGTATTAATTTATATGTGATAATCTACGTTATTATTCAAGAAACAAATAATATCCAGTAAAAAAAAAAATTACTCGTGCAGACGACGCAGATGATCTAGCACAGCTTGCAAATTCATTTGCTCAAGACAAATCTCTGCTGCATACCCAAGAGCAGGTAACAAGAGACTCTACAGATAAAAGAGAATTCGTGTGTTTTAATCACCATGGTAGCCTCTGAAATTTGTAGACAAGTTCGGTAGCAATATCTCATCTGATGAAAGCAATATCAACATATACATAAGGCATGGTCTTCTACTGTCATGTTAAAGACTTGGAGAGAAGGCTGAAGATGCTGTATGCTATTTTGAACAAATCATCATCATCATCATGTCACGCTGGTAGCACGGATATCCCTGACCCTCTCTCGCCACTCCTCCCTATCGTTCATTGCCCTAGGCAGGTCCTCAGGACAGCATCCCGTATCCTCACACAGCTGCTGAATGTATGTTCGTGCTGGTCGTCCTGCTTTTGCACGGCCATGTGTGGGAGTCCATAAGAGTACATCTCTTATGAATTCGTCCCTGCTTCTCCAGCAGTAAATCCTAACAAAATAGCTCTTTTATGGTCATTCATTTTCTATCAAGCTATCTATTTAAAAAAGCGAGGAAGACATGCTGAGCATTGCTGATAATATTAGGAAAAACCAACCAGCAATGAACTCCTGCACATGAACACGGCAGTGTTGGCCAATCCTCAAAAAATTACATTCACCAGTTCTATGGGAACATTGAGCGCTGTCAAGAGGACCTGCTAAGAGCGATGACTTATAGGGACAGATGGCGAGATATATTCGAGAGAATCTGTGCTGTCGTCACGTCTTGATGATAATAATGATAACGATGATAAAATGCAGCTGCTTAAATGCCTATGCAAAAGTTACGTTCCGATGTGGTAATTTACTAAACTTTTTGCTTAGATGTGGCACAAGGCCATATGAAAGGGGCACCCTATGAGACTCGAACTCACTCGTGTGGTTACGTTCTGATGTGCCATCTTAAAGCCACAATGCAAAAATTGACATATTAAAAAGGGAGAATTCGAGTGAATCGTTTTTTGCCTCTTCTTTTAGCCACAAACGGGATTATACATTCTTATAGGCTTTGAAAATGCTATAGAAATAAGTGGTTGGCGACCGTAGTCCAGAGTGACTGAAGAATACTTTTTCAATGGCTACTACACCGAAGTGTAGTGGGGGCGCTACTCAGTTAATTAGAGATGTTAGCATTCGCTCATCACTAGTAGATTTGGAAGGCAAGGAGATGCTTCCATTTGAAATATCTTAGTCACCAGGTCGGTTTGGTTGTCTTGGTTTACGAAAAGATAAAACTTAAAAGGTTTTATAACAGCTGATTGATCATCGCTATCAGCGACAAGTAGTCTTCAAAATTATTAAGTCAGGTTCTCTTAAAGCAAGAGACATCTGTACTCATCGAAAAATTATCCAAGACAAATTTCGAACGGATATATTCATATATATACGAGGATTATTAAATAAGTTTCCAGACTTTTTTGTATGGGCACTTTTATTGATAGTACGCATATGAAACTCTAGTCCCCTTCGAAGTAATCTCCTCCGGCTGCAATGTACTTGTTGTACCGTTCCAACAACTTCTGGAAGGCCCCATGGAAGTCCTCTTGTGTGAGCGTGTTAATGACCTTCGTCACAGCCTCTTTCATCTCTTCAATTGTTTCATAACGACAGACTCTGAGCCTAGGGAATAAGCAAAAGTCACAGGGACCAAGGTCTGGAATATAGGGAGGGTGTGGAACTGTCTTCATGCCCATCTTGGTCAAATAGTCAGTGACAAGGATGGAGTTGTGGACTGGTGCATTGCCCTGGTGGAAATGCCGCTGACCCGATTTGAAGAGTGCTGGCCTCTTCCCTAGGAATCTCTTCCTGAACTCCCTTAAAACCTCAACATAGTAACCCTAAACCTAACCCTTTTGGCCAAGCAACTCTGGTGTTCTGACTTCCTTACTCTTCCCACAACTCTCATAATCTCTCACAGACTTCCTGCCTTCCTTGAATCTCTTATGCCACTCAAAAACTGATGCTCGATTCTATGCGATTTCATGTTCTTGTTTTACAATCCTTTGAAAGGAAAGCTGGTTTGGTTTGGTTTTATGGCGCATCATCTATTCTAGGTTATTTAATGCCAAATCCACCTTTAAACATATAAGTAAGTCAAGTAAAGTAGGCGAACGTAGTCGAGGGCGACCAGAAGGCTCCCTTTTCAATAGCTACTACGCCGAGGTGTAGGGGAGGGTGCTACTCCTTTCCCTGGATTACACCACTTTACCCCTGATACGTGCCTTATAATTCTGAGTGTTAAGAAAGGAGGTATCAAGTACCACTTAAAAAGTTTTTGGCGCGACCTGGGATTGAACTCAGGTCTCCCGGACCACTGGCGAACTCTCTACCCTCTAGACCACACTGGCCTAATGTTACCGGCTCATTTATACATATACACGGGTTGTGTCAAACTATAAGAGGTACATACGATAAGTTTCCAGATTTTTTCGTATGGGCACTTTTATTGATAGTACACACATGGAACTCTAGTCCCTTTCGAAGTAATCTCCTCCAGCTGCAATGCACTTGTTCTACCGTTCCAACAACTTCTGGAAGGCCCCATGAGTGAGCCTCTTGAGTGAGCGTGTCAATGACCTTCGTCACAGCCCCTTTCGTCTCCTCAATTGTCTCATAACGACGGCCTCTGAGCTTAGGGAATAACCAAAAGTGACAGGGACCAAGGTCTGGACTATAGGGAGGCTGCGGAACTGTCTTAATGCCCATCTTGGTCAAATAGTCTGTGACAAGGATGGAGTTGTGGACTGGTGCATTGTCTTGGTGGAAATGCCACTGACCCGATTTGAAGAGTGCTGGCCTCTTCCCTAAGAATCTCTTGCTGAACTCCCTTAAAACCTCAACATCGTAGCCGTAACCCGAAACCTAACCCTTTGGCCAACGAACTCTGGTCTATTGACTTCCTTACTCCTCCCACACCTCTCTACATCCCTCACAAACTCCCTGCCTTCCTTAAATCTCTTATGCCACTCAAAAACTGATGCTCGATTCATGCAAGATGGTCGAAAAGCAGTCTGAAGCATTCCATACGTTTCTCTGGTATTTTTTCCAAGTTTAAAACAGAACTTTATTGCATATCGTTCTTCTAAAGTGTCCCCACGTCCAGATTGCATTTTTGAAATTCACCAGCTGTGACAATCAGACTTTAGTAGGGTGTATTCCAATTGTTGCTGTATCTTTTCAATTGAACCTGAAATCATAAAAATTGGTCAGTCATCTCATAAGAGGTATTGCAATAAGATACTGAATTTTCAAGAGTCTACGACAATTTCAAATGCCTGTACAAAAGTCTGAAAACTTTTTGAATACACCACGTATCATATACAGGACACTCATTGTCATATACTGGACACTTGTCATATACAGGACACCCGTTGCGGGGTTCTTACATTTCTGCAGAAATGAAATTTGTTGTATTCTATTGCCCCAGTCGACTGGCCCTCGTTTTCCTGATTTGGGATCAAGAGTCTACGACAATTTTAAATGCCTGTACAAAAAAGCCTGGAAACTTATTGAATGCACCACGTATATATATATATATATATATATATATACTGGATGTGCTCTTGGTGTAAAGGCAATAGAAAATGGACACGGCGACCCGAGTTCAAATCCCAGAGGAGGTTGATTACATTTAACATAGCGAGAATACCTTTGGGTAAGGAATGCATCCAACTATTCCCTATTCAGGTATGGGTAAATAGTTGGCCAGAGTGGGCTTTTTAACCTTAGTATAGCAATATGAAAAGAAAATGTCTGAATTAAAACCAGTGAAACTCAGCTAAAATATTGATTTTGTGTTACACCTGGCTTGTGCGGAGGGGGTTACTGATTATACTCGCGCGAGCACACACACACACACACACACACACACACACACACATATATATATCTGTATATTATTTTTAGTTTTGTACCGGTTCTATAATTCTGACGGTGGGAAAATATTATAATGTTTTTGTGCTTTCTTATATATATATATATATATATATATATATATATATACGATTGATATTGATTATATAGTGTGCTGCATTTATAAATAAATAATGGTCAATATCAATGATAGAACATATACAGAGAAGTTAGGATTGCGTAGACACAGCGTTGATGGCGGTTGGTGACGGTCAATTTCCCGCCTATTTGATCACCAGACCAAGTATAAACACACACACACACATACACACACATGTATGTTCGTATCTTTTATTGATTAATTGATTTTAACGGCATATCAAATGATCACGGGTTATTTTTGTCCTGGGGTTAGGGAATCGTATTCATTGTACATTCATATTTTCCTATTTCTTAAATTTTTTCTTTGGATTTTTTTTTGCACACGGTCTTATCGAACAAGAAAAATTTTTAACGGATCTATCTGACTTATATATGGGACCTCAACGGGTACAAGTCCACCGAGTAGAGTAGACCTGGGAGTAATGGGAACAAATTGGTACTATAGAATCCAGATTCTCCAGATGAAACTTATTGACAAATCTAGGACACCTCTGTTTCTGATGGGGTAGGGGCGTCTTCCCACGCTGCAGGGGATAGAGTCAGTGCGTTCTAAGCTCTGCTGACAGGAAGATCCTTGCCTTTGATTGAAAGTTCAAAGGACGTTAGTTCAATACAAACTAAAAGAAAAAAAATATCAAATCTGACGGTCTGCAAAGTAGATGAAAACAATACCAGACAGAATGAAAATTTTAAATATACATCACCAGACGGCCTGTCAGGTTGTAGCGTTTGACAAATAGAATTCTTTATTCACAGAATACAGTGTCTACTACAATCCAGACATTGACGAAGTTAACTTTAAAGCAATGCATAAAAAAAAGAAATGAAAAAAAAATGAGAAACTGAATCATCAAACCACATTTTTCGCGCGGCAAATTATATCAGTATCAAATGTAGCGTCTGCAGACATGAACACCAATGACATGCACGAAGCGATGAAATATAGGTCGATTACCGTAAGACACGTGTTTACGCATAGTTATTACATACGTATCTGTACGCAGAGGTATACAAAGAGGCCTGGCAGGCTGTGCGCGTATTTGAAGTTGATAAGAGACAGGTAACCTAGATTGATGTAAAGTTAGTAACATATCTACGATAATTATACCGGCTCATTGAACTAGTGGGTAGAGTGTTCGCCAGTGGTCCGGGAGACCTGAGTTTAATCCCAGGTCGCGTCCTACCAGAGAATCTAAAAATGTTGTTAGATACCTACTTGCTTAACACTCAGCAATATAAGGTATGTATCAAGAGTAAAGTGGAGCAATCCTGGGAAAGGAGTTGCGCCCTCTCCTACAGAACGGTGTTGTAGCTATTGAAAAGGGAGTCTTCTGGTCACCCTCGACTACAGTCGCCAAATTTACTTAGTATATGTATTTACCAACCACTACGCACGGGGAGGTGTCTGGTTGCTTAACCAAGGCTAAAACCCCGGGTGCCCTATCTACATATAGCGGAAAGGAAAATAATTGGATATATACTTTTCCCATAGGAATTAGTGCTATATGATATTTCATGAACAAATATATATATGTATTAGGATGTAACATATAAGGAAATATATGTACATTGGTGCGATTATCTAGATACAAATTTTGCTTGTGTTTAACTCCCTGCAAAATGATCAATATTTTAATTTGATAATAATTATAATTGATGATTCAGCGTTTTTATTTTATAGTTTATGAGATTTATCAAACATAAAGCAGCTGTCTGTTAAGGGCTATTAAATAAAATTACATCCACCAGCACACATTCATCGATTTATCAATCTATCTATCTCGAAAAAGCATGTGCTAAAGAACAATCGTTTCAACGAAAACTTTGGATAAAAAAGTGCTTTTCAACTAAATAATTAAATAATAATTATAATTCTTCAAAGAAGAAAAACGATTTGTGAAAAAACAATTGTTTCAATAAAAACGTTGGGTAAACATTTACTGGCAAGTACAGGAGTGTAAAAACTAAGAAAAAACATGAAACTGTTTGAAACAGAATCAAATATATTGTTTGGTTTGGTAAGTTCGCACTTTAGTTCTATTTGACCCATAGATAGGACCCTTTCAAGTGCTACCCCTATGGGCCAACGTGGACCAGGGAGCAATGGCAATGAAGGGGTACTCCGCATTCCCCAAAGCTCCAGCATTACTAGAACATCACCATCAGATCGTTTAGTGTCATATCAAGGACACTTGTTGTGGTGAGTCTTATCCCTCTGCAGAGATGTAGTCGGTGTATGCTACATCCCCAGCTGACAGGGTCATCAATGATATTGTGAGTTAAGCAATACACACACACACACACACACATTAGAGACTTAGTGGAAGATAGGCAATCCAAGATAGCCTGGCAAATAATAAACGAAGTAAGTAGAAGGAAGAGCACAGCCAAAGCAAAATTGAAAGCTGCAAGCCAACAAGAAAGAGTAAAACTGTGGGAACAGCATTTCAAAAATCTACTTGAAAACCCACTGAAAATAACGAATGAACCGATCACCAGAATTATCAGTAAGCAATTAGACATTAAACTAGGTCAGTTCACCAAAGAAGAACTCGACTCGGTTCTTAGAAAAATTAAAAATAGGAAAGCTGCAGGGCTGGACGAGATCCCCGCAGAAGTGTGGAAGACGAGACAATTCGACGACATACTGCTCCGACAATGCAACGCAGTCTATAGTCAAAATAGGATAAAAAGATGGATGAAGGGATGCATCCTTCCTTTCCCTAAAAAAGGCGACCTCGGATTAGCCAAGAATTACCGAGGGATAACACTTACATCCATCGCAGCCAAAATCTACAATGCTCTACTACGAAACCGCATAGAACCTAAAATAGACAACATCCTTAGGAAAAACCAAAATGGCTTCCAGAGAAATAGATCCACAACCTCACAAATATTGATCATCCGTAGAATCCTTGAAGGCGTTCGGGCAAAAAACCTTCAGGCGACATTACTATTTGTCGACTTTACCAAGGCCTTCGATTCCATCCACAGAGGGAAGATGGAACAGATCCTACTAGCATACGGCCTACCAAAAGAAACCGTAGCAGCAATAATGATTCTCTACAGAAACACCAAAGTGAAAGTACGTTCACCAGATGGAGATACAGAATACTTCGACATTGTTGCAGGAGTACTACAAGGAGACACGCTAACCCCATACCTCTTTATCATCTGTCTAGACTACGTGCTTAGAACTTCGATCGACAATATCAGAGAAAATGGCTTCGAACTGACGAAGAAAAAAGCGAAAGGTACCCCGCAAAAACGATCACCGACGCCGACTACGCTGATGACTTGGCGTTACTGGCGAATACGCCTAATCAAGCAGAGACACTACTGCATAGTTTGGAACGAGCCGCAGCAGGCATTGGCCTCCATGTCAATGCACTCAAAACTGAATATATGTGTTACAACCAAACGGGCAACATTACCACACTAGACGGAGCCTCTCTGAAACTAGTAGACAAATTCCCCTACCAAGGAAGTAGCGTCTCATTAACCGAAAAAGACATCGACACACGACTAACGAAAGCATGGACAGCTATCGATAGGCTCTCGATCATATGGAAATCGGACCTGACCGATAAAATGAAACGCAGTTTTTTCCAGGCAGCGGTTGTATCGATACTGCTATATGGATGCACTACATGGACGCTAACTAAACGGCTGGAGAAGAAACTTGACGGCAATTACACAAGAATGTTGAGAGCAATATTGAACAAGCACCCCACAAGACACCAACTATATGGCCACTTGCCTCCCATCACGAAAACTATACAAGTTAGACGAACCAGACACGCAGGACACTGCTGTAGAAGCAAGGACGAGCTCATAAGTGATGTACTCCCACATATGGTCTAGCAAAAGCAGGACGACCAGCTCGAACTTACATACAGCAGCTATGTGAGGACACAGGATGTAACCCTGAAGACCTGCCAGAGGCGATGAATAATTGGGAGAAGTGGCGAGAGAGGGTCAGGGATATCCGTGCTGGCGGCACGATATGATGATGATGATAATGATGAGGTTATCAAACCACTCTCAAATCAAACTTTTCTGACTTCGATCCAAAAATTGGGGTAAAAAATGCCTAAGTGAGCGAACAATTGTTCGGAATTTGAACACTTGAGTCGAGCCGATGAAAACGTAACGTACGCGTGGATGACTGCCGAGGTAAAAAGAACATGACGGAACAGCTGATCTTATCTACTTGAGCAGCATCAGTTACCATTAGTTCTTAGTACGAATGTTTCTTATTGTGTTTGTGCAAATTCTTTTCTTCGTCTGCGTTGATTCTCAACGTTATAGCTACCCTTAATCCTCGGTCCCAAGAAGATTCAAATGAGCTCTAGAGACAGAGAATGAAAAAGAAAAAAAAACAAAAAAACAAAAAAAAAAAAAAAACAAAAAACCAAACCAAACCAGAAGGACAATTACCAAGTCATTTCATTGAGGAGAACTCCCCTTCAAAGTAATAACCGTTCTTCTTTTCTCTCCCACCGCATAAATCTACTTACTCTATTTCTTATGGGAAATATTGTTTCAGTTTTCGAACAAACCAGTAGTAGAACATAATTTTAGAACAAATTATATTCGACGACCGCGTTCCCACTATATATATATATATATATATATGGAGGTGTCCGTGGTGTAATGGTTATCGTCGTAGGAAATGGACACGACGACACGAGTTCAAATCCTTGATTGATTGCATTTCACGTAGCACTGATACCCTTGGGAAAGGTATGAATCCAATTATTCTCCCTCCAGCTATGGGTAAATAGTAGGACAGTCTAGGTTCTTCAGCCTTGGTGAGGCAACTAATCTAGGAGAAGGAATACACTGAAATCAAACCTGTTAAACTCCCCTTAAAAAATTGACCTTGTGTCATATTATGCCCGAGCAGAATGGTTGGTAAATATGATATATATATATATATATATATATATGACAAAAGGATTGTTTATTCAGTGTTTTAAAGGTTGTCTTTTCCGGCGATTAAGAATCGCACAAAGGATTTTAATGATTAGTTGATCCAATGCAAAAGTCTTTGGTGAAACCAGTTCAATATCACACCATCTTTAAGAGATTTACTTAATAGTGCCTATCTTCTATTACCAGATGTTTTACTGCTGAATCTAGTACCAATAATTGGGAAGAAACTAACACTTCAAAATGTGACATCCAAGTGACGAGATGTTTGTCTAAACGGCTGGTGAAGTGATAGAAGTGGAGAGAGAGAGAGAGAGAGAGAGAGAGAGAGAGGTCGTACTTCATCTAAAAGTTGATTGTTGGTTGGTTTTAAGGGATGTCGGCCTTTGTTGTGTTATTCATAGCTGAAGGTAATCTTTCTTTCTTTTTTTAAGCTAGTATATAGTTTCAAAGCAATTATTGCGATTTAATAATGATAATCATATAATAAAATATATTTAGCAATTATTGTTTGAAGTAACTATTCTTAAACAAATAGTTTCCAAAGTGTTTATGGTTTCAAATATTCCTATCTGATGATAATAATAATTTGTCCACAATCATATGGTTTAAATCTAACAAATACATCCCAATCATATGTCTGGTTGGTGTTACAGCATGTCACACCTTGTTGGGTTATTTAATACAGAATCAGTCTAACAATTTCGGTCGACAATTATATATAATTGCAAAATGTATCTTAACACAAATCAAAAATAGGGAAACAATTTAAATCTTTTAATAGTTAATGCTATAACCTAATACTAAATCCTTTAGCCGAGTTCAGTTGGGCTGTAGAATACATCGACCACATCTCTGCTGAGGAGTAAGACTCCCAAAGAGTGTCCTGCATATGACATTAAACAATCTGATGGTTAGGCTCTAGTAATGCTGGCGCTTTGGGGAATACGGAGTACCTCTTCATTGCCATTGCTCTCAGGTCTACTCTGGCCCAGAATGGTAACTCCTGATAGGGTCCTATCAGTAGGTCAAAAAGAAATGTTTAACATTTAAACTGAGTGCAAACAAATGACTATGCAAATTGAATTATTTAAAATAGAACTGTTTTTATATTCAACTTTGCGTAAACAAGTGAATAATGTTTACTTGGATTGTTAGTGATACATAGTAATACTTGGAACCATATAACCGTATGCAAAAGAATGAGCTTGGGCTTGTTAAAAAACTTTACCAATAAAATGTGTTTACAAATCATATATATTTGGTCTAATGAGTAGAGTGCTCAGCAATGGTCCGGGAGACCGGAGTTCAATTCCAGGTCGAGTCATATCAAAGATTAAAAGAAATGGTACTTGATATCTCTCCTTCCTTAACACTCAGCATTATAAGGTAGGGATCAAGGGTAAAGCGGAGCAATCCAAGGAAAGGAGTAGCGCCTTCCCCTACACCAAGTGTGGTAGCTATTGAAATGGGAACCTTCGGGTCACCCTTGACTATGGTCGCCAACTTTACTTATATATATATATATATATATATTGCCAAATCCTCTTTATATATATATATATATATATATATATAAAGAGGATTTGGCATTAAATAATCTACGATTGTTTATTTGCCATAAAACCAAACCTAAATCACTTTACACATTTATCTCAGTTCTATTTAACGCACAGATAGTATCATAACAGCAATACCACTATGGCTCAAAGTGGATCTGGGAGAGAAAAAAAAAAGCAACGAAGGGCGAAATTTTATCTATGTTAGTCCAGAAATAATACTTCCAATGACTTAGCCTACTATAACGTCTCTCTTCAAAGGACTTCTCTCGGAATATCACACCAGTATTCTAGAGTTTCTTCCATTTTTCAAAACACTGCGAAAAATCCCATTTAGAGTTCCTTACTATTTCCCTCGTCAAAATCTCCTTAAGCTAGTCCATATTCTAAGATATATTTCCTTTCAACAGTGATTTTAGCATTAGAAAAAACAGAAAACTTAGGATACCAAAATTGAACAGTAAGGGAACTGTAAGACTTGGGTGACGTGATGTTTTCAAAACAAAATGAAAAATAAACCAACTTTACAGGGCGAGAGCAAAGGGTTGTGAAGATGTTTAATATGGCATGAAAGGGGAATCCTCCATCTTTTAATAGCTAAAATGCTGGACTACGGCCTCAAAGTATGCAAGTTCGAAATTCAGTCGCTCTGGTACGTTCTAGTTTATCAGTAATATCCTAAGAAAAAGTCTGAACCCCCTTATTCTCCCAGCAATTGGTTAAAAGGTATCTCGGTTGATCTTCTACAAAGGAGTCTTTGGCATTAAATAACCAACGAAGGTTGATATGCCATTACACAATGAAACCAAAATCCTCATTTGTTATGATACATTTCGAAGAGTAAATAGAATTCTCAGACCTACAAAATCTCACATTATCAATTTTCTTTGGTTTGGTTTGGTTTGGTTTTATGGCGTATCAACCATTGTAGGTTATTTATTGCCAAATCAATTTATATATATATATAAACTGTTATATTTCAAACAATTCAGTTTAATGTAAGTATAGCTTTTAGTTTACACTCAGTTAAATGTCAAAACAGTTCTATTTCAAGCATTTCAGTATATCATACAAAACAGTTCCATTTCAAACAATTCAGTTTAGTTCAGTTTAGTACACAGATTGGTTCTATTTGACCCATAGATAGGACCTATTAGTTGCTACCATTCGGGGCCAGAGTGGACCTGGGAGTGATGGCAATGAAGGGGTTCTCTGCATTTCCCAATGTTCCAGCATTACTGGAGCCTCACCATCAGATTGTTTAGTGTCATGACAGGACACTCGTTGGAGGGGTCTTACTCCTCTGCAGTGGTGCAGTCGGTGTATTCTACAGCCCCAGCCGACCAAGCAACAATTTTCTTTGATTGTAGTTCGTATACGTTTAACATTCTCTCTGTAAGGGGAGATGGTGATGTTTTTTTAGAACATGGGTAGCTTTCAAAGGATACCCGATAAAGTTTGAAATAGCCATATCCAAATTTTATCTGGGCTTTACTCACTGAACCATTCCTATAAGTCTTCTTAATCATTTGATTAGTTTCTGCAGATCAACATGAATATCCGGTTATATATTCACTCAGTCCCAGTTTGAGAAAATAAACACGTATATGTACTCACCTATTCCTTAGCATCAGCAGGATGTGGCAGAATGTCAATTTTAAAAGAGGTTTAACAGGTTTGAATTCAGAGTTTTTCTTCTCTCAGACCGGTCGCTATACAAAGTTTAAAGAGCTCAGCGTGCCCTACTATTTATCCATAGCTGGAAGGAGTATTATTGGATTAATTCTTTTCCCCATGGTATTAGCGCTATGTGTTTATTCGGTATAACTGATCATGAATATACTGATGTTAATCTCATTATTACTTTACTTATGGCTAGTCTTTCACACCAGCTACCGTTGGGGATCTTTTACTGTAGTCTTGATGACAGAAAATATCATCAGGTCTGCAGGACTCTTCTGAGTATTCTAGTTAATTTTAATAATGCTGTGTTCAAGAACCATTTTCTGATTTCCTATTCCTCCAGGTTTCTTTCCAAAGTTTTGGACACCGTTTCAAGCCCACCAACAACAACTGTTCTCATGTTCTGCAATAAATTATATTTTCTGTTTAAATCCAAGTATTTTCTTATCTTTTTGTTTTCTTCTATTTTCACTCAGTGGTCCACCTGAACGTCAAATTCAAGTCTTCCCTACTATTTATCCATTGCTCGAGAGAGAATATTTGGGTGTATACTTTACTCAAGCGTATTAGTGCTAAATGAAATGCAGTCTCGTCAAGGATTCGAATTCGGTTCACCGTGTCCATTTCCTATGACAGTAACCATTATCCCACTTGCATCTCCACGAAAATAATCAACTTTTGTAATCTCCGAGGCAATGGAATTGCAAGTGTTTAATGGGATTTAATTGTGACTAATTACAAGGAACCTGCAAAATGAAAAGAGTTAGATTCGTTAATTTCGTCTAAGTTTTAAAACTTGTTATTTTCCCGCAATTCTAATCGAGATAAATTCGTCTTAACAGCTTTAAAGGCGGCTAACCAAAAATACCAAAACTATTTTCGACTTTTGTGAAGATCGGACAACAGTTTAGGCTGACAATGAGTTGTTTTAGAACGTAAGATTCACTGAAGTTTAAATAGATTTTAGGAATTTTTGACTGAACCAAACGGAATAACAACTGGATTGATGCCAGCGGTTTATTGGCAATTCTTTTTTAATTCATGTAAACACAGTTCAATCATCAAAGTATTATTCCTCATTTCATATGACCTTATACCATCAATATATTAGGTTGAAGTAAAGGATTTTAGCAGTTTATTGGTATCGGTTGTATTTTTAATGATACATAAACTTTTGTGGGTTATTTAATTTCCTCCTTGTAGAAGAACAGTAATTGAACTATTTAACCGATAGCTAGGTGGGGGATAAATGTGTTTATAGCTTTCCCAAGAGCATTTGTCCAAAAGAGAACTGACTAGCGCGACTGGAGTTTGGAACCACTTACTACGATTTCACAGTTCAGGGTATACATATTTACCAACCCCTCCGCTCGGGCAGGATACAACACAAGGTCAATTTTTAACAGGTTTGAATTCAGGGTTTTCCTTCTTCTAGACTAGTTGCCTTACCAAGGCTGAAGAACCCAGTCTTCCCTTCTATTTACCCATAGCTGGGGGGAGAATAATTGGGTTCATATTTTTCTCAAAGGTATTAGTGCTATGTGAAATGTAATCAGTCTCGTCCAGGATTTGAACTCGTGTCACCGTGTCCAGTTCCTACGACGATAACCATTACACCACGGGTACCTTCTGCATATAGGTCCTTACACCATGAGTACGAACTGAGCAGTCGATAGGCAAAATCATTTAGATTCTTATAAACACTATTCAGTCATTAAAGTCTATTTCCTCATTTTTTATCACCTTATACTACTTACGTATGAGAATGATGCAAATATTTTGAGCAGTTTATCGACAAAATTATATTGAATTATGTGAACATTGTCTTATCATCAAAGTATATCTCCTAATTTTTCATGGCCTTATGCATCTTATGTGTTAAATTGATGTAAAAATGTCCAGGTGTCTATAGACAAAATCACTTAGATTTGTTTATATACTATTCACTCTTCGTAGTGTTTTCCCTGATTTTTGATGACTTTATGTTACTTATGTCTGACGTTGATGTGAAAGTTTCCAGTTGTCTATAGAAAAATAATTTAGAGAGATATAAAATCTATTTACTAATCTCTGGAGCTTAAGATACGCTGATTGTATCCCTTACCAAGTTGTAAGACTCTCACCCCACCAAAAAGGTGTTTCTTGGGTATTAAACTCCATAAGGACTTGATGTGATTTTAAACAAATAAAAAAAAATAATTATGTATAACTTATGAGGAATATATAAGAATACGTAGAACTATGTAAGTATGAGCAAATTATTTCTATTTAAAATGATTGCTTGAAGCAATACATTTTAGAAATGATTATTATCATATGTTACTTGAAACCATAAAATAACTTGCTGAAAAAAGACTTAGATAATCCAACAAGGGCTGATATGTCGTAAAACCAACCAACCAACTAACCAGTCATTAAGTTCAGTCGTTAGGGGATTTTAAGCCCACTACAGAGATCCAGTGGGTAAGAGTTCCCCAACGAGAGTCCTGGTATGACACTAATTAATCTGATGTGAGGTTCCACTAATGCTGGAGCTTGGGGAAATGCAAAGTACTCTTTCATTGCCATCGCTCCCTTATCCTCTCAGGTCCGCAGTAATAGCACCCGACAGTATCAAATAGAACAGCTTGACATTCAAACTGAGTTCAAACAAGTGACATACAAAATTGAATTGTTTCAAATAGAACCGTCCGATCATTTAACTGTTTGTAAACAAGTGAATGATGTTTAATTGAATTGTTAATGATACATAGCAATGCTTTGAACCATTTACCTTTGTTGACTTATGTTTACTAATCATATATATCTGATATATATGAATAAACCGTATTTGGCATTAAATAACCCACAATGGTTGATATGCAATAAAACCCAACCCAACCAAACCAACCCTCAACCAACCATTATTCAATAATCAAAATATTTGTATCTTTTATCTTACGCCAACTTTCTGCCGAAATCTGGATTCCTTCATATAAAGTTAATGGAAAACTTGCCCGCATTTCTGACAGGTTTTTGATTCCTGAGTTTCATAGCATCATAATTCAGTTAGCAAAACATTTTCACTGAGTTTCTTTAACCTTACGCCCTCCTTCGGCTCACTTGTGTATTCCTTGATATAAAGTCGATGAAAAAGTGTCAATGAAAACGTTCTATTCCTTTTTATTCATAGCATTATCATGGAGTTCTGAAAGTATTTTCCCAAGTTTATGGTTTACCTTTCAATTAGATTAGGTATACGCTAATATATAAGATTACATAAAAGTCTCTGACAGTATTATGACTATATCTGTTATTCATATAATTTCAATGCATCGTTAGTCAAACATATTGTTTTCTCTGCCTGTTTTAATATTATGCCTACTTTTAGTTAACTTGTTATTTAAGAAGCTTAACCAACATGCTTAACACAAGATAAGAAGAATGGTACACTTAGTGAGTATCAAAGTCACTAACAATAACCTGCTCGTCAACCTTTTCTTTATGTGAGGCTTCTCCGTAGACATTTATTAATCTTAGTTTAGTTTAGCACAAAGACAGAAGTATGGGGCACCAGGTAAGAATTGAACCCAGTATTAATGCTAGCAAACCATTATACTCCCCAGCCTCATCATCAGGTGGCTTTATTCCTCGTCGAGGGGTAAAATTCCTCCTGGAAAAGGGGTGTTCTGAGTAGGACACTAAATTAGATTTGGTGGTAAGGCACAAATTCTTGAGCACTGGAGAGTTTGAAGTCCCCTTTCATTCCCATTACTCCGAGGTCCACTCTGATACGTAGTATTAGCAATTGTTAGGATCCCATCTACAGGTCAAATAGATCTGTTTGAAAATTATTCGTTTTGGATAGGAAAACTCTCAACCATATAAATGAGTACAAACAAATAATTATTGACAAAAAATTGCAGTTTAAAAAAATGCCATGGGGCATTGAAAATCTAGTTATGATTGTAATAAAACATTTTGGAATGAATCAGATTTCAGCTTCAACTAACCTTTAAGAATTTGATATGCCGTTAAATAACGAAACCATTATACCATCGAGGTTCCCGCGTAGACGTTAACTCATTTTAGCTTAAGTAGAAGGCCAGAAGTTTTGATCTCCCAGGGAGAATCGAACTCACTAATGATTTAGTAACTTTAGTAATGATTTGCTAGTAAATTTAGTAATGATTTGCTAACTGTTAGACAACATGAGGTACCCACTGTTCAGTTGTTAGCTTGATGCTGAAATTTCCACCAATGTTATCGGCAAAATCTTTTAGTCGTATAAATATAATCATCTTTTAACCATTAAATTCTTGTCCATAGTTTTCAATGACCTTTCGCTACATTTCAGCTAGATTGTATATCCCGTCTTATGAGAGCGATGTGAAAGTGTTTGGACAAAAATCGTTTATTCATATCAATTTCATTGCATTATCTTCTCGTCAAAATATTTCCCCTGACTTTCTATGACTTTACGGTTCAGATAAATTCTGTATTCACTCATAAATTCTGTTAATGATTTTTCTTTATACTGAAGTTGTTGGAGCCGTTAACAACATACGAATAGTTGCCTACAGAAAAACAAGTGATAATCTGAGGTCGATAATTTTGAAGAATATGCTACCTAAAGAGAATCTTCCTTCATACTCCATGATCATTTTGTGCATTGTGTAAACAACATGAAGAGGTGTTTCATTGTACAGCAAATAATTTATTGACTTAATTATCAAGGAAAATGTATTTTTTCATGTCGTTTAAACAAATCAGTTACTTGCTCGAATTGTTTATCTTGTCGACGTTCCATTAATTTGTGACAACGAATTGCCTTTGTACCCAGTTGGTCCTGTAACCAGTTTTTGGCCATGGATTCGCTACTCATGTACTGTGTCTTGGGCATAAATACTGGTTGAGCCCATCCTTCTCCAAGTCTACAAGTGGTTTGAATTCAGAGTTTTTCTTCAAGACCAATTGTCATACCAAGGTTAAAGAGCCCTCTATTTCCTACTATTTTCCTAAAGCTGGCTTCATACCTTTCCCAAGAGTATTAGTACTATGTGAAATGCAAATACCCTCGTCCAGGATTTGAACTCGTGTAGCCGAGTCCACTCACTATGATAATAACCATTACACTGTAAGTGTCTCCATTGAATCCTACCGAACATTCAATAAATTTCCTTCAATCGTTTTCATTATGGTTGTTGAAGGTTATCATGGATAAATCCATCATATTTTACAAACTGTATTCGATAAATAAATCTATTCTCCATCAACAGTGACTATCATGCAAAAATTAAGAGACTTTTTTTTGTTGAGACGGCGAAAAAGAGAGACAGGCTAAAGATTAAACGCTAATTCATATTTGCCACGGTAAATTAATGTGGAACTGATTTTCCCACCTTTTGGTTAATTTCTAAGATTTGTAGATTACATGAATTGTCGGTTGGTTGGTTGGATTTATGGCATATAAACCATTGTAGGTTATTTATTGCTAAATCCTGTTTATACATATATATTAAATATACATACATATTTTGTAAACTAATTTTGTTAATAACATCCTTAAACGAGCCTGAGCTCTTTTCACACACAATTAAATGCTTCCAAGTATTGCTTTACAACAGAAGCAATTTAACATCATTTGTTTGCATACATTTTGTTCTATTTGACCCATAGATAGGATTCTATCAGGTGCTAGCACTCCAGGTGAGAGTGGACCAGGGGGCAATGGAAATGAAGGAGTACTCCACATTCCCCAAATTTCCAAGAATGGAGCCTCGCTATCAGATGGTTTGATGTCATATAATCAGGACACTCATTGGAGGGAGAGGGTCTTACCCCATCAGCAGAAATGTAACTTAAAAATGTTATTGTCTTTTAATTGGAATCATTTTGAGATGAGGCTTCTTAATCTGAGAAGTAATTTTTATTTATTGCGGACTTTTTGTCCTCATTTTGGTAGTTTTTTTTGTGTTGTTTCTTCTTTCACTACGTTTCGGCCAAATTTCACCTGTGGCCTTCTTCAGGTGATTTTCCTATCCGATGTCGCGGTAAATCACCTGAAGAAGGCCAGAGGTGAAATTTGGCCGAAACGTAGTGAAAGAAGAAACAACACAAAAAAAACAAAACAAGAAAACCAACCAAGATGAGGACAAAAAGTCCGCAATAAATAACAATTAATTCTCAAAAATGTTATTATTTTTTTTCACTTCTTTGTCTTTTAGTTGTTTCATAACAGAAGTAATTGCAACAAAATCGACAAAATATATTCTCACATCATCATCATCATCATCATCATCAAAGTGTAGCTGTGGAGATGAAACCAGCCAACAAGCATGCTTGAACTACAACAGAAAACCAGAAAGATAATTCAAGGTCTGTGTCTGCTCTTTTTCTCCTCATGACATCTTGTTTCTTTTTGTCTAGCTAACGCAGTCGAACCAGTTTTCATACTATGTTTGTCTCTTCTTGACGACAACTCAAATCTGTACGAGCGAATAAACTCTAGTGTTGGCGAACCAAGACGGGTTTTTGTGTGTTCACCACTTTTCTCATGGTGAGGCTATCATGACGTCCGATTGACACTAAAGCCGTGGTACTACACTTGTGGACACAGTAAACACATGGTGATTGAAGCGTTCATGTAGTAGTACAAATGTCTACTGAGACCGTTCCAGCATGAACTTCCATTTGAACGTTACGTACTTCTATTTGTGCCATGTAATGTTACAACCGTCTATTTGGTGTTTATCAGCAGTGGAATATTTTTTTCTTCGTTTAATGTCATATCAACCAACGAGTGTTATTTAATACTAAAGCCATCCTTGTAGTAGAACAGAAGTGGATTTATTTCACCCATATCTTGAGGGAAAAGAGGATCCATACCTTCCCCGAGGGTATTAGTCCAAAAATAAATGTAATAGTAACCCTAAAGTTAGAAATTGCTTACTACGATGACGTCGTTCAGCACGTTATCTATTACCCAAAAGGGTCCCCTCGAACATAATCGGCTGAATAAATAGTCGAAAACTCATTTTAGACTTAGAATATTTATCCGAGTATGTTTTACCTAAACTGAAAATGATATCTGTCATCACATAGTTCCTTGAAGCACTTTCATAATCAGTCCTCTGCAGACAAATGTTTAGAAAATTCACTGACCAAAGACACTCTGATTTTCATAACACCGACTACACCTTTATAGAAGCATGCTTACATTGATTGAATCGTGATTTACAGCGTTAACATTGACTTTTCCATTATTCTTACGTCTAAAATTACATTTATTTCTGGAAAACCTAATATTTTTAACATTCGAGACTTTGAAATCAACGTTGGTTGTGCATTGTTTCAAAATTTCAACAGACTAATTTGCTCTGTGTTCTCATCACTTTGTTGTATTGTATAGCCATGTTCTGATGAGAGTTATTATTAAGGAAAGAGGCCACGATGTAATTTCATGTCCCCGTGTTGAAGTCATGTTTCTGTTTAGGATAATTTCATACATGTATGTATAGTGGTTGTTTAAAGATTGGTTCTTTCGCACAATTACATATGGATGCATAGATTCACGAACAAGGATAATAAAAGAGAGAAAGAAGATGAAGGAAGAAAGGAAGGAAGGAAGAAAGGAAGGAAGGAAAACGGAGAATAAAGAAAGAATATAAAGAAAGAAATTCAAGTGACGGTCAGCGTGAGCGTGTTTAAAAAAAGCAAAAAAATAAAAGAAAGCAAGGAGAGAAGGAAAAAGAGAAAAGAAAAAAAATAGAGGGAAAAAAAGGAAAGAGAGGAAACGTAGGAAAAGTAAAGAATAATGTTGAAAAGAAAGATGGAGAAGAGGAAAAGAATTGACTAAAAGAAAAATGTAAGGTTGAATGGGAAGGGAGTGAAGAAGAAGAAGAAGAAGAAGAAGAAGAAGAAGAAGAAGAAGAAGAAGAAGAAGAAGAAGAAGAAGACAAGGAGGATAACGTTTGGAAAGAAGAACAGGAAAAAGGTGAAGAAGCTGAAAGGAAAAGGGAAAAAAGAGCAAGAAAATAGAAGGGAAGAAGAAATGAAAAATAGGATGAGAAGAAGAAGAAGAAGAAGAAGAAGAAGAAGAAGAAGAGGAAGAAGAAGAGGGAGAAAGCCAAAGAAGAGGAGGGCCGTAAAAGAAAGGAAAAGGGCAAGATAAAAAGAAAGGAAGAAGAGTCGAAAAAGAAGGAGTGAGAAAGAGAAGGAGTTTGAAGAAGAGAAGAATAAGAAGAGAAAATGCGGGGAAAATCTAAAGAAGAGAAAGGGTGGAAAAGAAAGAGAAAAAAAAAAAAAAAAAACAAAGGACGAGAAAGTAAGAAGAGTAGAAAAAGAGGACCAACGAAAGAAAGAAGAATAAGATAAGAAAAGGAGTGAGGTTTGGCTCTGAAGAAGGAGTGGAAAACAAAATAAAATCAAGTCGGGGTGCAAAGGAGATTTAAATAACTTGAAGATGAAGAAATAATATAACAAAGACAGGAATAAAATTTCGAAAAATTCCATAAGAAGAAATATCATTTAATAACAAGTGAAAGAAGAGAAAAATAATATAGAATAAAACGAGATAAAATAAAACAAAAACAAAACGGTGAGTTTAGTAACTAATATGTCGCATAATGAAATATGAAACCTGAAGTCGACGACATGGGAACAAAACTGGTTACGTCATAAATCACGTGATTCAAACTATAAAAAATAAACAACAGAGGATCGAAAAGATGTTAATATATAATTAATCTTCTCACTAGCCCTGGTATCTTGTGCATATGTTCATCTTTTAAACAAAATTAATAGAATCGGAAAAATAGCAAAAGTATGGACAGTAGAAAGGCGTACAATATTGAAGAGATTTTCGCTTGATTAAGTTGAAGATGAAAAAAAAAAAAAATGATAAAAAATGTTCAAAACAGGATCGACTACTACCAGTAATATGTATTTCAAGAATGAAGGTAACAAAAGTTGGGTTTGAACTGAATTTGTCGATTATTTTTCAATGTTTGGGGTTTGTTAAGCCACACAACGTACACAATTACGTGAGTGTGTGTACACATATACAACTCTGAAACCATCCTTAAACGTAGTTTTACACGAAGAAAAACGTTCACACATAATAAAAAAAAATACCAGAGGCGCCCGCGGTGTAATAGCTATCGGCGTAGAAAATGGACACAGTGATACGAGATCGAACCCTTGACTAGTCTGTTTGCATTTTACATAGCTCTAATACTCTTAAGAAAGGTATGAATCTTACTATTCTCCCTCCAGCTATGGGGAAATAGTAGAGCAAACGTTAATCTTGGTGTGGCAACTGGTCTAGGAAAAGGAAAACGCTGTAGTCAAACCTGTTAAAATCCACATAAAAACTTAACCTTGCATCCAATCCTGCCCGATAGGGTATTTGCAAATACATAGAGAGAAAAACAAATAAACACACACACACACACACATATATATATATATATATATATATATATATATATATATATATATATATATATACATATATATATAAAGGACATTTTAGAAGAACGATATGCAATAAAGTTCTGTTTTAAACTTGGAAAAAATGATGCCACAGAAACGTATGAAATGGTTCAGACTGCTTTTGGAGCATCTTGCATGAATCAAGCACCAGTTTTTGAGTGGCATAAGAGATTCAAGGAAGGCAGGGCATCTGTGAGTGATGATGAAAGGTGTGAGAGGAGTAAGGAGGTCAATACACCAGAGTTGATTGGCCAAAGGGTTAGGGTTAGAGTTACTATGTTGAGGTTTTAAGGGAGTTCAGGAAGAGATTCCTAGGGAAGAGGCCAGCGCTCTTCAAATCGGGTCAGTGGTATTTCCACCAGGACAATGCACCAGTTCACAACTCCATCCTTGTCACAGACTATTTGACCATGATGGGCATCAAGACAGTTCCTCACCGTCCCTATAGTCTAAACCTTGGTCCCTGTGACTTTTGGTTATTCCCTAAGTTCAGAGGCTGAGGAGATGAGAGAGGCTGTGATGAAGGTCATTGGCACGCTCACACAAGAGGACATCTATGGGGCCTTTCAGAAGTGCATTGCAGCAAGAGGAGATAACTTCGAATGGGACTAGAGTTTCATGTGGGTACTATCAATAAAAGTGCCCATACGAAAAAAGTCAGGAAACTTATCGTATGCCCCTCGTATATATATATATATATATATATATATATATATATACATATGTATATACATATGCACAAATATATATATATATATATATATATATATATATATGTATATATACATATGTTTTTATATATATATATATATAAATTGACTGACCGTATTCGGGGTGACTTGAAGGCTCCCTTTTCAATAACTACTACACCGAGGCGTAGGAAATGGCACTGCTCCTTTGTCAGCATACACCTCATGCCTTTAATGATCCTCGTATATATATATATATATATATATATATATATATATATATATATATATATATATATATCCTTGATATGCTATTTTACAATATGATGGACAAACCCCAGTAATGCTTAAGCGTTGGGTAATGCAGAGTACCCCATCGCTCCCAGTTCCACTGTGACCTGGAGTGGTTGCACCACACAGGGTCCTATCAATTGGTCAAATATCACTGTTTCACATTTAAACTAAAGGCACTCAAATAACTTATGCAAAATTGAATTGTTTGAAATAGAAATGTTTTTACATTTAGCTGTGTAAACAAATGATTGAGGTTTATTTGAATTGTTATATAGAGCAATACAAGGAACCATTTAACTTTGACTTGCGCTAAAGCGAATAGTTATAAATGAAAATATTTGCTCATATAACTGTGTGTATCTACAAAATGTGTTTACAAATCATATATTTAATCTATATGCAAAAAAAGGATTTGGCATTAAATAACCAACAATTGTTGATATGACATAAAAACCAAACCAAACTAAACCAAAAGTTAATTTTCATCGACAGCAAAGATATCAGGATTTTAATAATTTTTAAATACAATCAAAATAGATGTTGAGTAATACCTTATAGTCAATAATTAAGTCCACTCATATAAAAAATGTTAATTTTTTTTAACCGAAGATCGCAGGATTTTATTATTTCGCGTGGATGATTATATGATCAAAACCGATTTTCTTAAGTCTTACAGTATCGCTCATAATTAAGTACACCGCGAACAATTCTTCATATGAAAAATGTATTTCTTTTTGAAACAAAGACACCAGGATTTTATCATTTCTAGGAGAATGGCGGATAGAGTGTTCACCAATATCTCAGGAGACCGGAGTTCAATCCAAGGTCGAGTCATACCTCTATCATCACCTATATTTGCTATTTTGTTGCGTCTTATCTATTCACGCTTTGATATGTTTGGTTCTTATGGCGTTGTTTTGTGCTGCTATTAGGAGAGATTCAATTTCTCTCTTAAGGTTTCCTTTTCTTAGCCACGTCCAGGTTTTCTCGTGTGAGATGTTACTTATTAGTCGTTTAAAGCGCCCATGGGTTTGTTTTTCTTCCCATTTTTGTTTTTTTAGTTATTGTCGTTCCGTTAGTCTTCGTGTTGTCTGTAGCGTTTCTGGTGGCTGTAATCAGTCCTTCTCCGCGCTTTTCTATCTAGTCTTCGGGTCGTTATATCAATGCTTCAACGCTGTCTTCAGTACTGGCAAGTCCTCTTCCTCCCTCTTTTCTTGATACATATAGTCTGTCAGTGTTATCCCTTGGATGTAATGCTGTATGAATGGTCATTAGTTTTCTTGTTCTTCGGTCCATTTGCTTAAGTTCTTCTCTGGTCCACTTGAACTATAGTCTTCTTCGGAATACCTTATGCTTTTTAAAATATTTTATTCACACACACACACACACACACACACACACACACACACACACACATATATATATATATACATATATATAATTGGGAAGAGTTTTTTGTCTGTCCTCTGTTCATGGGCAAACGGTTTTATGTAAAGCTACCAAATATGAATACCAAAAGCCGAGTGGACTTTTTTATCATCTCAAAATAAAAAGTATCGTATTGAGTAGTTGTCATGTAGCTTTTTCTAACAGCGTCTGATTAGAGTCTACGTAGTGCTACTGTACAGTAATACTGACATGGCTACAGCTTTTAAGAATTTTTATCGATTTTATCAGAGCGTTATATATTTAAGGAAGTACAGTATTTTCTGTGATTGAAGATGTTCAAAGACATAACCTGATTTTAGAATTTTGAAATAAATGTGCATAAATTAATTTTTATAGGTTTTGTGAGAAAAGTAGCCATGGCCTATTGGGCACAAATAAATCTCTTTAGACCTATTGTTTTGGAAAAGAAAGTGTTTTTGATGTTGAGAAATATGATAGTTTTAATCATATATTCCTCAAAGGTTCTGTTTCCAAACGTAAGATGTGAAATAATTTTTGCTCAAAATTAATGATTAGAAAGACAAAAATCATTTTCTATTTTGTAAAATTAAGATATGAATTTTTGTCTACTTTGATGGTATAAAAGGATTTTTACAGTAAATTAAACACTATTAATTCTTTTGATTGTTTAATATTCAATCTGGAGATGAAAAATAATGACTCAGCATTATTATTTACGGCTAAGTAACAAGATAAAAAGCAAATAGATAAATTTAATATCTTTAGTATCTCTCAAATTTAAAAATTTTACATTGAGAAACTCTATGAAATTATTCGTAGAACAACTGTAACACTTTTGTCTCTTGAGTGCACCTCTTTAAGTACAATAATATATATGCGAGGACGTGCGAGAGTGTCACTACGTGTTGGATACTCGTCATTTGATGATTCAGTTCAATTTAGTTTAAGAAAAAAAAAATTCACTGCTTTCTTCTAAGGAGAATAATCTCCTCTTTTTATTCTACAGATCTTATCTTTCGAATGTGAAAACCCCGAATAGTAAAATGGATACGTCTGTGTCTGCATGTGTGTATCACAGTGGCGTGTCTCGTCAGTCATTCTCGTATGCATGTCACTTTAGTGAACCCGCGTAGATCACTTTTGACTACTTTTCAAGTTTGCGGTCAGTGAACCTGCACTCAATGATTTCGATTCTCCTGCGTCTTAGTCGCTCCTCTTCTACTATGTTTGGCACAATGCGCTCCGTTCTGGGCAACTCTCTCGGTGCATACTTTACAGAGAATATGAGTATCTACGAGTATTGTCACCCAGTCGACTGCTTAGATCACCGACAAGTCACTGTTCCCAGGAAGGATTGATCTTAGACTTGTTCAGTCATCTGCCCACGTTGTGTTTTAGATCCAGGTAACCGAAGTCGTCTCTCGGCTCTCGCCAAACATATCAGATAGGGTTGATCATTCATAGAAAAATAAATTGAAGTCGGAGACCAGAGATTAAACAACATGGGGTATTCAATAATTAAAGCAAAGTTTAGTTGACAACAAAATAATAAAGTCTGTGAGAAAATGTTTAATTCAGTTCTCTTTTCCAAAAATGAATGTCAGATCATATAAGTTCCTTCCCTGTTGTGTGAGGTAATGCAATGCAGAGACTTGGCCTCGTTCATCTCAGCGGTCAGTCTAGTAGCAGCAGTAAACGCAGACTTTCAAAAAGTTAAGTCGTCCCACAGTTTCCGATTCAGCTAAGTTTTCTGTTTGTCAGGTTTCAGTTACAAACTCGTGATTCTCGCTTCTCTGTTTCAGAAGGTCTGGCTCAAGGCTTCAAATGCAGAGTGTTTGAGGCTCACTTCGGTCTGCCTCCGGGCACTCACTGGTTCCTCTCTTTGACTCTCTGTGCGTACCTCATCAACGGTTTTCTCCTTCATTAGACTTCAGTAATAAATTCCATTCACTGTTGCCCTCTGCTACTCCAACGGTGAGTCCCTGTACCCACTACTCAAGGGGGAGGTTTTCCTTCTAACTTCCATGTGCCGACCGCTAAGACCCTCTCTCTGCAGTTGGTGGTCCACTCCTCACGTAACCAACACCTCACGTCCTGTAAATTTCACAGTTTTTCAAAAAAGTAAATCACTTCTCAGAGTCTGATATTTCCCGTACAATGATGTGCAACTGGCCATCGACCCCTTCTTGACTCTAGTTATTATTGTTTGGGCTACACTAGCTCCGAGGACACTTTCAGCACGATTCAAAACATACATTTTAACTTTCCTTTCTTTCTTTCTTTCTTTCTTCCTTTCTTTCTCTGGTTAGAAAAACAACTTCATATGTTTTTGTATTTTTTCTGCTAAGCCAAAAATTTAAACAATATTTCTCGCATTTTGACCACATATTGTGTCACTCCTAAAAAAACAAAAAAAAAATGTACTGATTTTATTCTTCTAAAATCCGCGCAGCACATTTTTTTACTATTAAAATCAATCTCAGATTTCTATCGCTCAGGTCTCTGATGCCTTAATTATCTTTGTTATGCATAGGCATTGCCTATATGTATGTATATAAATGTGGGAGTGAGTGTATGTGTATGGGTGTGTATGGTCATAGGCATAGTGTATATGCATGTACGTATGTACATAGATGTATGAGTATATATATTTACCAACCTCTCAGCACGAGCAGAATGTAACACAAGGTCAATTTTTTGGCGAACTTTAACCAGACGGGTTGCCATTCCAAATTAAAGAGTCCATAGCTGGACGGAGAAAAATTGGGTACATACTTTTCCTAAGAGTATTAGAGCTGTGGGATTTGCAAATAGTCTCGTCCGGAATTTGAACTCTCGTCACTGTGTCCATTTCCTACGACGATAACCATTACACCATGAACGCCTCCTATATATGTGGGTATAATAGTGCCAAATGGTTGCTAAATATGTAAGGGGGTCGGCAGATTTTAATAGATGATTGAAAAGAAAGAGAGGGATTTTTCCGTGGAGGCAGAGGTCGATAGCAAACGATAGCAATTTCTTAGCTATTTCAGTCCTCGGATCTCTACGTAGGAAAAGCGATTTTCTTTTCCGGATATGAGAACTCCATATATACAAGGTAGCAGTTAGGAATTAAATTGTGACTCAGAGCAGTGGTTTTGCTGCCGGGTCGAGGGTTCTCTCATGTCCATCCCTGTTGGTTACAGGAGAACATAGATGGCTGAATTAGAAGCTGGTCGTTAGAAAGAATGTGATAGAAAACTGATCAAGCCTTTGTCTGCAGTTCGACCAGGTTGAAGAACTATATATTACACAAATTGCTTTCTAGAGCTTACAGTTTTGACAAAAAATCTGCGACCGACTAATCTTTAACAGCAAACGCCACTAGGATTGAGTCGTTTAACGGTCAAGACTCAGTGGGCCGGAGACTATACTGTCACACAATGTAGATTTATCTTTCGCGTGGTCGGCCTTATTAAAATCTAATAAGCTTCGATTAGCCCGGTTCAAGGCCATGGATATATGAAGAATATGTTACGCTAATTTTCTACTAAGAAGGTGACCAATATTTGTTCTTTACTTCTGTTAGAATCTTCTTTTCTGGTATAACTGATTATGAACCACTGCAAAAAAGAACGGGTTGCCATTTAAAAGGCTTAATTTACTCTGGCACAAGGCCAGAAATACAGTGAGAATAGAATTCACGAAAAATGGTTTCCTAATCTCGGTCACTAACTATTAAATCAAGCGAGCTAACCAGAAACAAAAGTATGATTGATTTTTTTAAGCGTGTAACTCGCCTGTTTCAGGTCATATTTGCTGGAAAGAAGCGAATAAACGCAAGTTAATCAATGCTATACGTCAGCATTTAAGAAGATATTCCAAATATCTCTACTCAAGTCTAATATTGGTTGTAACATTTAGTGTATGAAATTTATATCAGGTGATTTATCCGAGGTCGCGATAAATCAGAGGTGAAATTTGGCTGAAACGTCGTGAAAGAAGAAACAACACAAAAACTACCAAGATGAGGACAAAAAGTCCACACTAAATAAATCTAAAAATTATTTCTCAGATTAAGAAGCCTTATCTCAAAAAGGATTCCAATTAAATATAATATATATATATATATATATATATATATATATATATATATATATATATATATATATATATATATATATTAGTAAATCATTGTTTGTGAGTTCGATTCTCCCTGGGAGACTCATACTTCTGGTTTTGTGCCATAACTAAGCTAAGTTAAGTAAAAACCTGGTGAAATAAACCTGATGTGATGGTACTACCACTCTGGACAGAGTGGACCTGGTAGTAATGGCAATGAAGCTGTATTCCGCATTCCCCAAAGCTCCAGTATTACTGGAACCTCACCATCAAAGACAGTATATGTCATAACCAGGACAATTCCTTTTGGGGAGGGAATCTGACTCCTCTACAGGGAATTTAGTTTACGTACCCCTAAGTACTGCCGATAGTGCGGGATTATATATTTTGAGAAGTCAAACTTTTCCATCCATAACTTTCGTTGTATTCAAGGCTTTGTGCTGTAATCTGAGCCTTGACTCTTCAAAGGAACATACATTTGAATTTAGAGGAGACAATATTTGCATTTGGGCTGGTGTCTTTTGTTTTCATAGCATATCAGTCTTTGTGGGTTATCTAATGCCGAAGCCATCTTTGTAGAAGGACAATAGCGACACTATTTAATCCACAGCCGGTAATGGTAAAAGAATTCATAACTTCCCCGAGCGTTTTTGTCCGAAAGTGAACGTAATAGCGCCACTGGAGTTCGAACTCGCTTACTAACATATCGCAGTCCACTAAGTAAGAGGGTTGGTTGGTTGGGTGGTGGGTATGTTTTTGGCATATCAACCCTTGCAGGTTATTTAATGCAAAATCCGTTTTTATACAAATAATCACTTCAATTTCAAACAATTCAGTTCAGCATGAGTACCGCTTAATTGTCAAAAACATTTCTATTTCAAGCTATTCAGTTTAATCAAACAGTTCTTATTAAAACAATTCAGTTTAGTATAAGTATAGATTATATTTACACACAGTTAAATGTCAAAACAGTTCTATATTAAACAATTCAGTTTAGCGTAAGTACAGTTTCAATGTTAAAAGCAGTTTTATTTCAAATAATTCAGTTTATCGTAAGTACGCAGTTTAACTGTCAAAAACATTTCTCTTTCAAGCTATTTAGTTTAGTCAGACAGTTCTAATTCAAAAAATTCAGTTTAGCATAAATAAGTAGTTTAGTTCTATTCAACCAATCGATAGGGTCGTATAAGGCGCTACCATTACCGGCCAGAGTGAGCCTGGGAGGGATGGCAATGAAGGAGTGATCTGCATTCCCCAAAGCTCCAGCATTACTGGAACCTCACCATCATATTGTTTAGTGTAATATTCAGTACACTCGTTGTGGGGGTCTTACCCGTCTGCAGAGGTGCAGTCGGTATATTCTACAGCCCCAGCCGACTGGGCAAAAGTAATAGGGACTACTCTTTTTACATTTAGAGATTACAATTTTATTTGTACCCCTTTTCTTACAATGTAAGCGCTATGTTCATTGGTTGAGGATCCTTATCGGTTAGTATAGATTCATCTTAAACTAGTAGACAAATTCACTTACCTAGGAAGCAGCGTCTCATCAACCGAAAAGGACATCGAAACGAGGTTAACGAAAGCATGGACAGCTATCAATAGGCTATCGATTATATGGAAATCAGACCTAACCGATAAAATGGAACGCAGTTTCTTCCAGGCAGCGGTCACATCGATACTGCTATATGGATGCACTACATGGACGCTAACAAAACGGCTGGACAAGAAGCTAGATGGCAATTACACAAGAATGTTGCGTGCAATCCTGAACAAGTCCTGGCAGCAACACCCCACAAGACACCAACTGTACGGCCACCTGCCCCCTATCACGAAAACTATTCAAGTTAGAAGAACCAGACATGCAGGACACTGCTGGAGAAGTAGGGACGAACTCATAAGAGATGTACTCTTATAGATCCCCACACATGGCCGCGCAAAAGCAGGACGACCAGCACGAACATACATTCAGCAGCTATGTGAGGATACAGGATGTTGTCCTGAAGACCTACCTAGGGAGGAGTGGCGAGAGAGGGTCAGGGATATCCGTGCTACCAGCGCGATATGATGATGATGATAGATTCATAAATTACAGCAAAAATTCCTCTGTCGTGGAATTGGGGTACTGAAATATTATTTTATGTTTTAAAAAACCGCTTTGTAGCAATATATATTGTCGTGGCATATTCTACTATAGTGCCTTACTCCTTAAATTCTGTTTAGAATTCATCCTTCTATATATTGATTAAGCTTCTGTTTAAATAAATGATGCATTTATTTCAAAAAAGAAAACTTTTATTTATTTGAATTTATTTAAGGATAACATTACTCTGATGGATGGATGGTTTCTTTGTTTAATGGCATATCAACCTTTGTAGGTTATTTAATGCCAAAGCCATTCTCCTAGAAGAACAGTAGTGGTACTATTTAACCCATAGCTGGGAGGATAAGGGGGTTCATACCTTTCCCAAGGGTATTTGCCCGAAAGTGAACGTAATAGCACGACTGGAGTACGAACTCGCTTACTGCGATTCCGCAGTCCATCGCTTTAACCATTACACCACAAGGACACCCCCCAACATTACTATGTGATGTTAGTACATACGTCACCCCATTAACCTTTGACTTTCTCTTCTGACAAATTCCCCATTAATATGTATATGCATCTTCTCTCTCAGTGATCACTCTCAGCTAGATTTTTTCACTATCTATCTATCTATCTATCTATCTATCTATCTATCTAGTGATCAGTAATGCTTACAAATTAATTATATTAGATAGGAATATTTGATATCATATAACTAAACGTAAACAAATAATTGTAGGCAAAAAAGGAACGCAATTGAACATACTTCTGCCATCTTTTAAATGAATGATCGAGTCTGGTGATTTCGACAATCTTGGGTAATTCATCTGTTTACAGTCTAGCGCGTTTGATATTTTTGAAACAGAGTATCACCATGAAACCTCGGCGAGTTGTCGACGGACAAACTGGAAATGAAATGAATCAACATTCTTTAGTTCAAGGAGTTAAAGTTCAGTTTACTCGTCCTTCAAAATCGACCTGGAACAACTTCACTCCAACAGAAATTTCGATCACGATATTATCACTAAGTGATCGATAACCGAATCTGGAGATGAGCTGAATTGATTTTCAACAACATGCTCACAACTCTTCAATTTAATTTACTCTTCACGTGTCGAAGAGGGATATAACAAGCCCAGCAAAGCAAGAAAAATGTCGCCATTATCCTAAAAGTGATCTCACCCGCATCTAAAATCAGGATATCGGAATTAAAAGTAGTCGTTAATCTTGTCAAAGAAGCTTTATCAGGAAACAGGAACTAGCAATAGGCCATTAACTATATACAGCAATTGGACTTTTCGCAAGGAAACAGGAAACATCGATAGCCAGCGCTTTCATTAATGTAACTAGACCTTCATGAAGTTTCTGGGAATTAAAATCAACTTCCGGAAACATCCCTTCGGAGAATTAATTGACTAGCGACTTGGAAAAGCAGCCAATAATTCTTGAGATGACTAAAAGCTAACAAAAAAGTTGTACTTGTTTTACAAAGCTTCTCTAACTTAATAGATAAACGGGACGACATTTGAACCAGATAGTTTACTGGCGTAGCAAGGACTTATCATAATAAAGATTCTTCTATGTAGGAAGAGGAAAATGATTGGTGTAAGAGTCTCATGGTTATTCTGTTAATATCGAGAATTTAGATGGTTAAAAAATGACGATCTTTCAGCTGCAGATTTTATAAGAAATTTGTTTATACTCGACTGTTATATATATATATATATATATATATATATATATATATATATATATATATATGACAGTGACGCTATGTTCACTATAATGAAGATAACTGAAAGGGAAAAAAATCACATAAAATGAAATAAATACTAAAAACCCATGAAAATACATGGATATTAAATCAAGAAATCCCAACTTCAATAGGACTTAACCGCTTGCCAAGAAAAATGTAATGCTCAAACACCGACAAGCAACAAAATAGCGAAATTGGGTATGAAATGACCAGAAAATGGCCGAAAAGAGGAAACCTGAAGAGAAAAACTGAGTCTTTATCAATAACAGTAAAAAATAACGCATTAAAGGCTTATTTTGTCATGGCAAAGGCAGAAAAGATGATCGGCTGGGGATTGCGTAAGAGAGATAAATTCTACCATACAGACAAACCAGAATCAGTCCAAGAAAATACAGTTCTCTTGTAATAGAAACGAATCAACCAATTTAGGCGAGAAGACTAGACCAAGTGTTGATTAAAAAGGAACAAGCTTGTCATCCAGTGAAACTGGCTGTTCCAGATGATAACAGTGTGAAAGTGAAAAAAAAAAAAAGACGAAAAGACAAAACAAATACAAAAACCTTGCTAGAGAACACTCAAAGTGGAGGAACATGAAGGTGACAGGACACTAATCATTGTGTGAGTCGTTGGAACGGGCCTCAAGAACATGGAAAAGAGGCAGTGTGAAATGGAAACTCTAGTAAATTAAACCACCCACAGCACTACAGTACTAATATTAGCTAAGATACTTAACAGAGTCTTGGTTTGCGGAGGACTCTTGCTGTCACTCATAATCCAGTGAAAAACCACCCAGTAGAAAACTCACAAATATGGGACTTTAACATACAAACGGATCACCTAATCCCGGCCAGAAGACTAGACCTCATAATAATCAACAAAAAAAAAGGGAATTTGTAAAATTGTCGACTTTGCTGTCCCGGCGGACCACAGAAAAAATCTGAAGGAAAGTGAAAAGAAAGATAAGTACCTCGACCTTGCTAGAGAATTGAAAAAGCTGTGGAACATGAAATTAACGATTGTGCCAATTTTGATTGGTGCGTTAGGCACAATAACTAAAGGATTATTAAAAGGCCTGGAAGACTTGGAAGTTGGCGGACGGGTAGAGACTATCCAAACGACAGCATTGCTAAGAACGGCCAGAATCCTGAGACGAGTCTTGGAGACTTGAGGAGACTTGCTGTCACTCAAACTCATGTGAAAAACCATCAGGTAACACTGATGTGAAAAACTCTAAAGGAGTAAATAATAATAATAATTGGTGCACTCGGACGGTCTCCGAAGGCTTGGAAAAGAAACTAGAAGAGTTGTAAATCAGACAAACAGGGATTATCTAAACTAAAGTATTACTAAGATCTGCCAGAAAACTGATAAGAATCCTGAAGACTTGAGGAAACTTACTCTACCTCGGAGTCTTGTGAAATACTATCAGCCAAAGCTGTCGTGAAAAACTCACAAGGAAAAAAAAAAAAAAAAAAAAAATAATAATAATATATCAAAGGATAGTAAAAAAAAAAAGAACCTACCAAATAGTGAACTTTGCCGTCCCGGCAGACCTGAGAGTGAAAATAAAAGAAAGCGAAAAGAGAGATAAGTACAAAGAACTTGCGTGAAAAATTTTAAAGATCTGTTTGGTGAAGGTGATGCTAATCATATTTACCAACCCCTCCGCTCGGGCAGGATATGACACAAGGTCAATTTTTTTAAGCGAAGTTTAAGAGGTTTGAATTCAGAGTTTTCCTTCTCCTAGACTAGTTGCCTAACCAAGGCTGAAGAACCGCAGTCTGTCCTACTATTTACCCGTAGCTGGATTTGGTTTCTTTGGTTTTCTTTGTTTTAATGGCATATCAACCTTTGTAGGTTATTAAATGCCAAAGCCATTCTCCTAGAAGAACAGTTGTGGTACTATTTAACTGGGAGGACAAGGGGGTTCATACCTTTCCCAAGGGTATTTGCCCGAAAGTGAACGTAATAGCGTGACTGGAGTACGAACTCACTTTAACCATTACACCACGAGGACACCCCCCATAGCTGGAGGGAGAATAATTGGATTCATACCAAGGGTGTTAGTGCTATATGAAATGCAATCATTCTCGTCTAGGATTTGAACTCGTGTCGCCGTGTCCATTTCCTACGACGATAACCATTACGCCACGGGCACCTCCACAAAAAGTGACGTTAATACCAGTTGTGGTTGGTGCACTCGGAAAAATCCTCTAACTAGACTACAGCATTATTAAGATTGGCCAGAATACTGAGAAGAGTTCCTGGAGACTTGAGTAGATTTGAAAGTCACTCAAACTCCAGTGTGAAACCATTAGCTAGTGCTGGTATGAAAAAATTTTCAAGGAATAATAATAATAATAATAATAATAATAATAATAATAATAATAATATTTGACATGCACATAGATCACCTAATCTCGACAAGAAGACCAGACCTTAAATCAAGAAAAAAAAAAGAGAATTTGCAAAATTGTTGACTTAACTATCCCAGCTTCCCACAGAATAAAACTGAAAGAATGTGAAAAGAAGGATAAGTACTAGAGAAATGAAAAAACTGTGGAACATGAAAGTGACGATTGTACCAATTGTGATTGGTGCTTTTGGCACAGTAGCTAAATGATTATTAAAGGGACTGGAGGACTTGGAAGTTGGCGGACGAGTGGAGACCATCCAAACTACTACATTATTGAGAACGGCCAGAATACTAAGAAGAGTCCTGGAGACTTGAGGAGAGTTTCTGTCACTGAAACTCCAGTGAAAAACTTTATGTCACTCAAACTCCAGTGAAAAACCATCAGCAATTATACCAGTTGGGATTGGTGCTTTTGGCACAGTAGCTAAATGATTATTAAAGGGACTGGAGGACTTGGAAGTTGACGGACGAGTGGAGACCATCCAAACGATAGCATTATTGAGAACGGCCAAAATACTGAGAAGAGTCCTGGAGACTTGAGGGGACTTGCTCTCACTCAAATTCCAGTGAATTGCAGTTAATTCCAGATAACGTTGATGAGAAAAACTCTAAAGTAGTAAATAATAATAATAATACTTTTCTACTTAATTCAATACCTTCGAAAAAAAGACAGTTCAAATCATTTTCATTTCTGAAAATATTTCTTCGCTTCTAATTATTGAATGAAATGTCGTAATAAATGGATTTTATAAACAAAACCGCTCTATTTGTAAGCGTAAGTCATGAAACAATTTTTTTTTGTTCACACACAAACACGATATATACATGTGTGAGTGCGCGCACGCGCGTGTGTGTATGTAAACGATTCCAGTATGAACACGTTCATGATATTCGCTATTGACCAAACAGGCGATTTGTTTACTGAGCGATAACTTTGATACATTTAAATGCTCTTTGAAATCGGTCAACTAGAATGACGATCTGGAAGCCGCGATGAAAGGCTACTGAACTTGACATGAAAGAATAATTAGAACAATTGATTATCGTTCCCGATACTTCTTCTAGCAAATTCAAAGAATACTATTTCTAATTAGTCTTCCTTGCAGTTTGATAAAATTGTAAACGTATTTTGTTTTGTAACGTCCTCCCAACACTAACATCCAACTCAACTAAATTCAGGAGTTGTTGATAGACAAGTCGGGTAATAGGTGACTTTGTTTGAAGCAAGTGATGAGTAAGTTTGCATTTTCAGTTTAAGCAGTTCCATTCCAGGCGTACTACAAACTGGACGTAACAGTAACAATTTAATTTGGTAATTTCATTTTTAGATGAATTATAACTAGTTTCTTTTCACATTTGTAGAGCTACTCTTTCTACACAGGTAAATGGTTACAAGTATTGCTATTTAACTCTAATAATTCTATTCAACATTACTCATTTGTTTGCACATAGTTAAACGGTTCCAAGTATTGCTATATATCACCAACAATTCCATCAGACAGTTATTCTTTTCGACAAAATTAAATTGACAAACACTTCTATTCTTAACAATTCACTTTAACACAAGTCATTTATTTGCATACAATTTAAATAGTTATCAGTTCTATTTGACCCATAGGTAGAATATTATCAGCTGCCACCACTCCGGTCAGTGTAGACCTGTGGGCAATGGCAATGAAGGGATACTTCACATTCTCCAGAGCCCGAGGACTGGACTGTCTCCATAAGATTATTCAATGTCATATCCAGGACATTCTTTGGGTGGGGGATTTTACTCCTCAGCAGAGATGCAGTCGGTGAATTCCACAATTCCAGATTAATGGGCTAAAACAGACGTGTTTTTGTGGGGAGGGACTAGGGGGCGGTGGTAAAGTTTGAGAAGATGCTTCAGTTCTTCGATATAAACATTAGAAGATGCAAAGATTTTCCTTTTCTCTTTGATATACAGTTAAGAAACTCACTGAGATGGCCCGCCTGAATTATGAGCACATTAATACACGCGGGAAAAACTGATAACCATTTTGTCTCCACAATTTTTTCGCGACGCAAACTTTGTGGAAGCTTACAACATATTGTGACATATTGCAACAATTTTAATACCTTTATTTTATTTTTGGTTTTACAGGAAAGATAATGGCGTTAGTCGGTTAAAAATGTTTATTTAAATCAGGTTGAAATGCTTTTTTTTTCTTCAGTCAACAAGAATTACTTTTCCGCTACTATTTTTGAAAAAATTAACGATAGTCTCGGTATAGTGTCGAAGTATGGTTAATCAAAATTGCTATAAACTGTTTTCTCTGTGTAACGCATGTGTACCCATGAAATTATTTGTTTGGTACTAATACTGGTAAACATTTACAACATGTGCAAACAAATGAGTTCCAGTTCTTTTTAGAATGATGTAACAGACTAGGAATCATCTCTCTCTCTCTCTCTCTCTATATATATATATATATAATATTTGACCTGAAATAACCATTAAGGGTTAATTAAGGGTTTAATCCAAATAATCTAACCTACCTTAGCTTATGAGTTTAATACCTATCAAAATTATTCACGTATAGATCGGCACTAACCCTAATTTGATTTCCCAAAGAAGATTGTTTATCCGACTTCCCACCTGGTCAAATTTGACACAAGTTTATTTTTACAGTAGGGACCTCACAGCGCCGTCAATAAAATACTCGATCCCGTCAGCCCCTGAGGCGCCCCAACAGGGACGCCTCAGGGGCCAAGTGATAAACCAGCTGAGCATTACCTTGGAAGAAAGCCCTCTGGGACTAAGCGGTCAACATAATAACACCCCCCCGGTGTGAACGCTAGGTTCTCAGAAGATTTTTTTCTTGTATCATTTCCTTACTTTCCTCCTTTCACAGTAAGTGCGTATTTTCTGTATGTAAAACAAATTACAATTTCAATTCAATTTCATCAAATTAACATTTCTAGCTTAGTAAACCAGAAATTATGAACTGTCAACTTTTCAGAATTGAGTGCCTAAGGTATTTTAATATGTAATGAGATGAGGAAAGTAAATCACTGACAGTGAGATTCTAACTGGGTGTTTAATTCCTCAGGCTTTGTAATAAACTAAGTTTTCTTAATGACAAGAACTTTTCAGAAGTGTTCAAGAGAAATTTATACTTTTAAAACCAACATTTTCAGATGGTATATTTTCTACATACTCTGGTTATTAGTTTGGCTTTGTTTGGGTTTTATGGTATATCAACCATTGTGGGTTATTTCATGCTAAATCCTCTTTATACATATTACATATAGTTTGTAAACGCATTTGTAGATAATACTTTTAAACGAGCCAGTGCTTATTTGTTTGCATATAATTAAATGGTTAAACCTACGATTTATTTGTCAATAGTTTGTTGGTAATCTTATTTTTAAGTCTGAACTAATATGTTTGCCCACAAATATTACAATTGTTTGCAAAACAGTTAAATGGCTCAAATTTATTCTGACATGAATAGTTATATTTAGTATCACTCATTCGTTTGCACTCACTTAAATGGTTTCAAATATTGTTATCTAACATAATTAGTTTTATTTGAAGACAGTTAGATTGTTTCAAGCATCACGATGTAACACTAACAATTCAATTTAGGCACTCAGTTAAATAAGTTCAAGTATTTCCAATAATTTTATTCAACAATACTCATTCGTTTGCTCAAAGTTAACTTGTTGCAAGTATTGTTATATTTCACTAACAATTCAATTAAACATCATTCATTTGTTTCCAAACAGTTGTATGATCAAACAGTTCTACTTCTAACAATTCGATTTAACGTAAGTCATTTGTTTGCACACTGTTAATATGTCAATCAGTTCTATTTGACTCATAGATAGGACACTTTTAGGTGCTACAACTCCATGTCAGGGTGGACCCGGGAGTAATGGCATTAAGAGGGTACTCCATGTTTATCTAAGCTTCAAAGCTGGATCCTCGCCATCAGATGTTTTAATCATATACAGAACACTCATTGGAAGTGGAGGGTCTTACTGATCTGCAGAGATGCTGTCGGTTTATTCTACGGCCCCAATTTTTGTTATATGGTGCACAATTCGGCAGGATTTCGGCAGCTCGGAATATTTTTTGCTGAGGTTGTGAAGAAAACGAATCTCACTTGACTGTGACATGATGACGTTGAATGATACTCTCTGAGGGTTACTTACTGGATTTGTCTATATTATTTGGAGCATGGCCTCAGAATCCACTCTTTTATGCCAACCTGACATGGTTTGATCGTTTAGGTTCTTGTTACCCAAGCGAAACCCCTTGAACTATCTGTTTGCAATAATGTTATCAACTTCGTCTTAACTTTTCAGGAAAAATTTTTTTTTCGTTACTTCGGCTACGTTTGAACTCCTAAAGCATAAGTTTCCGAATTAGACCATTTTACAAGTTCATCTCTGTGGCTTTCAGTGAAGCAATGCACAACGTATCAGCGTACCAACTATCATTATTCTACCAACCACGGCGGTTATCCTACAACGACTTGAACTACTTCGGGAATGTGATATATACACCACGAACTAGTTCGTAGAATAAAATTGCAAAACTTTGATTGAAATATCTCAACAGATTTAATTTCCCTGTAGACTTATCTGAGATCCATGTCAATAATTTGAGTGCCCAAAATATTTTATGTTGATTCATAAATTAACTAAGATACGATTTATTGACAGAGACTATTTGCATAAGAAACAAGTGTTGTATACTCAACTGTGTCTTTATTAACAACAAGGAACACGTATATATAGAAATATAAGATTTTTATTCTTGACGATGATACTTGTGTGGAGCAGAAAAGCAATCGCAGAGAGTTCGCGCACACGAAGGGGTTATCGGGAGACGGAAGAGCCAGCGAACAACTGACTTTAGTCATGGGTAGAGTGTTCGCGAATGGTCCAGGAGACCTAGGTTCAATACCAGGTCGCGTCATACCAAAGACTTTAAAAATAGTACTTTATACCTCCTTGCTTAACACTCAGCAATATAAGGTAAAGTGGAGCAATTAAGGGAAAGGAGTAGCGCCCTTCCCTACACCTCGGTGTAGTAGCTATTAAAAAAGGAGCCTTCTGATCGCTCTCGACTACGGTCGCCAACTTTACTTTACATAGAGTCTATAACTCCCACATGACCTCCAGCAATTCCTCTTTTTCATTGGTTATGATCACGCCCACGTCTTACTTCTTTGTTTTCCATTGGTTATAGTTCATGTCCATGTGTTATTTGTATCCCATTGGCTACTTGCCCAAGCCCACTTCTATGGGCGGACGTATCTGCAACCAGTCGCTGAGTTTAACCACGTCCATAGGTCAAGGTGATATTCCGAAAATCACCTAGGTTGATATTATCTTCGGACTGATGAAGCTGTTAACAACATCCACCGATACAAGAAATCTTGCGGAGCATGATGACATTCCGGTGATCACTCCAATCTCATCAATATATCTGTCGACAACATCTGCTATGTTCAACCCTGTATCACGTTAATATATTACTCAAGTTTTTTCCTTATATCAATTTATTTGTTAATTTCATTGAAATCACATATTTAACAAACTTTCAGTTGATTTTTTAAAAAAATCTGGTTTGATTTTCGTCTAAAGTTTTCCTATGAAAAAAGATTACTTTTTCACTACTTTATTGTATAAATAAGAAATACAAATTCTGTATTCCCCGAGAGGTGCTCCGAAGTTAATGCTGTCAATTTATTTCCACAAAATCTATCTGATTCTATGTTCGGATAAAACAAAGATGTGTGTAATCATCTCCTGGTAGATATGGATAACTAACAAAGGTTGTAAAAACCCTTTTAAACCACCCATTATATGACCTTTGACCATTTCACATACCTTGGTACCAATATCACATTTACGGCAAGCGATTAAGTTATGGACAGCTACTGACAGGTTATCGACGATATGAAGATCCGTCTTAGGAATTCTTCCAAGTTGTAGCTGTGTCAGTACTATTGTACGGCGGCACCAGTGGAGCTTTCAAAAAGCGCACGGAGAAAAAGCAAGATGGTAACTACACAATGATCCTGTGTTTCTTTTTGAACAAGTCCTGAAAGTAGCCCCTACAAATAGCAGTTGTACGGCCACTTATCACCAATCTCACAAATTATACATGGAAAGCGAAAAAGACATACTGGACACTGCTGGGAAAGCAGGGGCAAACCCATTAGCAACGTTCTCCTGTGGTCCCCTTCACATGAACCCAGGAGTGTCGGTCGGTCAGCAAAGACTTACACCCATTAAATAACACTCTTAAATCACCCATTAAGTAACCCTCATAAATCACCCATTAAATAATCCTTTTCAATCACCGATCAAAAAAAGACACTGAAATCACCTCTTGACGAATTCTCTTAAATCATCCATTACATAGCCCTATTAATTAAGCCTTAAAGAATCTTTTAAATCACCCATTAAATAAACCGCTGAAATCACCCATTAAATAACCTTTTCGAATCACCTCTTAAATAGCCCTCTTCAATCACCCATGAAATAATCCTTTTACATCACCCACTGTATAAAACGCTGAAATCAACCATTAAATAATCCTCTAAAATCATCCATTAAATAAGCTCCTGAGATCGGCAATGAAATAACCAATTGAAAACACCTATATTAATGGGGGTAGTTGTTTTGCATTTGAGATTTCATGTTTCGAATTTCTTCAGCAGATCCTCTGAAACATAATTGCCCGGCTGCTTTAAAACTCTACGAGCCCAGTCGACTGGAGCTATAGATTGCATCGACTGCATCTCTGCAGAGGAATAAAAATCCCCCAACGAGTATCCTAAATGTGACACTTCAGTCCTGGAGCTCTGAGGAATGTGGAGTACCTCCTTATTTATATTACTCCCAGGTCTACTCTGAGCCGGTGTTGTAAGGGTCTCATCTGTATGTCAAACAGAACTGTTCAAGCATTTAACTGTGCGTAAAGTAATGAATCCAACTATTCTCCCTCAAGAACTTGGTGAGTAGTAGAGCAGCCTAGGCTCTTTGACCTTATGTGACTACCTCAAATGTGTAAAAATTATCCCTCTCGTATGGAAGGGTTCTTTAATGGCATATCAACCGTTGTAAGTTATTTAATGCCAAAGCCACCCTTCTCGAAGAACAGTAATGGTACTATTTAACCCATAGCTAGGAGGATAAGGGGATTCAAACCTTCCCCCAGGGTATTTGTCCGAATGTGAACGTAATACTGTAAGTGGAGTTTGAATTTAGTCCCGAAGATAACGTAGAATCAGTTTCATTGAAGTTTAGGATAATTATTCGTAATGAAAGAATATTTTCATTGTTTATGTGTTTGTGTCTGAGATGACGGATTAATATTATTATCATATTTACCAACCCCTCCGCTCGGGCAGGATATGACACAAGGTCAATTTTTAAGCGGAGTTTAACAGGTTTGAATTCAGAGTTTTCCTTCTCCTAGACTAGTTGCCTCACCAAGGCTGAAGAATCTAATCTGTCCTACTATTTACCCATAGCTGGAGGGAGAATAACTGGATTCATACCTTTCCCAAGGGTATTAGTGCTATGTGAAATGCAATCAGTCCAGGATTTGAACTCGTATCGTCGTGTCCAATTCCTACGACGATAACCATTACACCACGGGCACCTCCACTAAATAATATTATTATTCTCAACGTGATGTCAGGGCAAAAGTACTGGACTGCCGTTTCCGAGTAAACGGGGTCGAACAATACACAATTACACAATTACTTTCATTTTTGGACTAAACTGGTAATTATATTGGCAATGCTGTAAAGTTTGGTAATAAATAATACCTAATACGATCCGTTCTAATTGTATACTATCTCACAAAAAATAATATAACCCTGACTGTGTTCGCTTGAAAATATTGATTGGTTGGGATAGACCAATCAGCGTACTTATGCTAAACCGAATGGCTTGAAATAGAACAGTTTTCACATTTAAACTGCGTACTCATTCTAAACTGAATTGTTTGAAAAAGAAATATTTTTGCTATTGAAACTGTACTCATACTAAAATGAATTGTTTGAAATACAACTGTTTTGATAGTTAACTGTGTGTAAACAAAAACTATACTCATACTAAACTAAATTGTTTGAATTAGAACTGTTTGAATAGACTGAATAGCTTGAATAGAAATGTTTTTGACAATTTATCTGTGTACTTCTGCTAAACTGAATTGTTTGAAATAGAACTATTTATTTGTTTAGAAATGGGTTTGGCATTAAATATCCTACAAAGGTTGATATGCCTTCAAACAAACAAACTAACAAACAAACAATATAAAAAACACGAAGAAATCCCAGGTAGTCATGTTTGGTAAATATGGAGAGAACAGTACAAACACAATCCTGTATACATGTATATTTTCCGTATTAGCCACATCCTTACAAAATTCAACACATCATAATATCACCACTTTATTAGATAAGTTCTTCAACAGTGCTGGCATCTGTTAAATCGTAAATTGACGAAATCTATTATTTGACAAGCAGTGTAGAAGAGTTTAAAACAGTGTCGAAAAATCGTTGGGTCATTTGGTTTGATTGACGGGTAATGAACCCAGGGTCATTTGAGAATGTGGCTTTGATTAGACGAAAAGATCTCGTTATTGGATGATCCTAGAAGTTTAGAAATAAAATAAAGTCAATCAGTTAAAAAGTCGCCAACGAGAATAGATCAAATTCTCTCAACTGATTCTCTGTTGAGTTGGACGAAAGATATGAAAACGAAGTTACCAAGAAAGAAAAGTTTTTGTGCACGTAGAAACGGGTAAGAATTCTTGTTTATCCAAACACAGATGAGCTGAGAAAAGTTTGGGTCGTGAGGACAACGACAGAAGATGTACGATCAACATAATGGATAAGGAGACACAGTCAGGGCAAAACGGTAACAGAAGAACGAAGGAAGGAGCTGCATGATGTACAGCGTAGATGTAAGTCAAAACAACTCAACCCGGAAAAACATTCATTTTCATGTAAATCTTAAACTATAAATTTAAAAAGATTAAAGATTCAGTTTCGATACTTTTTGATCATGCTTCATATAAAACCTTACAACGTTTGTCATAAGTTGAAATAGGTTGATTCAATCAATAAGTGACGTAGACACTCTTTGTGTCCACATTGGTAATAATGAACCAAGAATTATTGTTAACAGTCTTTTATCTTGAAATACAAAATGATAAATGCTCTGATTTTCTGAAAAAGGAACTGGTATTCAAAGAGAAATAAGAATATACGCGTTGGTATGGAGCTAGTCATTTAAAATTTCAAATAATGCCTCTTCGTTTGGTATGGACATATTTATGGTGGATATTCAAGTTAAAACGCCTTACATATTTCGTTCTTTTAAAAAAATATACTAATCCTTTTTCCTAATCTCATTAAGATCTGGCTGACATGTTTTGCAGACATCATTATGATTAAGATTAAGAAAGAAAGAAAGAATGAATGAAAGAAAGAAAGAGAAAGAAAGAAAGGAAACTGAAATAATTAAGAGAAAGAAAGAAAGAACTAGAAAAGAATAGAAATAAGAATAAAATGGCTACAAGAATGAAATCCTGATAAAGAAAGAGAAGAATATTATACTAAAAAGTAAATAGAAAGAAAGAAAGACGAAGAAAGAAAGAAAAATAAGAAAGAAAGAAAGAAAGAAAGAAAGAAAAAAGAGCATAAAATAAATAAAGAGGGGCGTACGATGACATAAACAGAAAGAGAGAAAAACAAAAGAATGACTGAAAAAACGGAATTAAATCCTAAAAACGAAAGATAAAAATCAAAAGGAAAGGACTACAAGATTGAAATCCTGATTAAGAAAGAGAAGAATATTATACTAAAAAATAAATAGAAAGAAAGAAAGAAAGAAAGAAAAAGTAAGAAAGAAAGAACACTGGATAAGAACGAGAGAAAGAAAGAAAGAAAGAGAGAAAGAGCATACAAGAAATAAAAAGAGGCGTACGATGACATAAACAGAAAGAAAGAAAAGAGAATGACTGATAAAACGGAATGAAATCCTAAAAACGAAAGATGAGCAGAATTTTAAATGTAAAAGAAAATTGAAAACAAGACAAGACAATAAGGAAATAGATATTTGGTTGTTCATAATGGAATTTAAAATTTTTGAGATCGAATAGAAAAAAATAGTTAAATCTATTGAAACCATATGTATTAGTCAATACAATCAAGGACAAAAATCCCAGTGTTTTTATTGTAATTATTTGTTATAATGATAGTCGCTCTCCACTGGGAACTTATTTCCGGCTTTTTAGCTGAGCTGTCTGGCATTCGTGCCGGAGGGGTGATCGAAATTAATGGCAGATTCGAGGCCGAAAGGCCCGCGGCTTCGGCTGGACCACCTTCGGGTGGGCGAGCTGCATCCTCTGTCTCCTATGTATGGCACTAGACCTTGCTGTCTAGTTCAAGCCATAACCCGGCATACGTGCCCGGATCCAAATTTGGATTCGTGAAACTGCTTGCCTCATTAGACCCACATTGCACTTAGTGGGTCGATGAGCAGCACAGACAAGCATGGTTCGAGTCTCGGCTCGTTCCCGACCTTCCCCTCCCGTTTTTCTCTCCACTTTAATTGGCCTTCGGGCTTTTGTGTCCTTGTGTCAAGTCCTGTTTGGTGGGAGGCAGCGACAAATAACAAATAACGCTCTCCATTAGGCATGGTGTATGGGTGCTCAAAAGTTCAGTAAAAGATTTGAACGACTTGACTGCGTACACTGAGGATTGTCTTTTCAAAGTATTGTAAGTTTGAGTTAGACCAGCCACACTTTTTGGTTCATTTGATAACATAAGAACGGTGCACCAGCCTGTCATATATTCTCGGAATAACTTACCTCAGAATGTTTCACCACCTATATTCTTCAGGTGCCATTGTCATACTCGGTAACCTTCAAGGAAATTCCGAACATAATCGTTTATTTGAATCACGGAAGTAGACTGTAATAATTCCACCGTCCATACCTTGTGGGTATCTCGCATCACCAATTTTATTTACGACAAAACAATCGAAAAATTTTAAGTAATAGCAACCGAGGTCACGTTTGATTTGGTTTCTTTGTTTAATGGCATATCAACTTTCGTAATTTATTTAATGCCAAAGCCATCCTTCGAGAAGAATAGTAGTGGTAAAATTTTAACTTATAGCTTGGGGGATAATGTGGTTCATACCATTCCTAGGGGTATTTGTCTGAAAGTGAAACTAATAGCGTGACTGGAGTTCGAACTCTTCTACTAAGATTCAGCAGTCCAGATCTTTACACCACAAGTCTACCCTTGCAATCCAAGTCAGTATATCTGTCTGCGATGTGTAGAGAATTATAATAATCAGAATGCCAAACCTCAGAAATATCTAAAAATACGTAGTTTTTAAATTCAGTTTTTGATTCTCAAAGCCTAATTACCTAGTCAAGGCTAAATAGCAGAGTCGTACAATTTATCCATAATTCGGGCAGGAAAAGATGGATTCAAACCTTTCCTACTGGCATTAGCTCGAAGAGAAACATAAACAACCTCAATTAATATTGTTACAAATGAATTACTATATAATCGTCCAAATTTTTATTAATATATTTTAACATATTTGCTCGCGTTTTATTCACGTTAATATATTATTATAATATAGCACATTCACTTTGAATGAATCAGTTAGTTAAAGCGATTTTGAAGTTTTGTAACCAGAGCAAAGTATTTATTATAATATTATAAAAACACAAAATATAAAACAAAATGAAACGTCATACATTTTTTTCGGCTAAAGAAACTTATGTCACTATAAAGTAAATGTTAATTTTCAACGTATTTAAAAAACAAACAAACTGGCATTACTCGAAGCTACACGAAACAAACATTGTGTACTGGTTTAACACCGGAATTACCCATGACTCTGGAGTGAGGCTAGTTCGCTTACGTATTTGGTTCGATTTTGTTTTATAGCATATAAACTATTATAGGTTATTTAATGCCTAATCCAGTTTGTACATATATATTATTGTCGTATAGTGGCTCGTACCACTCCATATCGCACACATATATGCACTGCTGATGAGACCTAATAAGATCGAAACAGCTGTCCAGTGTTTCCGTATGTCTTGCGTAAGTGTTCACTGGATTTTCTGGTCATGGTAATTCAATTCACAATACAATTCCTCTCCTTAAGACAAGAAAAAGGTGTACATCTATATCCTTGCCCTTGAGGTCATAATAATTAAGCGGGTATGTATTTCCAATCCTCTTGGGAAGACGTGGCCCTGGAGGTGACTGTGTCCTCTTTAAAGAATACGGTTGTAACTTGCAAGACTCATTCAGGTTAATTGGCCGCACAATTACCATAACTAGTTAATTTGGCGTCACCTGTCTGCGATATGGATTAGTGGCTCAGTCGTAGTGTTTCGGCTCTACAATCTGTGGTCGCTGGTTCGATCTCCAGTGCTGAAGATCACGGTATACACTGCTGATGAGACCTAATTAGGTCGAAACAGCTGTCCAGTGTATCCGTATGTCCCGTGTAAGTGTTCTGTGTAAGTGTTCTGGTCATGTTAATTCAATTCACGATACAATTTCTATAGTGAACCATATCAATCTAACTTCCCATATTGTCCTTCTTTTTTATCAGACCATCGCAGTTCATTCTAAACTTTACTCTCAACATTTATATCTTTCTTGACGAAATGAAAACTGATACCGGGACTGAGAGTAGAGCAACACTTTGTAGGTAGAGTGCGCAGATACTAAACTTTAATCTTAGGCAAAAATGCAGATTCCTCCATACATAATCTCATCCTTTTGACTGGAGTTATACTCGAATCATATCTTCAAATATGGAAGATGAAATTGTTCATTTGAAACGAATAAAGTAAAGAAATCTTTGTTTCAAAAGTTGATTGCTTTAATGTTTGGTTGGTTGGTCGGTTGGATTTTATGGTATATCAACCCATATAGGTTATCTAATGCAAAATCCTGTTTATACACACATATATTTAAGTGTGTGAGAAATGATTTGTAGGTAACCATTTTAAACGAGCCAGAAGTCATCTGTCTGCACACAATTAAATGGTTTCAAATATTCCTACCTAACATGAATAATTCTATTCAATATTAATCATTTGATTGGACACGGTGAAGTAGTTTCAAGTGTTGCAATCTAACATTAACAATTCTTTCAATTTTGGAATGCTGTTCATATATATATATATATATATATATATATATATATATATATATATATATATATATATGTATGTATGTATGTGTGTGTGACTGTAAACGCATAATTTGTAGATATATTTAAACAAGCTTGAGCGCACTTGTTTGCACATTTGAACGTTTTCGAGTATTGCTATGTAACACTAATATTTATTATTAATATTAATCATTTGTTTGCACACAGGGGAGGGATTTTAAGTGGTGCTCGCACTTAGAGTTGTATTTGCAGACAGTTTAATGATATCAAGTCTTGCTATTTGACACTGACAATTCTATTCAACACAATTCATTTGTACAAAGTTAAATGGCTTCAAGTATTGTTATTTAATAACAATGATTCAATTTTTGCTCTTAGATAATTATTTTCTGGTATTCTTATCAGTTACCAATAGTTTTATTTGCACACAGTTTCAAATATCGTTATCTAAAACTATTTAACACCAGTCATTTGTTTGTACACAGTTAAATGGTTGAACAGCTCTATTTGATCCATAAATAAGACTCTAACAGGCGTTATCACTCCTATTCTGAGTGGATCTGGGAGTAATGGCAATAAAAAGGTAACGTACATTCCCCAGAGCTCCTGGACTGGAGTCTCGCCATCAGATGGGGGAGGGGTCTTATCCCTCTGCAGAGATGCAGTCGGTGTATTCTACGACCTCAGCCGCTTCGGCTGGATTGCGTTGAACTGGTAATTTAAATCACGCCGAGTAATTCTTACGGTCCTACTTTTAGTGTCATACCTTTGAAGAAAGGATAAAACCCGTTTGAATTAATAAAAATTAGATTTATTTATTTATAATAATCATCAGTTATCTTCACCAAAGAGTGTCGACTTTCTCTCGCCATCTGTTCTTATCGTTCATAGTGTCTGGTAAAAATTCTCTAAAAAACACCCAGTGTTTGCATAGAGCTGATGAATGTAAGTTTTTGCAGGTCGTCCAACACTCGTGTGTCGATTAAAAGTTATCTATTACCTCCCTTATGTGTTTATCTTCACTTGAACTGCATTGTCTTTTTTGGCTCGCTTGGATGGTTTGTGTGATTGGTGGTAAGTTGGCAAACAGTTGCTGTTTTTTGGGATGCTGGTTCTTATATTTATTCAAAAAAGCGCGTCGAATCCTTGTGTAGATTTTTCTCCAAGAGGAGAAGCCATACAGTAGCACAGACATGGTTAAAGCTTGAATGAACTTCCGTTTTATTTTATTAGAAAGACAGATCTCCATATAGTCGTTAACCTTTCTAAGCTTTACTTTTCAGTAGATGAGATATTGTTACAGAGATAATAACTAGTAGCTATTTCAAAATATCAGAGTGAAACCAAGTATTTTATTCATATGGAAAAAATTTAGGATTGTAAACAAAAAGAATTCAGATAATACTCACTCAGTTTTTCTGCTGTTAAAGGTTTTGCCAATTAAACAATAGGATTAAAAGAGATAAAAAAAACAAAAAAACTAACATTCAATTTATTGAAAAATGAAGTTGTATAAGATACTTGCTTTTGAAGAATGCGATATTAACCTGTAAATATTCTCTTGCGTTATTATTCTGAAGAACGACATTTTACTTTAAATCAAGACATTTTTGAGTCAATCTTCAACCATTCTTAAAAAATTAACGTCAGTGATTCTCTTAACTTATTTAAGATCTCAGAAGAGATTTAAATTATCCTATTTCACCGACTGCTTCCTTTGGATGTTCATTTAGACTTCCAGAATAAAATGGTTTTTTTTCTATGATAAATAAGATAATTCTATTCATATTACGCTTTTATCATTGCTTAATGATAATGAATATGCTTTATTGTTCGTTATATTACAGGTAAGTGATAGGGAATAATAAAAAAAAGGAAATATTCACTGGATTTAATACTTTCAATATTATATCTATTTAGAAACGCTTTCTTTTATGAAAAAAAAAGAAAAGAAAAGAAAGAAAGAAAGACAGAAAACTTTAACAACAAGAGCATATCAGTTCTGCGTTATAGAAATTTCTTTCACTCAGAATCCAAGAACTTTAGTCGAGGTATAAATGAATTACATCCATGGTTTTTATTGCAGTCGTTTTTTAGCTTTTTTCTTCTTCTTGTGTGTGTGTGTGTGTGTGTGTGTGTGTGTGTGTGTGTGTGTGTGTGTGTGTGTGTGTGATATCGGTATTGTAATTCTGAATACATTTCTTTAAAATAAAAAAACAATACATGTCCATTTTTTCCTAATCTATTCGTTATTGACAAACATCTGTTGTTATTGTCATATTTTCCCTAATAGAACACCATAAACGAGAATATCCACATTCCACTGCCTTCTCACTAAGACAGAGCAATTATTTTGATTCCTTTAATGGCTATTCAACCTTTGTGGATAATTTAAAACCAAAGTGATCCTTGTAGAAGAACAGCAGTGATCCAATTTGACCTATAGCTGGGGGCTAAAGAAGGTTCAATACCTTAATCTGAAAGTGAACGTAATAAGGAGATCGGAATTCGAACTTGTTTATTCCAAGGTTCACTACTTTAACCCTTACTGTCACAGGGACTTTCTGGAGATTGTGGAAAGAAATTTGTTTTTTGATGTTTATATATATATATATATATATATATATATATATATATATATATATATAATAAGATGGTCAACGGAGAGATTTGTATTTTTTTGAATTTATTTATTTTGTTCTTACATACGTGTTATATACATGTATTACATACGTGTTATATATATGTATGTTTCCAGCTTGTTGCTTTCGTCAGAGAACATGTGTGGCACAAGGCCTTTTAAATGGGGTACTCAGTGAGACTTGAATTCACTCCTGTTTCCAGTATAAATGATTCTTGTCTGGTTGAATTTGTTTTTATAAGGGTTTTTGTTCCTCCTTCTTGGAGTATTTACTTTGGTCTTCTTTACCCTTCTTTGATATTTGATATATTTGTAGTTGTGTGTGTGTGTGTGTGTGTGTGTGTGTGTGTGTGTGTGTGTGTTGGTTTTAGGTTCCACTAATGGCTTTTTTTATCATGGATTGTTTTGTGGTTTTTTAAACTTACTGGTAGTTTTTCCTTTTTGTGTGTGAACATGTGTGGCATAAGGTCTACTTAATGGGTATTAAATGAGATTTTAATTTGCTAATGTTTGTAGTTTGAATGGTTGCTTATGTTTTTTGCGTGCACACATATACACATACATACATATATACATATATATATATACATATATATTCATATATATATAAATATATACACACCCACATACACATACATATATATATATCAGCGATTTTGATAATATATATATATATATATATATATATATATATATATATATATATTGTCAAATTCGCTGATTCTTTGAATGAGTATTAAAAAAATTAGTTTGACAACTGTGGCTTTTACAATTGCTAATAATGATGATAATATCCGTGACAAACTTATTTCTGAAGCGCCTAATATTTCTTTCTTATTTTTATCTGATAGGCTATGTTTAGTTTGCTGCAAGTACTCATAGACTGAGATAGATAGATAAATAGATATGATCAGAATGAGAGAGATAGATAGATAGATACGAATAGACTGGGAGAGATATTAATATATAGACAGATAGATAGATTGATAGAAAAAGATATAGATAGATAGGCAGATAGATAGATATGAATAGACTGGGATATATATATATATATATATATATATATATATATAGAGACAGAGAGAGAGAGAGAGAGAGAGAGAGGGAGATAGATAGATAGATATTAAGCCTAATTTAGACTGTCAAATGAAGAACTTTCCCGCTGGGTCAATAAAAATTTTAGCATAGTCTGTTACAAGACTAACTAGCAAGGTCTATAAGTACTTACATTTTAGATTAGTCATTTAAATGATCATATATATATATATATATATATATATATATATATATATATATATAGGTTCAATCAGTTAAGAATTAAATAATTAGATAAATAGGGTGCCTTTTGTAGTTGCTTACAATGATAATTATGTTACCGACAAATGAATTATAGTTTTGTTATATTTGATACAGTTTTTATTCCGACTCTAATTAACGTTTGCATTCTCATTTGAAAATGTCGCCCACGTTTTCTTAAATAACATCCTTCAAGAGAGCTAATCATACTTTTAAGGAATATCTTAATGATATTCAGAAGAAATAGAAAAGAATGAGTTTATTAATATGGTGTCATCCATGAATAAGTGCACTCCAAACATTTCTCTATAAAAAGTTAATTTTCATCGAAACCAAAGATATGAATAGACTGAGATAGATAGATAGATAGATATCAATAGACTGACATAGATATGTGTAAGGATTTAATGATTTTATGATTTAAGGATTTCTGGTTGACCATTACTCATTCAAAATACAAATTGCTATTTATTATTAGTACCAAAATCTTTAGTATAAATGAATTTGTAATAAATCAACAAAAATCGTCTTACAGCTGGTGTTGTAGAATACGCTGATTGCATCACTACAAGGGGTAAGTCTCCCACCCTAACCAGTGTTCTGGGTATAACATTAACCATCTGTTGATGAGACTCCAGTCCTAAAGTTTTGGAGGATGTCGAGTTCCTCTTCATTGGTATTACTCCCAGATCCACTCTGATTCTGACCCGGAGTGGCAGTATCTGTTAGAGACCCAAAATGCTGCAATTTTATTTTTGGTCAAAGTTTCTAATGTAACAGGGGAGTTAGGCTGCTCCGTGTGAGCGAGCCATTTCACCACCGGATGTGTGATTGACTTTTAAGTGATAGTGTCAAGTATGACCCCAGTAAGATTGTTGTACCAGAACAAGAAACAAAGGTTTGATATATGGGTGGATCTTCATTAGTTATTACAAACATCTTATGAGCACAATACTGAAAATTTCAGTTAGATAGACAGTTATGTGAAAGATATAATGTGAGAGGCTTGGGGTTTTGCACCCCCCTAGCCTCTACTGGGATTTTCAGTTTGATAGACGGTTATGTGAGAAACATAATTTGATAGACTTGGAATTTTGACCCTCTAGGTCCTTCTGGGATTTTCTTTTAGACGGTTATCTAAAAGTCATAATTTGAGAGGCTTGGGGTTTTGACCCTCTGGGCTCTTCAAGGGTTTTCAGTGAGACGGTTATGTGAGAGAGATAGTTTGAGAGGCTTAAGGTTTTGATCCCCAAGGTTCTTCAGGGATTTTAAATTGGATGGTTATGCGAGAGAGAAAATTTGATAGTCTTGGGGTTTTGACCCTCTGAGCCCTTCTGGGATTATCAGTTTGATAGACGGTTATGAGAGAGACATAATTTAAGAAGCTTGTGGTTTTGAAACTCTGGGCCTCTCTTAGGCCCTCTGAGATTTTCAGTTAGATAGACGCTCATTTGAGACCTAATTTGAGAGGCTTTGTGTTTTAACCCTCTAGGCCCTTCTGGTAATTTCAGTTAGATAGACAGTCATGCGAGAAACGTAGTTTGAGAGGGTTGGGGTTTTGACCCTATAAGACCTTCTGGGGTTTTTAGTTGGATAGACGGTTATGTGAGAGATAATTTGAGAGTCTTAGGGTTTTGACTCTCTTGGCCCTTCTGGGATTTCCGGTTAGATAGACGGTTATGTGAGAGACATAATTTGAGAAGCTTGTGGTTTTGATCCTCTGGTCCCTACTGGGACTCTTTGGAGTTAAGTAGACCCTCATTAGGGAGACATAATTTGAGTGGTTTTGGGTTTTAACTCTCTTTTCCCCTTTGGGAATTTCTGTTAGATAGACAGTGATGTGAAAAACGTAACTTCAGAGGATTGGGGTTTTGACTGTCAGCGCCAATATATAAAAGAATGACGAATGGAATTCTTTTGTATAATCAAATGACTGTTGAATTTCAGTTATCCATTTTTAATTCTGGCGGGGCATTTTAACATGTGAATAAAAGTGAGAAGATGTTCTAAAATATATAACATATTTGCTCACTTCTTTTCGTCGCCAGGACATGAAAAGATGTAAGTCACCTGGGGGCCAGGCGTAGAACACGCTGATAGTATCTCTAGCAGAAATGCGAGACTCCACGCTTAAAAGAGGGTGTTCTGAGTATGACACCAACCTGTATTTGGAGATCTGGGGCGGGTGTAGTGTACTCCTTCATTGCCATTAATCCCAAGTCGACTATGAGCTGCAGTGATTGTACTTGTTAGGTTCCTATCTATGGGTTTGATAAATCTGTTTAAAAGTTTTTTGGCGAAAGTCTCTCTAGCATATATAATAAAGTACTGGACTGGGGGCTCTAATTAAGGGAGTACGAACACCAGTCCTACAATTACGTTTAATTTTGGCTAATACCTACGGGAAAGGTATGGACTTCTTTATCCCTTCAGCTATGGGTTAAATACTATCATAGCTGTTCTTCTAGAAAGGGGAATTTTGTATCAGATAATCCAGGAATGTTGATATTCTATTAAACAAAAAACCAAACCAAATCAAACCAAACCAAAAAATCATTCGTACTCGATTGAACTCAGTGCAAAAGAAAAACTTCTTTAGAAAAATATTAAAAATATCAATATGTAATACAATTAATTAATTAATTAATCAATATTGTAATATAATTAAGGATGTTTATTAATGACATTTGTCAATTATTTTATTTCTAGTGATAAATTGTGAGTTAGTTAAAAAAACAACTTCGAATTGAAGAGTAAGTCTCTTTCGAATGTCAAAATCGTGTCGCACTGAATGACCGGATATAAAATTGACAGGTTGTTTTGAAATTCGCCGTGGACAGGATGTTGAAGATAAACGTTTTGAATGCAATGTTAGCTGAGATAAGATGACATAACACTGAAAGTTTTAAAGACACAAGTTCTTATCATATTAATTAATAAGATAATTAGAATAATATATATAAGAGAGTTATCTAGCGCTTAGTCAGAGTCGGAGAGTCGGAGAGTCAAGTTGGTCGGTCAGAGGGTTAGCAGTCATTTGTTGAATTGTCAGTTTCGAGTTTCGGGTTCTGAGACAAGCGGCCTCGTAGAGGGTGAGGGCTTCGTTGGGAAGAAGAAATATAGTCGGTGTTTTGATTGTCTGGTCTGCCATAAATTAAATTATCGACATTTCTAAGTAACAACTCGCAACTTCTTTTATATTTTCGTTTTTCTCGTTTCGCGACTGGCAACTAGAAAAACAGTAGCGATAATAAATTTTCGTATTGAAACAACATAGGTCCGTATTGAATTTTCATAACGTAACGACGTTCCTATATGGGTCCCGAAATGTTATTCATAATCATAATGGTGCCATGTTGGTGAGATAACGTGATACTCATGATATTTTGGTGCCATGAACATGACTCCCTAACCTCTCGGCATAAAAAAAAAAAACTGATAAGAAAAGAAATATTTGGAGCGAATGTATATCATTCTACTATATTTATAAAGAATATTCCTATAAGTTTTGCAGATAGGAAAATTTGAAATCGATATTTGCTTTTCTTTTTTCTTTCTTCTTCCCTTTTTTTTGGGCTCAGTCGGCTGGGGCAGTAGAATACACCGAGTACAGCTCTACAGAGGGGTAAGATTGCCCTAACGAGTGTCTTGGATATGACACTAAACAATCTGATGATGAAGCTTCAGTAAATCTAGAACTTTAGTGAATGTGGCGCTTTCCTTTACTGCCATCGCTCCCAGGTCCACTCTGGCCTGGAGTAGTAGCACCTGTGTACTTATGCTAAACCGAATTGCTTAAAATAGAACTGTTTTTACATTCAAAGTGTGTATGTAATCTAAACTTAATTGTTTGAAATAGAACTGTTTTTACATTTAAGTGCGTGTAAATAAATAAATGTTTTGTTAGAGATAAATAACAATACTTGAAACCGTTTAACTTTGTTGATTAAACTGAATAGCTTGAAATGGAAATGTCTTTGACATTTAAACTGTGTACTGATGCTAAACTGAGTTGTTTGAAATAGAACTGTTTATATGAATAAAAATCGATTTGGCACGAAATAACCTACAATGGTTGATATGCCATAAAACCAAACCAACTAAATTTTCCTGTTTTGCTCACTCTGAAAATCAATAATAGTGTACAAGTACTAATGATTTATGCCTAGAATTGCTAATGCTGATCTTAAAGGCAAACATAGCTTCTTCAGTGTTCTTCATTTGACCTTGTGCCTTACAAGCAAAAATTGAATTAGATGAACCAAAAAGACTGAAAAAACAAAAGAGAGAAAAATGAAAAAGTCTTCTTTTTTAAAACTTTGAACACAGCGTAAAATAAACCTACAATCTCCTGTGGCTATGTCTTAAAATAAGTTCCTCTATAAGTTTATAAATTCTGTGACACCTGAGCGAAATACTGTAAGCATCACACATTACCAGAGTACATTGCTACACGCAGCAAATACAATAGCAGAGAAAAGCGTGACTCGACACTTAGCAATTTACGGAGAAAGCTTGAGAGTCAAATAAATAATTTCCTCAACAACAATGACTCGTCGTCACCAGCAGACTTATTAGTGAGAAAAACAACACAATAAAACTTGAAGAAGACAAACGATTTTTAAAGCAACGCAACTCTTGACAAAGCTAAAAAGAAAGCTGTCGGAAGAATAAAACAAATAGTGAAAAGTAGACATAAACATCTAAGAAGTTAATCATATGTCTTTAAAGATTAATACATCAGAATATCGATTAGACATTAGAACTAGCAAAGACTAAAACTCAGGCGGGGGATATGATGCCAGTTCTAACCGATTTACAATCACAACATCAACTGCTTGAACTATCATTCTAAATTTCAAGTAAAAAAAAAATACAGTTACCAATGAAGGTGGTTGGGTTAGGAAGGAAAATCTGTTGGGTAGATCAGATCATAACCTTTTTCACCACTGTTAAAAAAATAGTACAAATATTATAACTAAAATTCTCTGTAGCAATTTGGAAGCTGTTGAGATAAAAGTAGCAAAAAACACGATCGCTACTGCCTTGGTGGGACTCTCCGCGATGGAGTGGCTAATGTGCTGGACTCTAACATAGTAAGCGAGTTCGAACTCCAGTTGTACTGTTACATTCACTTTTGGACTAATGCCCTTTAGAGAGGTATTAAACCCCTTATCTCTCCCAGTAATGTTTTAAACAACTGTTCTTTGACAAGGATGGTTATGCAATTAAATTATCCAGGAAGATTGATATGCCATTAAAAATCAAAAGAAAGAAAGAAGAAACTAGCGCCGAGCACAGAGCAAACATACATGCGTGGCCTTATACATAACAACCGATTTTTACTAGTTTATCATTTGAAATCTCGTCTAGCCTTTACAAATTAACATATTGGCAAGGTGAATATAATATGGTCAAAATGTAGAATCTTTTTGGTATAATGAGAAAGGAATTGTTTGCAAACGTCAAAGTGAGACTGACAATCCAAAGACGGCTTTTTTTTTTACAATAAAACATGTCGGAAGTAATATTATGATTTACGATTTTTTTCTACGACATTGTTAGCAGATTTATTACTGAGATGAAAAATATGGAAAAAAAAAACATGAAAAAGATAAATGAATTTTATAGCAACGTAAATCTGGCAAAGCAAAAAAGGAAGAAGAAAAAAAAACGAAAAAACAAAAACAAAAACAAGGAAAACTAAACATTAAAATCCAAGAATTGAAAGCAAGTAAAATAATTTCGAATATCAACTGTTGAATAAAAGAGGGAAACTATGCACTTGGGGGTCGTAGAATAATGTTAGTTGCAAGGGGGATATATCATACAGTTGTCGAACGCAAAAAACAAAAATATACTAATCAAAAGTATTGATAATTGTTCATACAAATTTATTCAACGTTAATAATTTATCATAAAATTATTCGGAAGTGGCCTTGGTGTAATTTTCATCGTCGTTGGAAATGGACACGGAGACACGAGTTCAAATCTGGGATGAGGCTATTTGTATTTCATATTGCATTAATACCCTTGGAAAAAAGAATGAATCCAATCATTCTCGCTTCAGCTATAGGTAAATAGGAGAGCATACCACGTTCTTTATCCTTGCTTAGGCAGCCAGTCTAGGAGAAGGACAACTCTGAAATCAAACTGCATAAACTCCACATAAAAACTGACCTTATGCCACGTCCTGGCTGATCGGACGTGTTGGTGAATATGTACAACTATTACGCAATTAATGTAAGAAAAGAAAGAAAAAAACAAGATGAAAAGATCAGTTAATGTATTTTAAAGAACAGAAAGATGAAGCCAAACCAGAAAATAAAGCATTGCCATGAACTATACAGTGACTATTTGTATAGTGGAAGTATTAGAAAATTATTTCGAGCTTCACAGAAACTTGCAGAAGAGTCCCCGTGGCTAACGTACGAGACTGCTTTACGCTAGAAAGCGAGTTCGAATGCATTCGCGCTGTTATGTTCATTTTCATATTTTGGGAATAAGTATGAACCCTTTCCCCGCCGTCTATGGGTTAAATAGTGACACGCCTGTTCTTCTACTTGGATGGCTTTAGCTTTAAATTAGCCACAAACATTGATATGACTTTAAACAAAAAAACAAAAACAAAAAAAAACAAAACAAGAAAACTTGCTCGTAGATATTCTTTATTTGAATTAAAAATAATTGTTTTTTTAAGGTGACGGTAATCCCTTAAATACTTTTTAAGGTGACGATAATCCCTTAAATGATTTTAAGGTGACGATAATTCATTAAATACTTTTTAAGGTGACGATAATTCCTTAAATACTTTTAAGGTGACGATAATCCCTTAAATACTTTTTAAGGTGACGATAATTCCTTAAATACTTTTAAGGTGACGATAATTCCTTAAATACTTTTAAGGTGACGATAATTCATCAAATACTTTTTGAGATGACAATAATTTCTTAGATATTTTAAAAATATTTTCTCAGAGATATTTTATCTAAAAAAAGGGTAAAAAATTAGCGAAATTTCTTTAAAAAAAAAAATAAGCATATTTGTTTTATTTTTTGATATGACATATTTTTGCCAAAACTTTAGTCTAAGTAATGGTATTAAAAATGTTACTATAAAATCGTTTGATTTGGTTTCATAGCATATCAACAATTTTTGGTTACAGAATCGGTTGTTTGGGTTTTATGGCATATCAACCTTTGTAGGTAATCTAAATCTAAATACATTTTTATGCAAATAGTTCTATTTTAAACGATTCAGTCTTGCATAAATACGCAGTTTAAATGTAAGTATAGTTTAATTGTGAAAAACATTTCTATTTCAACCTATTCAGTTTAGTCAAGCAGTTCTAATTCAGTTAATTCAGTTTAGTATAAGTAGAGATTTTGTTTACACACAGTTAAATGTCAAAACAGTTCTTTATTAAACAATTCAGTTTAGTGTAAGTACAGTTTCAATGTCAAAAAACAGTTCTATTTCAAAGAATTCAGGTTAGCATAAGCACGCAGTTTATATTTAAGTACACAGTTTATTTTTTAGTCAAACAGTTCTAATTCAGATAATTCAGTTTAGTATAAGTACAGGTTTTGTGTGCACACAGTTAAATGTCAAAACAGTTCTATATTTAATAAATCAGTTTTGTGTAATTACATTTTCAAAGTCAAAAACAGTTCCCTTTCAAATAATTCAGTTTAGCATAAGCCAGCATTTTAAATATAAGTACGGTTTAATTGTCAAAAACTTCTATTTAAAGCTATTCAGTTTAGTCAAACGGTTCTAATTCAAACAATTCAGTTTAGCATAAGTATGCAGTTAAGTTCTATTTAACCCATTGATAGGGCCCTATCAGGTGCTACCATTCTGGGCCCGAGTGGACCTGGGATCAATGGTAGTGAAGGGGTACTCTGCATTCCCCAAAGCCCCAATATCACTAGAACCTCACCATCAGAATGTTTAGTATCATATCCAGGACACTCATTGGGGGTGGTCTTACCCCTCTGCAGAGGTGCAGTCGGTGTACTCTACAGCCCCAGCCAACTGGGCAATACTCAGAATTAATGTTAAAACAATTTTATTTCAGATAATTCAGTTTAGCATAAATACACAGTTTATATGTCAAAACAGTTCCATTTCAAACAATTCAGTTTAGCATAAGTATGCAGTTTAAATGTCAAAACATTTCTATTTTAAACAATTCGGTTTAGTTTAAATACACAGTATAAATGAACCCCCCTAGTAAACTCCAACCACCATTTAGTTCTATTTAACCCATGGTTATTTAATGTCAAATACGGGTTATTCATATATAAAAGTAAGTAAATTTGACGACTGTAGTGGAGGCCGACCCGAAGGCTCTCTTTTCAATAGTTACTACACCTAGGTGTAGGAGAAGGCGCTACTCTTTTCCCTGGATAGCTCTATTTTACCATTGATTCGTATCTTATAATGTGAAACAAGGCGGCATCAAGTACCACTGTAATTAAACTGTGTACTTACATTTAAACTGGGTGCTTATGCTAAACTGAATTGTTTAATATAGAACTTTTTTTGACATTTAACTTTGTGGAAACAAAATCTGTTGTTATACTGAACTGAATTAACTGAATTAGAATTGTTTGAATAAGCTGAATTGCGTGAAATAGAAATGCTTTTCACAATTAAACGGTGTACTTATGCTAAACTGAAATGTTTGAAATAGAACTATTTGGATAAAAATGGATTTGGCATTAAATAACCTGCAAAGGTTGATATGCCATAAAACATAACCAACCAACCAACCAAATTAAACTGCGTGCTTATGCTAAATTAAGTTGTTTGAAATGGAACAGTTTTTTACATTGAAACTGTACTAACACTAAACTGAATTGTTATATGTAGAACTGTTTTGACATTTGACCGTGTGTAAACAAAATTAGCGGAATTAGAATTGTTTGAATAGACTGAATAGTTTGAAATAGAAATGTTTTTGACGATTAAACTGTGTACTCATGCTAAACTGAATTGTTTGAAATAGAAATGACTATTTGCATAAAAATGGATTCGGCGTTAAATAACCTACAAAGGTTTTGTGCCATAAAACCCAATCAATCAACCAATCAAAACAATTAATTGGTGTAAGGAAACGTGAAAGCAAATTGCCAACAATCCATTCAATTACTTTGGTAAAATAAAGTTCGACAGAGAAACAGTATTAATAATTGTTAAAGACTATGTCTGTTTTACAATACAAGGCTCAGGTACATTAACGAGTGTGTGTGTGTGTGTGTGTGTGTGTGTGTGTGTTTGCGTTTGTTTTTAAATGGGATCAAAATCAACCTGAAACAACCCTTTGACATAAGCAAATAGAAGAGAGTTGCATCCTGCGAGATAGATATCTGCTACCCAGTAGGTCTTCATCATACATTTAGTTAAGACGGTGAACCTTTGTGATCTATTTGTTAAACCTTAGTTTTTTTATTCAGTCTAATTTAACTTTATACATCAATATTGATAAAAAAAATTACTTTGAAGAAGCAACTCCTATATGAGTGATCGAAGATAATTGACCCCTGCAAATGGCGCCAGTTCGCTGAATTCAAATTGCCAACCAAATATATCGTTCCAGTTTACAATGACCCAATTGTTAATCAGCTGATCTTCGGAATTGAACGACCAGCAATCATCATTGAGTCCATCACACGATTAGCTTTGCAATTGAGCAATCTGTTTCTTTTTAAATATCATCAACTAGGTTTTGTTTTACTTTGTTAGCAAGTTCTATTTACTCAGTCCCTTCATTACTGAAGGGTATGATAAAAGGTTATTATTTCAGCGGAGTACAGTTTTCCTTCTTCTAGATTGATTGTCTCACCAAAACTGAAGAACCTTGTCTGCTATACTTTTAATCTTTAGCTGAGGGAAATACTGAGGTACTCATGTTTTTCTCGAGGGTATTAACGCCATGGGAAACAAACGGTTTCATGAAAGACTTGAACTAAAGTTACGAATTCCATTTTGTACAACAATAACCATAACACTAAGTGCACTCCTGCATTTGCAAGTTCCTGAATGAGATTTTTATTAATTCACTAAGTTCAGTCTTCATTGAGTGCTCAACACTCATGATCTTATTCTTGCTTTTAAAGGAGTTAAAATTTTGAATGCTTCATCTAATGTATATTTACTTATGTCCTCGGCGACGAACAGAATATTACATGATATCAATTTGAAGCGGAGCAAAACTGATTTGAATTTAAAGTTTTACTTCTCCAAGACTAGTTGATAAACTAAGGCTAAAGAAAACAGACTGACTTGCTATCTTTCTATTGCTGGAGGTGAAGGAGAATTGACGGTTTTAAATCTTTTTCAGTTGTTTTGGCACGAAGTGAAACGCAAACACCAGCATCCAGAATTTGAACCTGGATCGCCGATACCATTCCTTATGTAGATAACCGTTACGTTTAGCTCGATTCAAATACTTCACCTAATAAAAGCGATTAAAAACTTACACAGCAAGCACTGTAATGAGTTCGAGCCTAAGAGGGTGCTAGAAAATGAGATGCAGAAAATTTTCAGGGACTTTGAAATACAAACAGATAACCAAATCTCATCCTGGAGAGCAGACCGAGTGTTTATCAAAAGAAAAGGAAAGCCCTAATCATCTAGTGAAATTCGCTGTTTGTGTGGAAAATTAAGGGAAAGAAAAGAAAGCAAAAAGCTTGAAAAATAACCGCAAGAGAGCAGAAAAAGCTGTGCAAAATGAAGATGACGGTGATACCAATCGTAGCTGGAGTCATTTAGAGAAAAAGAGTCTAGGGAACTAGAGATTAGAGTAATAATTGTGAATACCCAGACTATATCACTGTTCAAATCAACTAGAATACTTAAAAGAAGCCACAAGAGTTGTGGGGACGTGTTGTCACAGACTTTTGGGAAAACCCGCCATTTAAAACTGGTTTGAAAAAAAAAACTCAAGGAAGAAAAGAAATAATAATTGCGAATTAAAAAGAAATAGACAATTTAAAAAATGTATTTAAAAATTATCTTATATATTTTTCAAATAATGGCCTATTGGTCAAGTGGGTAGAGTGTTCATCAATGGCCTAGGAGACCGGGGGTTCAATCCCAGGTCGAGTTATACAAAAGACTCAAAAATGGCACTTGATGCCGCCTTGCTTCACACTCAGCATTATAAGGTAGGGATCAAGGGTAAAGTGGAGCAATCCAGGTAAAGGAGCAACACCAGGTGTTCTATTGGCACTAGGAATATCAAAAACCGTCTTTTGAGAAGAGATTTTCTATACTTGGTGCTTGATTGATTTTACGGAGTTTCAACCTTTATTGGTTATCTTAAACCAATTTTAATTTAACACTCATGGTTTCCAATTATATGTGGTAAAAAATGAATCATTTTAAGCCGGTAAGCACTTCTTTATTTGAAACAGATCTATCTGACCCTTAGTTCAGACCGCAACAAATGTAATGACTACTTTTTTGAATGGGTCTTGAAGATTTATCAGGAAAGTTCCATTGGTCTAGTGGGCAGAGTGTTCACTAATGGCCCGGGAGACTGGGGTTCAGTCCCCGCTCGTTTCATACTAAATATACAAAAATGCTCCTTGCTTAACATTCAACGTTATAAGGTAGGGATCAAGAGTAAAGTGGAGCAATACAGGGAAAGGGGTTGCGCTCTTCTCTCTACCTCGGTGTTTTAGCTTATAAAAAAGGAACCTTCGGGTCGCCCTCGGCTAAGGTCGCCAATTTTACTTTTATTTCTGGTGAATCTACTTACGTTTTTGAAGGACTATGAGGGTCATCAGAAAAATTCATTGGCTGAATAAAATACTCTCATGCCAAATGATGTTTATTTTTCAAGATAGTTTCCTTCGTGGTCCGTACAGTTTTCCCAGTTCTTAGATTCTATTGATCAATTCTTGATTAAGGAGGTGCCCGTGGTGTAATGGTTATCGTTGTAGGAAATGGACACGGCGACACGAGTTCAAATCCTAGACGAGACTGGGTGCATTTCACGTAGCACTAATACCCTTGGGAAAGGTAGGAATCCAAATATTCTCCCTCCAGCAATGGGTAAATAGTAGGGCAGACTAGGTTCTCCAGCCTTGATGAGGGAACAAGTCTAGGAGAAGGAAAACTCTGAATTCAAACCGGTTAAACTTCACTTAAAAATTGACCTTGTGTCATATCCTGCCTGAGCGGAGAGGTTGGTAAATATGATTAAGCCATTAAGAGCAGATCTAACATCACACAAACCTTTCAGCCCACACTCACATTTACCCACTATTGAAGCATATGGTATTTACTAATCCTTACTTGTACTGATTGTTAAAGCTTTATTTACAATGAGGTGACTCCACACTCCTCAAATCTCCAGAGCTGGATCCTCACCACTATGTGTATTTTAGTGCCATACCCTGGACACGCTCTATGTTGTATTCTATCCCTCTTCAGAGAATACAGTATTCTAGAGACAGTGGATAGGGCACTTGCCCATTTGAATTACCGTGAATTACCGCGTATAAGTAGACCTTTCAAGCCTAAAACTATGAGTTGACATATATGGTAGGGTTAAAATCTAAATCTTTTCTAATGAGTGGTGAGCCAGAGGAGAAGGATTTTAACCCGGCTTATAAGTCATCCCTAGTTTTGTAGAGATCCTTAAAAGGTCGACTTACCGATCGCAATTTACGGTAATTAAAAAAAAATTCTTGTTTGTTTGTTTATTGGAATTTTATAGTATATCAACATTCGTAAGTTATTTAATGCCAAATACATTTTTTATACAAATCAACAGTTCTATTTCTAACAACTCAGTTTAGCATAAGTACACAGTTTAATTGTAAAAACAATCCTATTTAAAGCTATTCACTTTAGCCAAACTGTTCTAATTCAAACAATTCAGTTTAGTATAAGTATATTATTTGTTTACACACGGTTAAATGTCAAAACAGTTGTATTTCAAACAATTAAGTTTAGGGTAAGTACAGTTTCAGTGTCAAAAACAGTTTCATTTCAAACAATTCAGTTTAGCATAAAAACAGTTCCATTTAAAACAATTCAATTCAGCATGAGTACGCAGTTTAAATGTCAAAACAGTTCTATTTCAAGCAATAGAGTTTTGCATGAGTACACAGTTTAGTTCTATTGAACCCATACATAGGACCCTATCAGGTGCTACCATTCCGGGCCAGAGTGTACCTGGGAGCGATGGTAAAGAAGGGGCACTCCGTATTCCCCAAAGATCAAGAATTCCTGGAACTTCACCATGAGATTGTTTAGTGTCATATCTTGGACACTCTTTTGGGGAAGGATCTCACCCCTCGGTAGAGATGCAGTCGGTGAATTCTACAGACCCAGACGACTGAGCAATTTTTTATTGCTGTCAACTGTATTTTATAACACATTACATGCAATCAGCACTGATTAGACAGTAGCCCATCTTTGATTAGTACAAGAAAACTCTAAAAACTTAATGTTTGGGTGAAAATATAAGTCTTGAACGAAGGTCAGCATCCAAAAGACAGGTTGAGCGTTTGTGCGTAACTTCAATCAAAGTTCTATAAAGAGGATCGGTTTAAGAGTAACCAATTCTACTTTAGAAAATAGTCGGTGTTGTTGTTGTTATTGTTGTTGTTTGGGTTTTATGGCATATCAACCCATGTAGGTTATTTAATGCCAAATCCATTTTTATACAAATAATTACTTCTATTTCAAACAATTCAGTTAACATGAGTACCCAGTTTAATTGTCATAAACATTTCTATTTCAAGTTATTCAGTTTAGTCAAACAATTCTAATTCAAACAATTCAGTTTAGTGTAAGTACAGTTTCAATGTCTAAAACAGTTCTATTCAAACAATTCAGTTTAGCAAAAATACGCGGTTTGAATATAAAAACAGTTCTATTTCAAATAATTCAACTTGGCAAACATATGCAGATTATTTCTATTTAAGACATAGATAGGACCCTATCACGTGCTACCACTCTGGCCAAAAATGGACCTGGCAGGGATAGCAAAGAAGGGGTACCCTGCATTCCCCAAAGCTCCTGCATTACTAGAACCCCACCCTCAAATTGTTGAGCGTCATATCTAGGACACTCGTTGTTGGGTGGGGGTTTAACACATCTGCAGTGAAACAGTTTTTGTATTCTACAGCCCCAGCCGACAGGGCAAGAAAATGTTCAGCTTGGAAAGATTTTGCAGAAACGGTTGAATACAGTTCCTTATAAACTATAGGTATTTGCAAAGTTTAACGCATCAGAAATGAACCAGAGAATTTTTAAACAGAAAGGCTGAAGAATTAGGAAGATGAAATTAATTAAATGTAAGTTAGGAGAGCATTACCTGCTCATTGGCCTTGTGGGTAGAGTGTTCGCCAATGGTCCGGGAGACCAGGGTTCAATCCCAGGTTGCGTCATACCAAAGACTTAGAAAATTTTACTTGAAACCTCCTTGCTTATCACTCAGCAATATAAGGTACATATCAAAGGTAAAGTGGAGCAATCCTGGGAAAGGAGTAGCGCTCTCCTCTACGCTTCGATGTAGTAGCTATTGAAAAGGGGGGCTTTGGATCACCCTAGACTACGGTCGCTAACAATCAGATTCTCGCTGACGTAGTCGTCGAACCAAACTATATGCACTCAATCATTGCTATTGAACACTCTTTATTCACAAATATAGCAAACTAAATCCTCTATATTTATTAGCTCTCAAAAAATTCCAGAATCTCTCAATAAATTCGCTATGAACTTTCAGTCTACTTAAAAAAACAAAAAAAAAAAACAAAAGGGAATACTTTAGACACATGTGAATCATTAATGTGTCTAGATGAATATGAGCAAGTCTGCACAAAAGCTGATTGATTAATTGATAAAACGTCATTGTTTTGTTTATGAGTGTCACTTGATCGAAAGCCTTAGAGCTTTTTTTTTTTTTTGCTAACAAATATAATTGGTTGCTTTTATTCCTCTGTTGTTTTGGGATAATATTCCGATGATAAAAACATATGAACTTAATTGAACAAAATTTAGTGTCCTGCTCAATAAATGGTTGACGGACTTAAGTTGGTTTTGGTAATCGGAATTTGTCTCCTAACTTTGTCTTTGATGATTTGCTGAAGGCTTTTTGAGAATATTTGAATTCGTCACATCGATTCCCAAATCTGTTTGACAAAATTAAATTCGAATCACACCTTTATTTCCGTATCTTATTTTCACAGAAGATAATATTAAATTCATTTTACAAAACTATCATCACTATATATATACGATATATATACATCGTATATATATATATATCAAAATGAGAAGGCCCGTAATGATTTCAAATTTGATATTTGAGTTTTTGCAATTTTTTTTCATCATTTCATATATTTGTGCTCCGTATATGATTCAAACTTTATATTTTCTTCAGACGATTTTGTATTGTTAAGTTTTATTTCTTTTTTTATAGTAAAGATTGTTTAAAGGGATGTGATTTTTCTAATTTCAAGATTTGAGTTAGTAAATTTCTCAATAGAGTTAATTTTCCGTGAAGACATTTTGTCTCAGTAAATATTCTTTGTATAAATAAGCAAATATTTTTTACAGGTATAAGTATGAATTGATTGTGTGTGTGTGTGTGTGTGTGTGTGTGTGTGTGTGTGTGTGTGTGTGCATATGGAAACATATTCATATTTCTGAACACTGCCAGTCAAAAGTATTTGGCCACCCTCAAAAATGTTTCTTTCTAATCTTAAAAGTGTTATTTTTAATGACTGATATATACATTAGACAGGTTTTGTTTAACTTTGCTTGATTCCAGATTTGTTTCTTTGAATGTCCTATTGGAGTTAATAGTGCGTATTTTTTTAATTGTAGCTTAAATAAATATCTATCTATTATGAATGTTCTTTGGGATTTCGAGAATATATATTTTTTTTCTTTTTGTCGTATGGGGTTTAAAAAGTAGATGTCATCTCTAATATATAGCTTTTTATCTTATACAGGAGTAGTTTTAGTAAAATATCAATTAGTCTACTTTGTCTTTCTGTTGAGTATGAAGAACCTACGAGGATAGGTTTAAATTTGAGGTCATAGAGGTTTGGAATTTCTCTCGTTAGACCAACAACCATACGAGGATCATGAAATAAGTTTCCAGACTTTTTCGGATGGGCACTTTTATTGATAGTAGACACATGAAACTCTAGTCCCCTCCGAAGTAATCTCCTCCGGCTGCAGTGCACTCGTTGTACTGTTCCAACAACTTCTGGGAGGCCCCATTGAAGTCCTCTTGTGTGAGCGTGTCAATGACCTTCGTCACAGCCTCTTTCATCTCCTCAATTGTCTCATAACGACAGCCTCTGAGCTTAGGGAATAAGCAAAAGTCACAGGGAGCAAGGTCTGGACTATAGGGAGGCTGAGGAACGGTCTTGATGTCCATCTCGGTCAAATGCTAGCCTCTTCCGACCGAATCTCTTCCTGAACTCCCTTAAAACCTCAACATAGTAACCCTAACCCTAACCCTTTGGCCAATCAACTCTGGTGTATTCACTTCCTTACTCCTCCCACACCTCTCATCATCCCTCACAGACTCCGTGCCTTCCTTGAATCTCTTATGTCACTCAAAAACTGATGCTCGATTCATGCAAGATGCTCGAAAAGCAGTCTGAAGCATTCCATACGTTTCTGTGGCATCATTTTTTCCAAGTTCAAAACAGAATTTTATTTCATATCGTTCTTCTAGAGTGTCCTCACGTCCAGATTGCATTTTGAAATTCACCAGCCGTGACAATCAGGCTTTAGTAGGGTCTATTCCAATTGCTGCTGTAGCTGTTCATTTGAACTTGAAATCATAAAAATTAGTCCGTCATCTCATAACATGTATAGAAATAACATACTGAATTTTCAAGAGTCTATGACAATTTTAAACGCCTGTACAAAAAGGTCTGGAAACTTATTGAATGCACCACGCATACACACACACACACACATATATATATATATGTTTGAAAATGTATAAATGTGTGTATATATACATATATATGTAAGTATACAAAAATGCTTAAGTTTACTTATATTTATATGTATACATATACGTGTATATATATGTATATATAGATCCACATATTTAAACGGTTTCAACTATTCCACACAAATAGTTTTATTTAAACAGTTTAATGGTTCCAGATATTGCTATGTAACACCAACAATTCAATTTAACATCAGTAATCAGTTTACACACAACTGAATAGTCAAACAGTTCTCTTTGACCCATAGGTGGGACCCTAACAAACGATCTGTTAGAGTTAGAGAGGACCTGGGAGTAATAGCAATGAAGAGGTACTCCACATACTCCAAAGCTCTAAGACTGGAGGTTTACCATCTGAGGATTTAGTGTCATATCCAGGACACTTGTTGGGAGGGTCCATATGCAGGAGTTCTGTCGGTATAGCTTACATTCCAAGTCGACTGCACTTGGATATATATATATATATATATATATATATATAGGTGTGTATGGGTGTGTGTGCTCTGAGTAAAAAGTGCCCAGTCGGTTGGAGCTGTAGAATACACCAACTGCATCTCTACAGAGGGGTAACCCCCAATGAATGTCCTGGATATGACACTAAACGATCTGATGGGGAGGCTCCAGTGATACTCGGCCTTTGGGGAATGCAGAGAATTCTTTTATTGTCATTGCTCCCAGGTCCACTCTGGCCCAGAATGGTAGCACCTGATAGGGCTCTATCTATGGGTTAAATAGAACCAACTGCATACTAATGCAAAACTGAATTGTTTGAATTAGAACAGTTTGACTAAACTGAATAACTTGAAATAGAAATGGTTTTGACAAATAAATTGTGTACTAACATTTAAACTGCTGCTTCTGCTAAACTGAATTCTTTGAAATGGAACTGTTTTTGACCTTGAAACTCTACTTACGCTAAACTGAATTGTTTAATATAGAACTTAATCTACTTCTGCTACTTCGCTTGTTCATAGGTTGATAGAGAGAATATGATGTTTTATTATAACATTACTATTGTTTTGACTACAATTAATTTAGTTGTGATGTGTCCTCCATAAATATTAGTAAACTTATCTTAAGTGTTGTAAAGTAAAAAAGAAAGAATGTTTCCATGAGCAGTATTAACAGTTTCAGACTGACTGGATACTTCACAGCTGTGTGTACCATATTCACAATTAACGCTAGATACTGCCATGTGCTAAATGGACATATAATGTTCATAACGATAGAACATAGGAATCTCGAAATTCGAAAACACGTAGCGACTTCTTGTACTGGTACGAAACCTTTTTATTAACTTTGAGTTAAAGGTTTCGACATAAGGAGGAGATACGCAATCTTCTATGCTGTCTTATTCATTTGGCCCTCATAGGGCGCAAATTCGCCTCGCGTCTGCGAGCTCCAAAAGTCGAACCTCCTCGTTTGGCGTCTAGTACTCAACTCTCTAACTTTCTTTCAATTCTTCACAAACGTTTGCGCGCTTCCGGTGCGTGACGTCACTTGCACCCCGTCACCCGTTTCGTCTCGGACTATTGTGACATCTGAGTGACACCTTCGTCCGCCCGCGCGCGCCCGCATTAACACATGCATCAATATTTGCACCTAACTAACCCATGTGCTTAGCCGAAAGGTTCTCAGCCTAACTAAACTCAAAGGCATGAACCGAAATCCCTTGGCCATTACGTTACATGTGATCGTGTCGTAAACTATACTAATGTAACTAAATTCCGATTTTTTTTTTACAGCTGCTTGTTAATAATTTAAAAATAGAAATATGTCGATAATCTTCTGACTTTTACAGTAAACAGCAAAATAAAAACCAACAAAAGAAAACTTGGCAAAATTAAAAAAAAAAACATGATGAAAAACACTTAATCTATTCAGTCTAAGATAACTTGTTATAGGGCATTTCACAATTTTTGACTCAAAATGATTGGCCACAAATCAATTACTGTTAAATATAGAGAAATAAAAATTACATTTATTGAAAGATAAAAGAATAACATTTTAGTATCTGTAACTATTTTCTCTTAAATATGAACCAAAAATGTCGAGAGTCGACTAAGAACACATGCTCCAGATGTTCATTGTTCAATTGAAGGCACTATTAAATTTTGGGTGCAAATTGTTGATAATTCATGAATATTCCTCCTGTGTGATTGGAGGCCCAGAAGGTTGCTCTACGATCTTCACGAATGCCAAGAGCTGTAAAAATCTTGACCAACTTGAGATTATGATTCCTGTTTCAAAATGTGTTGAAATTGAAGTTCCTTCAGTATCTTACTTGAACAATTTTGAAATACTTAGTTTCGTAGTATGCCTTCGCACAAAAGGCATCGCCCAAGGCATGATTTCGTAATATTTAGTTGAATATATCAAAATATCAAAATTTTTATAATTTATCCACAACAATCTAAAAAATGAAAGAGAATAAAGGCTAGAGAGAAGATATGAGAGGCCGTTTCTCTGTTTCAACAATTCTTTGTTTTTTAATCGCACATCACACTTGCTCGGATTTTTACAGCCAAAGCAACCCTTGAAGGACAGCAGTGATAGTATTTAACCCATAGCTGCGGGGATAAAGGGGCTAATAACTTTCCATGGAGTATTTGTTCGAAAATGGACGTAGCAGAGCCACTGGAGTTTCAACTTGCTTACCTCGAGACTGCAGTCGAGCACTTTAACCACTGCATCTCAAGGACTCCTTCACAACAATTGTGAAACACCCTGTATTCAACAAGATTTTTAAATTGACGATTATTTTTTGAGAATACATTTAAATAAAATGAATTTAAAAGCCGACCCAGAAGGCATAATTATTTCGATGTGTAAACTCCCGCCCTGCAATAACAAATCAAATTAAGTAGTGTAAAAGCGATCGTCTGCTTCTTTTAAAATGGCGGATAGCAATAAAATTCGTTGGATAATCAGTGTGCACATAGAAACCTCTTGTCAGTTAAGAGCACGCTGTATCAATAGATTTATTGGCAGCATGTGATAATGATCAGATCTAGCCTCGTTTTAATTAATATACTCAGTTGAAATATCATTAAATCTGCATAAAAGCTGACATATTAACTGATAACCGTCTTCATTGCTAATTAAATTTAGTCATTTCTTTCCTTATATTCAAAAGAACCATTAAAACATTTATTTTCGAAATACAATCGACAAAGTTTATCAAGGTCATGTGCATTTAAAATATTATATCAGATGTGTCATTCAGTTGGATGAAATCTTTAATTAGCTACAAGTAAATCGTTCGCAAAGATTATAAAGGAAATAGAAACAGAAATAGTCATTAAGACAAACAGATTATATATATATATATATATATATATATATATATATATATATATATTCTGGTACCGTTTTTCTCAGTATACTGTCAAGCATAAACCTTTATGCATGTCTGTAAGACTTGGGAAATAAATGGCCCTACCGGACCTCGTTGAAAATAGTAACTTATAAATATTTAGACAAACACAAATATGTTTTATTAGCTTAGGTTTCAGAATTCATTAAATATTTTTATCTGGATTGGATTCAGTTTGACTCATCGGTTTGGCAACTCTTTCAAAATCTGATGATTTCGCTTTTTTTTTAAATCTTGAATCCTCAAAAATATTTTATCCCAAAATATTTTTGAGGATTCAACGATTTTATTCTAAAAATCATACCATAAAATTTAACATTCAGACTTACAAGATGACTAAATGCATGTATTGCGATGCAGATTGATTCTTCTTGCGTAAGGTTCCTGTTATTAATTCTTAAAAGGAAATGATTTGAAGCAAATTGTCTGTGTGTTTAAATACTTATCCCTTAGGTTTGTTCACACACACACACACACACACACATTTATATACATATATTGTATCGCCCGCCATTTATATATATATATATATATATATATCATCATCATCATGTCGTGCCGCCAGCACGGATATTCCTGACCCTCTCATGTCACTTCTCCCTATCGTTCATCGCCTCTGGCAGGTCCAGGGCTGCAACCCGTATCCTCACAGTATACAGTTAATAATTTTTATGAAAATTTTAACTTTCCCCTAAACCTAACATTTATAGTGGTACATTATACAATTAAAACGAATTTTATTAGATATAATTTATTGCAGAAGTCTACAGCATTGAAACGCTGTGACCAAAAATATCACCATAATCCAGTCGCACAGAGGGCATGGATTTCTCTGACTCTCTCTCTCTCTTTCTCTCCTCTCTCTCTCTCTCTCTCTCTCTCCATCCATCCTTATTATTCATCGCTACCGGTTGGTTTCCCAAACTATATCCTGTGTCCGTACAGAGCTGATGTAAATAAGTTTTTGCTGACCGGCCAACACTGGCTCATCCATGTATAGGGGTATATAGAAGAATGTCACCGATGTGTTCGTCCTTACTTCTCCATTTATGTCCAGCCGATCTTGTACGTTTTGCTTGGATAGTTTTTGAGATGGAAGATAAGAGGCTGTACCAATCCCAAAAGTAGTACACTCCGAATATATATATCAGCAATTTCAGTTTTAGTGGCAAAGGTGCTGAAAGTTTATTTTATATTCCTGAGTTTTTGTGCAAATGAAATATATTGAGTAGTATTAGTTGTGTTTTTATAAAGGTTAGAGAAAATGAAGCCAGCAAATCAGAAGAAAAAGTCGGAAAGAAAATTGTTACAAAAAACTGCTTCGTGGAGATGAGCTACCAGCCTTAAAAATATCTAATATATATTTAATAAATCTAAATATATATATCTAATATATGTCAAACATAAAATAGTAAAATAAATAATTGGTAGATGACACCGAGATAAAAACCTAAAGTATAAGAACTGTGGCTATGTTTGATAAGGTTCACTTTGAAGTCCCATCGGTTGTTAAAAACTGTATTTTTTCTTTTATTTAAAAAAATATCTTTATTATTTGGATTTCTTAGTTTTATATTTGTATTCTTTATATTTTTATATTTTTATAGTTTTTAATAAAATTTATTATTTTATTATAATCAATATCATTCTATTTCAATAATTAATTTTATTTAAAATACAAATTATTTAAATTTTTTCCTCATGATAAACTATGTGTGCGTTTCTCCCTTGCATTTAAGCCATCTGAAGAGCGAAGATGCTTTTTGCGACTGGTTGAAATAAATTTATGATGGCATAGTATCTATCCGTTGAGTTTTCTTTCTTATTATATATATATATAGAGAGAGGGAATTAATAACAAGGTAATCCAAGCGAAAGGAGAGATTTATTAAGAAACATATATAGCATCTCAGTTCTATCGAATCATCTTCAGAACTGCGAGGGTTGATATTAGTGATGTTAAATCAACGATGGATGTTTAAAAAAATGCAAAAACCTTGGGAAAATCTATATATCAGGAAAGAGTTTGCTGTTTAATCAGTAAATCAGCGTTTGTTTTTGAAATTAGGTCATGTGGCTTATTAGGAATATTATATAAAATTTATGTTTCATTTGTTCATCGAGAAAGATTTTGAACCAAAAGGAGAAAAAAAAAAAAAAAAAGAAAAAAAAAAAGAAAGATAAACCAGAAAGAGCGAAGAAGAAAACGAAAGAAATAGGCGATAGGAGGATAGTGGAACGGCGGTTCCACCGAAATATCTAAATGATGAATTTAACCACACAGAAAACTCCTTCCTTAACCTTCTATACCTGTCATCTTTTATACACTTTGCTAAATCTAAAGCCCGTAAAATCTACATTAAAAGTCAACCTCAAACATGCCAACTCATCCTTCTTTAAATATAATATTGTTAGGCAAATTAAACATACATTCATTACTTTGCCAAACTATTGTTTCTCTAGCATCATAATAAAAGTAAAGTTAGCGACCATAGTCGAGGGTGACCCGAAGGCTCCCTTTTCGATAGCTACTACACCAAGGTGTAGGGGAGGGCGCTACTCCATTCCCAGGATTGCTCCACTTTACCCTTGAACCGTACCTTATAATGCTGAGTGTTAAGCAAGGTGGTATCAAGTACCATTTTTAAAGTCTTTGGTATGACTCGACCTGGGATTGAACCCAGGTCTCCCGGGCCATTGGCGAACACTCTAACCGCTGGGCCAATAAACTTAATAATGAAACTGCCTCTTTGTCCTCTAAATCGATCTGCGATTTACTACACTCAAGTCCTCAACGCAACATAATTTCAGACGCCGGTGTTTATTGTATTCCTCGTAGGAATTGTAAATTAAAATATATTGGTGAAACGTCTAGGAACCTTCATATACGATTTGAAAGAACACGAAAGAAATATTAGAATTGGTAACCTAAACAATGCACTTCAACACATTTCTCAATCTAATCATATCTTCGATTTCAACTCTGCAAAGTTTTTTGCTTACATTTACAAGCGACTAAGACAAATTTTCGAGGACGGTGCAATTTCATTTTGTAATTCTCTAAACAACAGAACGGGTTTTTATAACATTTCTCCGTACTTGAGCAAATCCATATTAAATCATCATCATCATGTGCTGGTAGCACAGATATCCCTGACCCTCTCTCACCACTTTTCCCTATCATTCATCGCTTCCGGCAGGTCTTCTGGACTACATCCCGTATCCTCACATAGTTGCTGAATGTATGTTCGAGCTGGTCGTCCTGCTTTTGTTCGGCCGTATGTGGGGGTCCATAAGAGTACATCACTTATGAGTTCGTCCCTGCTTCTCCAGCAGTGTCCTGCATGTCTGGTTCGTCTAACTTGGATAGTTTTCGTGATAGGAGGCAGGTGGCCGTACAGTTGGTGTCTTGTGGGATGTTACCGCCAGGACCTGTTTAAGATTGCTCGCAGCATTCTTGTGTAATTGCCGTCTAGCTTCTTCTCCAGCCGTTTTGTTAGAGTCCATGTAGTGCATCCATATAGCAGTATCGATGCGACCGCTGCCAGGAAGAAACTGCGTTTCATTTTATCGGTTAGGTATGATCTCCATATAATCGGTAGCCTATTGATAGCTGTCCATGCCTTCGTTGACCTCGTGTCGATGTCCTTTTCGGTTGATGAGACGCTGCTTCTTAGTTTAAGAGGGGTTCCGTCTATTGTGGAAATGTCACCTGTTTGATTATAGCACGTATATTCCGTTTTGTGTTCATTTACATAGAGGCCTATGCCTGCGGCTGCTCGTTCCAAACTATGCAGTAGTGTTTCGGCTTGGTTGGGTGTATTTGCAAGTATCGCCATGTCATCGGCGTAGTCGGCGTCGGTAATTGTTTTTGCGGGGTACCTTCTGTTTCTTTTCTTTGTCAGCTCGAAGCCGTTCTCTTTGATTTTATCAATCGATGTTCTAAGTACGTAGTCTAGACAAATGATAAAGAGGTATGGGGCTAGCGTGTCCCCTTGAAGTACTCCAGCTACAATGTCGAAGTATTCTGTGTCTGCATCTGGTGATCGTACTTTCACTTTGGTGTTTCTATAGAGAATCGTTATTGCTGCTACGGTTTCTTTAGGTAGGCCGTATGCTAGTAGGATTTGTTCCATCTTTCCTCTGTGAATGGAATCGAAGGCCTTGGTAAAGTCGACAAATAGTAATGTCACTTGTATGTTTTTTGCCCGTACACCTTCAAGGATTCTACGGATGGTTAATATTTGTGAGGTCGTGGATAGGAAAAACCAAAATGGCTTCCGAAGAAATATTCTTCGGAAGCCATTTTGGTTTTTCCTATGCATTTTGTAGATTTTGGATTCTATGCGGTTTCGTAGTAGGGCATTGTAGATTTTGGTAGCTATAGATGTAAGTGTTATGCCTCGGTAGTTTTTGGCTAATCCGAGGTCACCCTTCTTAGGGAAGGAGAGTATGCATCCCTTCATCCATCTGTCTATCGGATTTTGATTATAGACTGCGTTGCAGTGTCGGAGCAGTATGTCGTCGAATTGTCTGGTCTTTCATACTTCTGGGGGAATCTCGTCCAGCCCTGCAGCTTTCCTATTTTCAATTTTTCTGAGAACCGAGTCGATTTCTTCTTGTGTGAACGGTCCTAGTTTAATGTCTAATTGCTTATTAATTATTCTGGTGATTGGTTCATGTGTTAATTTCAGTGGGTTTCCTAGTAGGTTTTCGAAGTGCTGTTTCCACAGTTTTATTCTTTCTTGTTGGTTTGCTGCTTTCAGTTTTGCTTTGGCTGTGTTCTTTCTTCTGCTCACTTCGTTTATTGTTTGCCAGGCTATTCTAGATTGTCTATCTTCCACAGAGTCTCTAATCTTATCTATCTGATTTTGAATGTATTCTGTCTGTTCCTTTATATATATGTCTGCTAATTGATATTGTGCCGTTTTTAGTTTTCGGGCATTTGTGTTTGTTGGGTTTTTCGATAGTTTTTGGAGGCTGTTTTCACTAGTGCACGTTTTTCTCTCACCGCTAAAGTTTCCCAAGGGACTCTATATTTAGTTTTGGTTTTTGTTGGAATACATTTCACTGCAGCCTCGAAATTTTCATATCCGTCAGTTGGTGTACTTTTTTCCGTCTTCTCTTGTAGTGCTTCGAATCTGTTTCTTAATTCTAATACGTATTTATCTCTTATATCTGTTATTCAAAAGGGCCCAGTTATAGTGTTTGGTGGTCGCTGTTCGTTTGGCGTTTTTTCGTAGGCTTAGCCGTATTTTTGCCGTGACTATACGGTGATCAGAGGACACACCCTCGAAAGAGGAGTATATCTCGCAATTCATTGCACTATTTTTCCATATCTTGTTTATAAGGACGTAGTCTACCTGTGCTTTTCTATTGTTCGCGTACGTGTATGTCCATAGTTTGCCCTCCCTTTTTTGGTAGTTTGTATTGAGGCATGCTAATCTATTTTCTATCATGAAATCTGATAGATGTTGCCCATTCCTATTTGACGTGTTGTGAAGGCTGTATTTGTTCTTTCCGTTTTTCCCGATTTCGGCATTCATGTCTCCGCCAATGACTATCATGTTGTGTTTCGGGATGCAACGCACTAATGAGGATAACTCATCGTAGTAGGCGACTAGTTCAGTTTCTTCACTAACATTGGTAGGGCTGTAGCAGGAGATGATTGTTGCTCTAGGGTTGCCATTAAAAGTAGCTGCCATCATCCTAGGTTGTATTTTCACACTGCTATTTAGCGTTTTTAATGCTCTAGGTCCTATAAGCATTCCTACCCCTCCTACTGCGGCGTTGACAGAGTTTTTCCATGCCGATACAGTGGCTAGCGTCCAGCCATTGCCCGTTTCGTGATATTTGATATATTCGGTGTGCGTGTATCTGTGTTCTTTTATGCATATTATGTCTATCTTATGTTCTACGGCCGATGCTGTTAGCTCTGGTAGTTGTCCTATACTATTTAAGGTTCTTACGTTAAATGTCGCTATTTGTATTGTTTGTTTGCATTTTAGTAGTTTTTGTTGTTTGAGCTCTGTGGCTGATTTTTCGAACACTGAGGCCAGGGCTCTAACCTCAGCAGGATGCCCCCCTTTTTTACCCATGCGAAGAGCGATGTGGTTTGTGTTTGTGGTTGGAGTGTGAGTCATGGTTATCTTTCAATGGCTGTTTTTATTCTCTTCTATAGAAGCCACTTTTATAGAGAAGCATCAGTAGTTCTCCGATCGAACTAACGATCCTGAAGCTACCATATATTCTATCTTTTGTTAACATTTTCTACATATATCATAATTTCACACATACAATTTTAAAAAAATTTAGAAATTTAAATTTACATTTGGAGTTTCGCATTTGGATTTAGATTTTTAAAAACATAAATTTGAATCTAAATTTTGAAATTTAAATTGAATTTGAAATGTTATAAATTTTAATGAATGACACATTAATCATATTTCCACACATATCATAATTTCCCCATTTATTTTCCAACTCTCCAGATTTTTTCACAGATATCTCAATGAATTTTCCCCTTACCTTTTCAATTCTCTTTTTACCCTTTCTCTCTCTCTCTCTCTCTCTCTCTCTCTCTCTCTCTCTCTCTCTCTCTCTCTCCAGTAAATATTTTAACTCTTTATTATATCCTTCTTTCATTTAATATTTCACCAAAGCTTTTCCACCTCATCTACCGTCTTTCCTCTTTTTAGCTTTTTTATTTCTAAATATCAATTAACATTGTTTTATTTCTGTCACGTACATTACTCTCTCTCTCTCTCTCTCTCTCTCTCTCTCTCTCTCTCTCTTACTCTGCTATTCATTTTTTGTTTCATTCGTTTTACAGTCTCCCCTTCTCTCTCCTTCCACACGGCCTTTCTTCTATCCTCTTATTTCCTATTTCTTCCGTTTTCTTCTCACTTTCTTCCTTTTTTTCTTTCGTTTTCTTTCTCTTTTTCTTTACCTTTTTTTCCCTCTTTTTGATTCGAAATTTTTCTCGATGAACAAATGCAACATATAAATTCTAAACAAAAATCTTAATAAGTCACATGACGTAATCTTACAAAAAAACGCTGATTTACTGATTAAACGTCCAACTCTTTCCCGATATATAGATTTTCCCAAGGTTTTTGTATTTTTTAAACATACATCGTTGATTTAATATCACTAATATCATCCCTTACAGTCCAGATCATAGTTTATTCGAACTGAAACTCCATAGTGTCGACAGTTTTTCTCGATAAATCTCTCCTTTCGCTTGGATTACCTTGCGAATTTTTTCTCTATATTATTCACACACACACACATACACGTATATATATATATATATATATACATATATATCGAACACAACGTTCTCATCATTGGTAGAGAAATTAATGCCCAAATAGGTAAAAATGTAAACAACAAATTTAGCTTACACAACTTGTCGAACAGACATGGGGAACATCTTACAGATTTCACGCTAGAAAATAGATTAACATTCCTTAATACTAAATTTTAGAAAAGAAAGGGAAAACTATGGGCCTACACCAACGCAAATAATCCTAAAGCACAAATTGACAACATCTTCATAAATAAGAAATGAAATGATAATGCACTGAATTGCAATGCATATTCCTCTTTTGAGGGTGTGTCCACCAATCACCGGATTGTCACGGCAAAGATACGACTAAGCCTACGAAGAAATACGACCCGAACAACCACAACCGTACACTATGACTTAACAATATGAATATTAGAGATTAATTCGATGTACAACAGGAGATATCAGAAACACATACTCCGAATGACGAATATGAGAAATTCGTTAATGCCCACTTAGAAGCAGCAGCAGCAGAATGCATACCAACTGAACAAAGAGGTAAACCTAAAGTCTCATGGGAGACATTACCTTTTAGAAAAAATGCTTGCAGATGTAAAAACTGCATCCCTATGCAATAGGAGGAACCTAACCAATATCAATGGTCTGAAACTTGAGAAGGGACAAAATGAACTAACGTATACCTAAAAGAATAAACAGAATGAATCCAAAATCAGATCAATAAGATTAGAGACTCGGTTAAAGATAAACAATCTAGTATGGCATGGTAGACCGTAAACGAAGTGAGTAGAAGGAAGAGTAATGCAAGGGCTAAATTGAAAGCTGGCAACCAAGAAGAACGAATACACCTGCAGAAACAACATTTTGAGAATTTTCTTGTGAAACCTCCATCACAAAATATTTTTGTAATCAATTAGATAATAAAACTTGGACAGTTTACGCAAGAAGAACTCGACTTAGTACTAAGAAAAATTAAAAATAGGGAAGCTGCAGGGCTTGATGAAATACCCTTAGAAGTATGGAAGACAAGAGAATTCGACAACATACTGCTCCAATACTGCAACGCCTTAAATAACCAGAACGCAATAGACTTATGGACAAAGGGCTGAATTCCCCCTTTCCCCAAGAAACTAGTGGACAATTTCACCTACTTTGGAAGCGGCGTCTCCTCAACCGAGAATAACCTCAAAATGCAACTTGCAAAGGCATGGAGAGCTATCGATTGGCTATCGGTCACATGGAAGTCAGACATGACCGATAAAATAAAACGAAGTTTTTTTCCAAGCAGCAGTCTTATCAATACTGCTATGAGGATGCACCACGTGGACGCTAACTAAAAGTATGGAGAAAAAGCTTGACGGCAATTACACAAGAATGCTGCGAGCTGTATGGAACAAGTCCTGGGGGTAACTCCCCACAAAACAGCAGCTGTTCGGTCACTTACTACCCATCACGAAAACTGCTAGAGAAGTAAGGATGTACTCATAAGTTACGTACTTTTGTGGACCCCCTCACATGGACGATCAAAGGCAAAACGACCAGCTAGAACCAATCTACAATTGCTCTGGGCTGATACAGGATGTAGCTTGGAGGAGGACTTGCCATGAGCGATGGACAATAGAGACAGGTGGCGAGAGAGGTCCAGGGAAATCCGTGATAGCAGTGCGATATGATGATGATATATATATAAGGGTCATTCAACAATAAGGTAATTTTTGCCTAACTAAGTCGGCCAAAGGAAGCTGTTTTTGTAGTTCTAACCTTGTTGAAAAAATGATAGAATCCTGATATATTGATGTTTGGAAGAAAATTAGCTTTTTTTGAAAAAATGTTAGGTGTTTATTTATTTATGGACGATACTGTTAGCTATAATATATAAATGATTTAAAATATTATATAGATGTCAGCTAAATGAATAAGTTAAAATGAAACAAGCTTCATATTTTCAGTTTTAATATTATCATCAGATATGTTTTACCAAAAAGAAAAAAACATAGTGTGTACCAATGGGAATCTATCGAAAAATTATGTTTAATAACTAACATTCAGTATAATTTTCTTTATCTTTTCTTGTATTGTTTTCATTGAGTCAATTGCAATGAATGTCGATTGGGTTTCCTTATGTGACGTGCAGTACCATGTGACTTTAGTCTTAAGCAATATCTCCTTTGGGCTGTCGTGGTCTGTGAAAGAAATTTACCAAGTAAAATGATATCAAACGAAATATTTCTTCTTAGCTTGACAATGAATCGAATTGTTATTCAATTAGTGGTTGGTGATTATAGCAGTAAATGCAATGAATCTCCTACTGAGGCTGATATGATCTCTCTTAAGAAATTGCTTTGTCCAGGGTCTTCTTACGTTGGCACTGATTCAATGATCCATGACAGACGGTAGATAGTGAAGACGGTAGAAAATGCCATCATTGTCTCGTGGTTAATAACGTGATATCTCGCGAGATATTTCTTTGCATCTTCTTAGACTATAATTGAATCAGAGTGTAATACAAGATAATTCATAGGTGAACAGTGGATCAGTTTGGTTTCTTTGTTTAATGGCACATCAACCTTCAGAGGTTATTTAAAGCCAAACCATCATTGTAGTGGAACATTAGTGGTGTTATTTAAGCCATAGCTTTAGGGATAAGGAGGTTCATAGGTTTTCTGAAGGTATTTCTCCGAAAGTACCAGTAATAGCATGTCTCTTGCACGAATTCCTTTCCTCCAATGAGGCTGTACATCTGATTAGCCACTAAGATACGGGGAAGCCTTAATGAAAATATTGCTGGTTCTATTTAGGAAAAAAACGAATGATTGATTTTAGCATTTCAAAGAAGTTTGATGATGGAAAAATGAAGGTTAATGTGAATGCAGACCCCACAAAATCATTTACATGCAAATTGGACTGGGAATTGTTTTATTCATTAAGTTAAATTATTGTAAATGAATTGCTGAGATAAAAAAAAAAAGATCTCGCTATATGTTATTTTGGATGGTTTAACATTATATTCACATATATATATGTTCATGCATAATATGAATTTTCCTACAACACACACACACACACACACACACACACACACACACACACACACACACACACACATATATATATATATATACACTGATGGTGTAATGGTTGTTGCAGGAAAAATACAAGGTGCCTGTTTTCAGATAGTGGACAAGGGTGTTTGCATTTAACGAAGCGTTAATACCCTTAGGAAAGGTATGCATTAATTCATGGGTAAATAGAAGGACAGACTTACCTCTTTACTCTTGGCATGGCAACCAGTCAAGGAGAAGGAAAAACTCTGAATTCAAATCTGTTTAACTTCGGTTTGTGTCACATCCTGCGTCTGTGTAGTGGTTGGTATATATATATATATATATATATATATATATATATATATATATATATGACCTATAGGGGTAGTACCTAGTCATAAAAGAAATAACAGAAATTCAAATCTTAAAATTACCATTGTGAAGGGATTGAAATTCTAGATTTGATATAGCTTTGAAGTTGCCTCGCTTCTTAGCTGAGAAAGTAGGTATGGATTCGTGTACTGCGTTTTAGGGAATTTATGGTGTACAGAAGAAAAAAAACTCTGAGAACGTTAGCAAATTTGAAAAAATATCTATTACCGAAATAAATAATACAAGTAGTCCAAAGCCGTTATTCTATTTTACAATAGCAGACAATTTCTGTTTAGGGCGGCGGACAAAATGGCTCCCATTCTTTGTAAATGCCACGCCCGATAACGTGACTTGGGAAAAGATTTAAAAAGAAAAACCGTCTGGGTATGAGACAAGCTTAATTACCTCCCTTGATGCAAATCTATTTTTCTTTAAATTACGTCCAAAATGGCTGTCGCTTTCCTTTACTGCACTTATTAATGAGGAAAAGTTGGAAATTTACCTTTACTAAAAATACGTGAAGAAAACAATGAGAATAAAAAAATTGAATGAAGAAGAAGAAGAAGAAGAAGAAGAAGAAGAAGAAGAAGAAGAAGAAGAAGAAGAAGAAGGTTAGAACGAGAAAATAAAGATGAAGAGGAAGGAGAAAAGGAATGGGATGGAAAAAAAGTGAAATAAAATTAGAAAAAAAGGAACTGATGCGAAAAAAAAAAAAAGGCCACAAAAGGTGGATAAAGAAGTGAAGAAATATAAACGTGAAAAAGAATTCTGGATAGATTGCGAGATTTTAACGGCATATCAACCTGTATAGCATTAGTTTATAACTAGACATCGCGTTTGTTATATGTTAATAATTACATTTTTGTGTAGTTTTTTGCACAGTTTTTATAGAATATGATAACTTTGAAAAAGATCCATCTAATCCATACTAACTACCTAAGCAGGTGCTACCATTCCGGGTCAGATTGGGCCATTGAATAATATCAATGAAAGGATTCTCTACACTCCTTATATTTCCAGAACTGAAGCCACTACAAGAGATACAGATTAATGTCAAATCAGGAATCCTTTTTGTGGGTGGTCTTACTTCTCTGCAGATGATACAGTGTATTCTAAGGGCATTGGGGAAAAGGATTTTAAAAATAGGACGGGTTTTGGAAGTAAAAACGAAATGATTATGAAGAAACCAGAAAGGTAAAACATAGAAACAGAAGAATAGAATAAATGAAAGTAAATGAATAAATGTAAAATAGATGTTTAATTGATATTTAAAGAAATAGAAGAAATTTAGTCAATTATTAACCAGGGTGATATTGAAATGAAAAAGAAAAAAAAAACATAGAGAATGTATCTGGTTCAAGAAAATCATTTACATGCAAATTGGACTGAGAATTGTTTTATTCATTAAGTTAAAGTCTTGTAAATGTATTGCTCAAATAAAAAAAATCTTGCTATGATATGTTATTTTGGATCGTTTACCATAATATTCACATATATATATGTTCATGCATAATATGAATTTTCCTAACACACACACACACACACACACACACACACACACACACACACACACACACACACACATATATATATATATATATATATATTACAAGACACTGATGGAGTAATGGTTGTGTGAGGAAAATAAAGAAAGGAGAGAAATGGATGATTAGAGAAAATATTGGTTTGGATTCTTTGTTTAATACCATATCAAACTTCGTGGGTTATTTAATGCTAAAGTTATACTTGCAGATGAACAGCAGTAGTTCTCGTTAACTACTAGCTAGGAAGATTATAAGGTTCATGCCTTTCCCAAAGGTATTAGCTCAAAAGTGATTGCGCAGATGGAGTTTGAACTCGCTTATGACGGTGTAGCAGTTCAGCACTTTAACCACTACACTACAGGGGACTCCCTAGAAGAAAGAAAGAAAAGAAGAAAAATGGTGTGAAAGGAAGGAGGAGTATGGAGAGGAAAGAATGATTCAAGATTAACAAGGAAACAGAGAAGAAGCATGAAGAAAATTGAAGAAAACTATTAAAAGCCAAAGAAATAGGAAAAAATAAGAAAGGAGAAATAAAAAAAGAATTTGAAGAATAGTTAGAAGAGAAGGAAGAAAAGGAAGAGAAGGAGTCGGATGGGAAATCAATCAACTCATGTCCGTCACTTGTAAACGTGCGTCACTTATGAGAGAAAAAAACCAAAGGTAAGGAAATATGTTCCTCATGACCTTATGTAAACGAATATTGATCAATGTTTAAAACACTTGTTTCTTTTTGGGCTACCTAAGAAACAAAAAGATTATTTTTAGCGAGAAACAATCATTGGCAAAAAAAAAAAGAAAGAATGAAATTATGACAAGAATAAAAAACGACGGATTTCTTGGATCGATTTCGGACAGAGTTCATAGTCTCAACTCAAACGAAATCTACAAGAAATTTTTTTGCTCAGTCTTAGAAGACGTTGAAAGGAAATTCTTAATCAAGAATTACTAAAACCTGGACAAAACGATTATGTAATGCTTCAGTGAGCAATTGGCATAGTTGAAAGACGCACTGGAACAAAATTCCTATTTCTGGATCAGAAAGATGGTCAGTGAAATTTGGTGCTTAAAAGATGTCCATAAACAGCAAATCTGACGTTGTAAAACAGTGAGAAAGGGGGGGATTCTAGCAACGGTGCTTTCTCCAAATATGCTTTTATTAGATTCTCAAACTTTTACCAGCATGCAACTCTGTCCTCACAAAAGTTCCACCAACATGAAATACTGATAAAAAATCCGAATCAAAACTGAAATGTAATTGATAACAGACATTATTTCAATTCATTTGAATAAAAGAATATGTGAAAAAATCCGCCAACTTTAGCACTATATATGTATATATTATATATATATACGAGGATCATTAAATAAGTTTCCAAACTTTTGTTGTATGGGCACTTTTATTGATAGTACACACATGAAACTCTAGTCCCCTTCGAAGTAATCTCCTCCGGCTGCAATGCACTTGTTGTACCGTTCCAACAACTTTTAGAAGGCCCCATGGAAGTCCTCTTGTGTGAGCGTGTCAATGACCTTCGTCACAGCCTCTTTCCTTTCCTCAATTGTATCATAACGACAGTCTCTGAGCTTAGTGAATAACCAACAGTCACAGGGAGCAAGGTCTGGACTATAGGGAGGTGAGGAACTGTCCATCTTGATGCCCATCTTGGTCAAATAGTCTGTGACAAGGATGGAGCTGTGGACTGATGCATTGTCCCGGTGGAAATGCCACTGACCCGATTCGAAGAGTGCTGGCCTCTTCCGACGGAATCTCTTCCTGAACTCTATTAAAACCTCAACATAGTAACCCTAACTCTAACCCTAACCCTTTGGCCAATCAACTCAGGTGTATTGACTTCCTTACTCCTCCCAAACCTCTCATCATCCCTCACAGACTCCCTGCCTTCCTTGAATCTCTTATGCCACTTAAAAACTGATGCTCGATTCATGGCATTTTTTCAAGTTTAAAACAAAATTTTATTGCATATCATTTTTCTAAAGTGTCCTCTCGTCCAGATTTCATTTTTGAAATTTACCAACTGTGACAATCAGGCTTTAGTAGGGTGTATTCCAATTCCTGCTGTAGGTGTTCATTTGAACTTGAAATCAGAAAAATTTGTTAGTCATCTCATAAGATGTATAGTAATATCATAGTGAATTTTCAAGTCTACGACAATTTTAAATGCCTATACAAAAAAGTCTGGAAACTTATTGAGTGTACCACACACACACACACACACACACACTAAAAATATATATGTTGCAACTGAGAATAAAGGCTTTGTGATATTTGTCCGAAATCTCTAATGTTCTAATCCAAGTGTATATACTTTCAACTTTTGTTGGTCATTAAGGGTACAAATTCACCAAATACTAAAAGATGTTATATATATATATATATATATATATATTTCATTAAGAAAAAACATAAACCGGTCAGATCAGGATTATAAATCTATTTCCATCCTGTGATGTGTTTTTGAAAAATCAAAAAAACACGAAAAGATTTAAGTCACTCTTGAATAGTTTTCTTGTCCTGATGGAATTAGTCCCAACTCCGGTTTAACTGGACCAAATAACACCTATATATATATATATATATATATATGGAAGTAAATAATGGAAAAGAATTCAACTGTATGGAGAACAATTGACTGAGTTATCTAAAAGTAATGAATTTATTAAGCAGGAAAGTCGATGCTATAATGTTTCGATATTAATATACCATCATCAGGACTTTAAAAGGTGGCATCAAGTGTTGAAGGAATAACGATAGATGTTTAATAAAAAACAGGAAATAATGGGGGAAATATGTAATCAAAAGAGAGAACATACAACCTTTCAAACATTAAATCAACTCAGTCACGTGATATTTTTAAAATGTAAACGTTGTTCATTCACATCAGCTGTTCGTGATGAACACTCCTATTTAAAATATTCCTTGATCTCACAAAACATTTTTAAATAAATGGCGCGTTAGTATCCACATCCTAAGTTATGACCAACTAGGTTTGAAAATAGATGTACTGAGATAATAGCATGAGAAATATATATATATATATATATATATATATATATATATATATATATACTGTATTGGAAAAAATGGACAGACGTTGAAAAAAAGAAATCATTATTTGTGATTGCAACAAATTTAATGAAACATCAATCGCTTAGGCACATACAGCAAGTTATTATTTCTTTGATTATTGTCATCATAGTTCATTTAGCTGAAGCGAAAAGTCATTCTAAGGAATATTTGAAAAAAATAGGAAATTTCCTCAATTTCTAATTTTCTTGGTTTGATATTCTTTTTTGTAAATAGTTATTTGCTTATGGCTAGTAATCAATTGACTCAGTTTGAAGAAGGTCAAATTGTGGCATACGATTATTGTGGACTGTCATTTCGTAAATTTGCAACTGAATCACTGTCATCTATCATTTTCTTCGACAATTATCAGAAAACTGTTAATTATAATCAAAATGAAGGTCGTAGCTACAAGAGAATAACGACCCTATCTGAGGATGTACAAATTATTAGAAAAACAAAACGGCAGAGTGGTGATGGTTGGTTGGTTGTTTGCCTTTTATGGTATATCAACCTTTGTAGGTTATTTAACGCCAAATCCATTTTTATGAAATAGTTCTATTCCAAGCTATTCAGTTTAGTCAAGCAGCTCTAATTCAGCTAATTCAGTTTAGTATATGTACAGATTTTGTTTACACGCATTTAAATCTCAAAACAGTTCTATATTAAACAATTCGGTTTAGTGTAAGTACAGTTTCAATGTCAAAAAACAGTTCCATTTCAAAGAATTCAGTTTAGCATAAGCACACAGTTTAAATGTAAGTACACAGTTTAATTGTCAAAAACATTTCTATTTAAAGCTATTCAGTTTAGTCAAACAGTTCTAATACAAACAATTCAGTTTAGCATCAGTATGCAGTTTAGTTCTATCTAGCCCATAGATAGGGCCCTATCAGGTGCTATCACGCCGGGCCAGAGTGGATCTGGGAGCAATGGCAATGAATGGGTACTCTGCATTCCCTAAAGCCTCATCATCACAGGAACCTCACCATCTGGAAATGATAGGAATTCAAACAGAGTGCTTCAGGCTTGAACAGTGGATTGTCATTAAATTTTTGGTGGCTAAGAAGTGCAAAACATGTGAAATCAAAAGAGAAATGTATGATGTGTATAGAGAAACATGTTTCAGTAAAAGAAATCTATCCAATTATACTCATTATGGGTTTGCAACAAAGAGCCCGAGTCGAAAATACAGTACACTGAGGGGAAATAAGCTCACTCTGCGGTAAAGAAAAAGTTTCGGGTGCAGCGGTCAGTAAAGAGGGGTATGCAGACAATCTTCTGGGACATAAAAGGACTCATTACAATTGATTTCCCTGAAAAAGGTGCAACTGTAAACAGTATTTTCTATTACAAACTCCTTTGGCAAAATTCATCTTATTTATTGAATGACCCTCGTGTGTGTGTGTGTGTGTGTGTGTGTGTGTGAATTTGGGAGGTGAAAATATGATTATTAAAAAACAAGACAAAGTTGACTGAGATAGAGTGAAGGAAGAAATCATTTAGTAAAGTCGGAGTTTCGTGCATTTTCGGCTGTATATCCTCCATTTAGTAAGAAAAACTTTATTTTTAAAATTCATGGATTTTTTCTCTGTCTCTTCTCTTTAACCGAAAATGTATTAATAAAAAACTGATTATATATATATATATATATATATATATATATATATATATATATATATGTGTGTGTGTGTGTGTGTATATCGTGTTGTTATGGTTATCACCGTTGGAAATAGGCGCGGAGACTCGAGTTCAAAACCTGGATGAGGCTGTTTGCATTTCACATAGCACTTCTAATCACGAGAAAGTTATGCGTCCTATAATTCTCTCTCCATTTATAGTTTAGAGGGTTCTTTAACTTGATATAGCATCCGGTTTCCGAGAAGAAAAACTGAATTCAAACCTGTTCAGCTCCATTTAAACTTGACCTTGCGTCACATCTCGCTCGTATTGGTATATGTATATATATATATATGTTTGATTGAACATAATAGGCATTTTTCGTCTTTTCGAATTGCCGTTTTGATCTTATGATATTCGGCGGCAATTGGTTGATAAATCTTCCATAATTAGTTATTTCTCAAGTACTTTGGGCCATCTTCAGGGGAGGATGTATTACAAAAATGATGTAACTTTTGTATGTACATTACTACTTTGTAAGAAGAAGAGCGTGTGTACTGTTATATAGCGTTAACTTTTCGAATTAGTTTCTATAAATCGCGTCAGTAGCTAACGACATTTAAGTACCTTAGCACTGGTTTCAAAATGAATTCTATTAAGTTTGGGTTGTATGTTCCTAATATGTAGTGCCTCGAGTATATATATATATATATATATATATACCATCATTATCATCAAGACATGCCGACAGAACAAATTCCTTTGAATCTCTCTCGTCATACGTCCCTATCGGCTATCGCTCTTGGTAAGTTTCACTCATCACACTCAGTGTCCACACAGAGCTGATGAATGTAAGTTTTTAGTGGTCGTCCAAAACGGAAATATCCTTGTTTGGTTTGGTTTGGTTCTATGTCATATCAACCATTATATGTTATTTGATGCAAAATCATTCTTATACGTTTTTATCAATATATGATTAATATTTTTAAACGAACCAGAGCTTATTTTTTCATCAAGTAAAATGACATCTCTTTCTTCTATCTAACACGTATACACAGGGAAATGATCAAACGGTTCAACTTCAAACTATTCAATTTAGCATAAATTCAGTTTCTTCTTTTCACAGTCATTTATTTAAATACAGTTTTTTGTTTACACACAGTTAAATGTAAAAACAGTTTTATTTCAAACAATTCAGTTTCGCATGTCAACAAAGTTAAATTGTTCCAAGTATTGCTATGTATCTCTAACAATTCAATGAAACTTCTGTTATTTGTTTGCACACAGTTAAATGATCATACAGTTCTATTTAAAGGACTTCAGTTTAGCATGAGTACATAGTCTAAATGTCAAACAATTCTATTTGACTCATAGATTAGACCCTATCAGATGCTACCACTCCAGGCCAGGGTGGACCAAGGAGCGATGGCAATGTAGGGGTATTCTCCATTCCCTAAAGTTGCGGCATTACTGAAGCCTCACTATCAGATTGCTTTATATCATATCCAGGACACTCGTTGGGGGAGTCTTTCCCCTCTGCTACGATGCACTTATTGTATACTGCAGCCCCAGCGGACTTGGCCATGTATCCTTGTGTAAGATATATAATAGATAGATGAATAAAAGTTTTATGACAATTAAGAATATTTCTTTGTGGTTTATTCTTTTTCGATTTGTTTTCAACAGATCTGGTGGTAAGTCTCTAATTATTGATCGCTTGGTACTATTTACCAACCCCTCCGCTCGGGCAGGATATGACACAAGATCAATTTTTAAACGGAGTTTAACAGGTTTGAATTCAGAGTTTTCCTTCTCCTAGACTAGTTGCCTCAACAAGGATGAAGAACCTAGTCCGTCCTACTATTTACCCATAGCTGGAGGGAGAATAAGGGGGTTCATACCTTTCCCAAGGGTATTTGCCCGAAAGTGAACATAATAGCGCGACTGGAGTACGAACTCGCGTACTACGATTCCGCAGTTCATCGCTTTAACCATTACACCACGAGGACACCCCCTTGATCGCTTGGTAGTGTCAGGTATTCTCGGCAGAGTAGAGTACTCTCTCATTGAAATTATTGCTAGGATCAGTCTGATCAGGATGGCCTTGGCATTAAATAACCCACGAGGGTTAATATGCCATGAAAACAATGATACCCAGGACTCTCCTTTTTGAGATGAGTCTTTAACATCTGCAAAGAATACAGCCGGCTTATTGTAAGTTCCACTGACGGAGTTGTCTTAGATTTTGAACACTACTAAAATTCACATATGATAACGCTACGTCTTAATGTATGTGTAGCGAACTTTTCCTGACTCCCTTCTTTCCTATGTAAAATGGACTATGCCGCACTGGCAGAGGCATGGTGTAAGCGAGCACCGTAAGACTTCAGCCAAAAGCTTCAGGGTTGTATAATTAATGAGGTAAAACGTTTGTGCGATGCAACATTAAAAACAAAGTGGTGACAATAACTAAATGAAATAGCTGTTATTGTCTTTTTTCATGATAAAATTAACTTTTGGCTATGTTAACTTTTGAAGAAATCTATGCTGCCTTTTTTTATTCATGTTCTTAAAACGAGAGATCACTCTACTGGACCCAATTGGTTTATTTTTACTAATAATTGCCGTTTCTTATTCTTATGAAGGAGAAAAAAACATCTGTACTTCAGGAGAGTAAAGTGGCAAACGCTTTTACAACACGAATACCACCCACTGAGTGATTGTGGTAATCCTTCAGTGACAAGTTAAATTAAGATAATCGTTAGTTACAAACTATATATATATTGTCATCCACAGACTGTTTCGTTGTATCACAATTCATCAGTGTAGCTAGACCCGCGACATACTTAAATCTTGAATCGAAACCTACCTGACTTCACACCAATTGGATATCTTACTGCAGCATAAGCGAAGGAATTTAACGGATATGTATTATTTTCCTTTGTCTACATATACGCTTAACGGCTACCGGAGTGCTCAATTCCTACTTGCTTGGTATTCATGCCGGGTGGTTCCAGTGGTAGGGTTCTCCCAGACAATACCTACTTGGCAGATATAAGTTCATCACTTAGGCCGCCCAAAATGGGGGATACAGCCTTTTTTGTGGCCAGGCATTAGTCTCAATTCAGGCGTGGTTCTCATTAAAAATAATCTCGTATCAAATCTGACCATGTGGGAAGTTATATATATATATATATATATATATATAATTACATATGTACACCTTGATCCAGACATCGACTGAATGACGACCGGATGTTGTACAGACATGGATTGAGGTCACGGTAATTCTAACGACCTCAGAGTGGAGTCAAGGAGCGATTGGCTGGGTCTGATCACATGATACTGGCGACGGCCAGTAGGCGTGCAAAGTGCAGAACTTCAGGCCCCAATGAAATTTGAAACCTCCAAAATAAAGAAGAACTGGCGATCAGATCCGGCACCAAATTTGTTAATCGGCCGACATCAAAGAGAAGAAAAGAAAAGGCTGAAGAAGCTGTGTACATTGTGATTATTCTCTCCTTAACTAACTCATTGCATAGTTGAACTTTGAAAGGAACTTTTGAACTGAAACATTTTATCAACTTCCTCCTGACACAAAAGAAAGGAAAGGAAGGAATTGTGGGGAAAAAAGAAAAAGAAAAAGAAAGAAAAGAATAAATAAGAAAAAAGAAAATACGACTAGTAGTTGCAAAAATCGAGTTATACAATTCTTATATGACAAGATCTTTTTCCCGACCATAACTTTAAAATTGACTTCAGTAAACATTTTTTGCAATATTTGTACCCTTTTCTTTCGCTGTTTGAATAAGTAAAGTTTGCTACCTTTATCGAGGATGACCTGACGGCTACTTATCAAAAGCTACTACACCGAGGTGTAACGGAAAGCGATATTCCATTCCCTGGATTGCTCCACTTTACCCTTCATCCTTACCTTATAGTTCTGACTGCTAAACAAGGCGGCATCAAGTACCATTTTTGAGTCTTTGGTATGACCCGACCTGGGATTGAACCCGACCTGGTCTCCCGCACCATTGGCGAACACTCTGTCCATTAGACAATGGCCCGGTGGTATAAATGTTCGAATAAATTGTTATATTTTTGTTATAACGACATAAGTCGTTCATTTTGCCTGTTAGTTGCGCGGTCTCTTAAATAAATCCCTAATATTTTTTTGACATTATCAGCCAAATAAGGTCTCGTTGTCAATTCGAATTTACTGGAATTTACATATTTGCTGATCAGTTTAGATTATCGTGTTCCACCGTGTGGCAATATATATCACCCTGCCATCGGAGTGTCGAATAACCCGACTGAATTCGATGCAGAGGTCTCAGCTTTCCATAATGGGGTCCCAGGTATGACAAAACCACATTTATTGGCAAGGGGTTAATTCTGCAGCTCTTGTGGGCGTAGAATAACCCTTTCAGTGGAAGTATCTGTTTTTTCATCACGTCTGTCGGTCAAATAGATGTGTTTGAAAATTATTACTCTTAGATAAGAATATTTGAAACCATTTAACTGTGTGCCAATAAATAATTATCATTATTAATTAGGAACAGTTTCTTATTGTCATATTATTGCTTGTAAATTATAAGTTTGAGAGAGAAATACTTGAATTCATATAATTGCTTAGAAAAAAGGAAATTTCATTTTTGGTCTTTTATTTATTTATTTATTGCGAATTATTATAAATTCAAAATATGTTTATTTTCTAAATTAACAGGAAGCAACGCTTTTTTTTGGCTTTTTGCTATTTTTTCCATATTTTTGGAAAAAGTGAATATTTCCAGCATCTTTTTTTTCTTTTCTCTCTTTATTTAAAAAAAATACAACTGATACAAGATATGTATTATCCTGTCGTTTTAGATATTTCAAATCCCAAGAAATTTCGCATACATCAAGTGATTGTTATTATTATTATTATTATTATTAAAAAATGTTTAACATACTTGTTGCTAGTCAGAATTAATGAGACAAGTTGAAAGTGAAAGAGAATATACCATTTTCTTATTAGCTGAAAATTTTCAGAGAAAGGGGATTTTTTCTTTTTGAAATGTTTTTCTCGCACTTTTAATGAAGTCTTCGGTTATTTCTGTCACCTCCTCCACCTTCTCCCGAGCTGTCCCCAAAATACTCACAACCATTTCATAATAACCAATTATTTTTTAAAATCCATGAAAACGTTTATTAGACTGAATTCTGTAATATAATGTACAGGAAAAATCTGTTTGATATGTAGTGTAGTATTCGAATAAGTTGTAACCGTTTACCGCCGAGGAAAAAATATAGTGGGTCAACTTGGTATGAATGAAAGCATATGAACCCACGGTCAATCTGAGACCACGGAGTGGATTGGATCGTTTAACTTATATGACAGAACGCTTCTAGAGTTAAGAAAAATTGTTCAAAATCTAATTTGATTCTAGGGGCCTAGAAGCACACATGCACGAATGATGCTACGCATATTTTTCAATGGGCAACCGAACCATTCCCTAATGAACTCGGTTAATATGTTATAAGGACGTCAGAGAAGAAATACTGTAGATGTACACACAGAAGTAGCTTGTTATTTATTCTTCCAGACTGGAGATGTCTCCGGATTTAAACAATGTTGGGAGTCCATTTATAAATAAGATAGCAGAGAGCAATCTAAAGGGTGCGGAAGCAACCTTAGGAATATTCTAGTATGATAATAAACAACTCTTTTATAAGACAAGATTAATTTTAATTTAAAAAATAAACAAAAAGTAAGAAGATGGGCATACAACAGTAAATCTATTTAATATTGCTACCGTTTTTTCAATTATTGTATCAACCCACCTGCAAAACTATTTGCATGCCTTCAAAATAAAACATTCAAATATTTTATTCCATTCCTTCTCAATAGAAGTCTTAACCGAACCTATATTTGGAGGGAAAGTTGAATTTGTTTTATTTTCTAAAATGCCCCATATCACGGGGTTATAGTCATGGAGGTTAACTGAGGCCATAAATAAACTCCAATTATTCAGGAAATTTTTCAGATCGGTTTCGGTATCAAACAGATCGTTTCTTTTCTTGCTCACTTATATTGAGGTGAATTTTAAAGTGCTTGAATGATAAATTATAAAAAATTAGATTTATCGCGTTATTTTTTTTTTAAATGGACACATCAGACTAAGAAAAAAAACGTTTTAAAAAATGTTTCATATTTTGCATCCGCACCCTGTAACACATCTATCAATGATAATAGCAAATCAGTTAAAACCTTTAGTTTTGTTCAGTTCCGTTGTTTCATGGCAGATCAACCTTCGTGAGTTATTTGATAACTTGCTGAAGGACACTAGTGGAATTACTTAACTCATTGGAGAGTTGAATAAACGTGTATATACCTTTCATTTTTTTTTTTTTTTTAATTTTGTTTGTGAAATAATGCTTAAACTATGCGTTTTAAATGTAAAGGCACGCTTACTCTACTATAAAGCCAATTTGATATTAGCCTATCCACATGTCAGCGAACAAGGCAGAATGTTTTTAAATATCTTCTATCGAATAATTTAAAAATTCGTAAAGAAAGCCCTAAAGAAAGTAGTTTAGAAGAAAAAAGCCTAGAACGCCTAATGCTACCACAGCCCCCCCCCGAGAAAGGGAAAAAGGAAAAGAACCCCCCCCCAAAAAACGAATTCTCCCCCCCTCCACCCCAGTAGACCGCCCCCAAAGCTACCTAAAATTTCAGTAGTAAATAAAAGTCCAAACGAAGAAGAAGTAGCATTTGAACTCAGGAGCCAAGTGGAAGAAATATGTCAATATTGGTCAGTATGTCTTTAAGTCCTATCAATTTAAAATGCTGAATTTTACAAAATGTTATGCTGTATTTTGTTTGTGAAATAATGCTTAAACTATGCGTTTTAAATGTAAAGGCACGCTTACTCTACTATAAAGCCAATTTGATATTAGCCTATCCACATGTCAGCGAACAAGGCAGAATGTTTTTAAATATCTTCTATCGAATAATTTAAAAATTCGTAAAGAAAGCCCTAACAGTAGTTTAGAAGAAAAAAGCCTAGAACGCCTAATGCTACCACAGCCCCCCCCCAAGAGAAAAAGGAAAAAAAAAAAAAAAAAAAAAAAAAGCTCTATAATTCCTGAAGCCTGCTAGGTCCCCAACTGTAGAAAAAAAAAAAAAAAAAAAATGAAAAACCCAGGAAAAGTCCCAATACAGCAAAAAAAGTATAAGTCAGTACTAGTGAAAGTCATACGAAAGTACCTTAATGTTGGACTTTAACTAAGTTAAAACTTAAAACAAATCCCCCCCTTTTTTATGTACACATGGGAAGCAGCATGATGTACGTAAAGGTATTTGAATAAACCCATGGACGACCAAACTCAATACCCAAATGGGTCCTGGACGTGAGTTTGACGACTTTTCGCTCAGGATCGCCAGTTCGATCGGGGAACTACTGCTGCTCCTCTATAAGAGTGGCTTCTATAGAAGAGAATAAAACAGCCATCGAAAGATAACCATGACCCACACTCAAACCACTTACACAAACCGCATCGCTCTTCGCGCGGGTAAAAAAGGGGCGCGTCCTGCTGAGGTTGGAGCCCTGGCCTCGGTGTTCGAAAAATCAGCCACAGAGCTCAAACAATCAAAACTACTAAAATGCAAGCAAACACTACAAATAGCCACATTTAACGTAAGAACCTTAAATAGAATAGGACAACTCCCAGAGCTAATCGCATCGGCCGAAGAACATAAAATAGACATAATATGCATACAAGAACACAGATACACGCACACAGAAGATATCAAATATCCCGAAACTGGCAATGGATGGTCGCTCGCCACTGTATCCGCATGGAAAAACTCTGTCAACGCCGCAGTAGGAGGGGTAGGATTGCTTATAGGACCTAGAGCACTAAAAACGCTTAATAGCGTTGAGAAAATACAACCTAGAATGATGGCAGCTACATTTAACGGAAACCCCAGAGCAACAATCATCTCATGCTACAGCACCACCAATGTTAGTGAAGAAAATGAAATAGTCACCTTCTACGATGAGTTATCCTCATTAGTGCGTAGCATCCCGAAACACAACATGTTAGTCATTGGCGGAGACATGAATGCACAAATCGGGAAAAACGGAAACAACAAATACAGCCTCCACAACACGTCAAATAGAAATGGGCAACATCTAACAGATTTCATGATAGAAAATAGATTAGCATGCCTCAATACAAACTACCAAAAAAGAGAGGGCAAACTATGGACATACACGTACGCAAACAATACTAAAGCTCAGATAGACTACGTCCTTATAAACAAGAAATGGAAGAATAGTGCATTGAATTGCGAGGCATACTCCTCTTTTGAGGGTGTGTCCACCGATCACCGAATAGTCACAGCGAAAATACGGTTAAGCCTACGAAAAAACGACAAACGAACAGCGACCACCAAACACTATGACTGGGCCCTATTAAACAACAAAGATGTAAGAGATAAATACGTATTAGAATTACGAAACAGATTCGAAACACTACAAGAAAAGACGGAAAAAAGTACACTCAACGACGAATACGAAAATTTCGTCAATGCACACCTCGAGTCAGCAGCAAAATACATTCCAACAAAAATTAAAACTAAATATAGAGTCCCATGGGAAACTTTCGCGGTGAGAGAAAAACGTGCACTAGTGAAAACAGCCTCTAAAAACTATCGAAAAAACCCAACAAACACAAATGCCTTAAAACTAAAAACGGCACAATATCAATTAGCAGGCATATATATAAAGGAACAGACAGAATACATTCAAAATCAGATAGATAAGATTAGAGACTCGGTGGAAGATAGACAATCTAGAATTGCCAGGCAAACAATAAACGAAGTGAGCAGAAGAAAGAACACAGCCAAAGCAAAACTGAAAGCAGCAAACCAACAAGAAAGAATAAAACTGTGGAAACAGCACTTAGAAAACTTACTTGGAAACACACCAAAAATAACGCATGAACCAATCACCAGAATAATTAGCAAACAATTAGACATTAAACTTGGACCGTTCACACAAGAAGAACTCGACTCGGTTCTCAGAAAAATTAAAAATAGGAAAGCTGCAGGGCTGGACGAAATTCCCCCGGAAGTATGGAAGACCAGACAATTCGACGACATACTGCTCCGACACTGCAACGCAGTATACAATCAAAATCCGATAGATAGATGGATGAAGGGATGCATACTCCCCTTCCCTAAAAAGGGGGACCTCGGATTAGCCAAAAACTACCGAGGCATAACACTTACATCCATAGCTGCCAAAATCTACAATGCCCTACTACGAAACCGAATAGAACCCAAAATCGACAACATACTTAGAAAAAACCAAAATGGCTTCCGAAGAAATAGATCCACGACCTCACAAATATTAACCATCCGCAGAATCCTTGAAGGTGTACGGGCAAAGAACCTACAAGCGACATTAATATTTGTCGACTTTACCAAGTCTTTCGACTCCATTCACAGAGGAAAGATGGAACAAATCCTACTAGCGTACGGCATACCTAAAGAAACCGTAGCGGCAATAACGATTCTCTATAGAAACACTAAAGTAAAAGTACGATCACCAGATGGAGACACAGAATACTTCGACATTGTAGCAGGAGTACTACAAGGGGACACGCTGGCCCCGTACCTCTTTATCATTTGTCTAGACTACGTACTTAGAACATCGATTGACAAAATCAAAGAGAATGGCTTCGAACTGACGAAGAAAAGAAGCAGAAGATACCCCGCAACAACAATTACCGACGCCGACTACACCGATGACATAGCGATACTGGCAAATACACCTGACCAAGCCGAAACACTTCTGCATAGTTTGGAACGAGCAGCAGCAAGCATAGGCCTCCATGTTAATGCACACAAAACGGAATGTATGTGCTATAACCAAACGGGGGACATCTCCACTCGAAAAGGAACCCCTCTTAAACTAGTAGATAAATTCACGTACCTAGGAAGCAGCGTCGAATCAACCGAAAAGGACATCGAAACGAGGTTAACGAAAGCATGGACAGCTATCAATAGGCTATCGACTATATGGAAATCAGACCTAACCGATAAAATGAAACGCAGTTTCTTCCAGGCAGCGGTCACATCGATACTGCTATATGGATGCACTACATGGACGCTAACAAAACGGCTGGAGAAGAAACTAGATGGCAATTACACAAGAATGCTGCGTGCAATCCTGAACAAGTCCTGGCAGCAACACCCCACAAGACACCAACTGTACGGCCACCTGCCCCCTATCACGAAAACTATTCAAGTTAGGCGAACCAGACATGCAGGACATTGCTGGAGAAGCAGAGATGAACTCATAAGAGATGTACTCTTATGGATCCCCACACATGGCCGCGCAAAAGCAGGACGACCAGCACGAACGTACATTCAGCAGCTATGTGAGGATACAGGTTGTTGTCCTGAAGACCTGCCTAGGGCGATGAACGATAGGGAGGAGTGGCGAGAGAGGGTCTGGGATATCCGTGCTGCCAGCACGATATGATGATGATGATACCTTTCATAAGAAAATTAGTCCGAAAGTGAACGTTATAGCGCGACTGAAGTTCGAACTCACTTCAATGTCACTATCCAGTGCGTTTGTCAATACCGTAAGGGGACCCCCCCCCCCACCGCTCTACAAACCTTTGAAGATGTTCTAAAGAAGTCAGTTGTCATCATCATCGTGGTGTACCGCTAGTATGGATCCCCTTGACCCTCATGCACCATTCGTCTCTATCATCCATTCTTCTAGACCACTTCCTGTATCAGTACAGAGCTGTTGTATGTAGGTTCTAGCTGGTTGCCCAATACTTGTTCGTCCGTGTGAAGGGGCCCATACGAGTACATCGTTTATGAGTTTGTCCTTACTTGTCCAGCAGTGTCCCGCATGTCTGGTTTGTCTAATTTGAATGGCTTTCTAAGAAAATACCAACAATTAAAGTTGCGAAAAATACTGAGACTTAAACTTGCTTTTTAATTCTAGAATTTAAAGTTTAATTAGATATTTGCGAATGTCAAGTAATATAGAGCAACTAGATGAAAGTCTTGATAATCCAATGCCAATCTTAAAATCCAAGTGGTGTAACCATACAGTTGTGCTGACACGGCTACAGCTTGGAAGATTTCTCGTTTTATTCTATCACTGAGATCAGATGATCATGTGCTAATAGCTGTACAGGCTTAACCTCTGGGTATGTTGGTTGTTTTTTTTGGGTTTTATGGCATAATAACCTTTATAGGTTATTTAATGCCAAATCTATTTTTTATACACATGATCAGTTCTATTTCAAACAATTCAGTTTAACGTGAGTGCACTTTCAATATTAAAAACAGTTCTATTTCAAACAATTCAGTTAGCATAATTAGACAGTTTAAATGTCAAAACAGTTCTATTTCAAGTAATTTAGTTTAGCATAAGTACGTAGATTAGTTCTATTTAAGCAATAGATAGGGCCCTATCAGGCGCTATCTCCCCGAGCAAAGTGGACCGAGGAGCGATGGCAATGAAGAGGTGCTCCATATTTCCCAAAGCTCCAGAATCACTGGAACCTCACCATTAGATTGTTTAGTGTCACACCCAAGACACTGTTTGGAGGTATTACCCCTCTGCAGAGGTGCAGTTGGTGTATTCTGCAACCCTCTGGATATGTTGACATCGCTTTTATTTGATAAGATATTGCTACCGAGGTATATAAACAGGTCAACAAAATTTAGAGGTTTATCATTTAATGAGGAGATGGCACTATCAGGATTAAAACGCATGTACTCCGTATTATTTGAGTTCGCGTAGAGAGCAAGGCCTCTTACTGTCTGTTCCCGGCTACACAGGAGACAATCTGCTGACACGAAAGGCTAGATCATCTTTGTTGTCAAAATCAACAATAGTTTCAGCGGAATATCGTCTTTTGTTGTGTGGAATCATTTTCTTTCATCAGATCTATTAATTATCGTTGTACGTAATGTAGGCAGATTATTAATAGAAATAATATCAGTCTATATAGACTCCAACCACAATGTAAAAAAAAATCAGTGTCTCCATCCGATGAGAGAACCATGAGCTTCATGTTTTTGAAAAGCATCATTATAGTGGTAAAAGTTTCTTTCGGAAAACCGTATACTCAAAGTATTTCATCCGTCTTTCTACTGTGCATAGAATCAAATGTCTTGGAGAAACCAATAAACATGAATGTTGCCACGACATTTTTGCATGTATTCCTTCGATGATTCGACAAATAGTCCGAATCTGAGAATTTATGGCTCGATTTCTCCGAAAATCGTTCTGATTTTTCCTAAGAACTTTCTTAACTTCAGATTGGATACGATTTAGAAGCAGGGCGTTACAAATCTTTGTCGCTATTGCAGTAATAAGGATACGTCTGTAGTTCAAGCAGATTCTGATGTCTCCTTTCTTCGGGAAGGAAAGGATGCAGTAGTTTGTGCATTTCTCTTTTGTGCTTTGGTTATATTCCACATTAAAGATCTGATATCCAGTTAATTACAATTTTCGAAACTTCATCATTTATAGTCAAATTTTTCCTTTTTTTTTTAATCTTAATACGGCAACATTCTTTTTTTATGTACTTTGTTTTAAACATATAATAAAACTAGCAATTATCACTAATGACAGTTATTTACGAGTGGATCGACACTTAATCTCTCTCTTAGCTTTTCATTTTGTGTTTATGTCGTTGGGAAAAGCATGACTCCTACTATTCTCCCCTCAACTAGGGCTAAATAGAACGGCACTAGAGCTAAATAGAAAAGCACTTGCGCTAAAAAGAACAGCACTTGAGCTAAATAGAACGGCACTATGGCTCTTAAACCTTCGTGTATCAGTCTAGAAGGAAAAAAATCTTCAGTTAAAACTAGTTTTAATAACCTTGTGTCACATTCTGCTCGCGGATTGAAAATATCTAGCGTTCTGACTCTTCGACCAGTGAACGCTCTGGCCTTTCTATTTATTGTTTACTATTCAGAAAGGAAGTATAGGTATTATTTTATTAATTATATAAACTATCTTTGACATAGAGACAGAATTTTTTCAGGTCAGTGTACATTCAGCGAATATCGACTTAAACATACTCAGATCTTTATTTTAAACGTTGACAACTTTCTCCTACTGCTCGCTCCTGGCTATACAGTAGCGATTCAACTCTGGCAGATGTATGCGCTTGGACTACTTGATCAACTGTATAATTAGATTGATAGATAGATAGATAGATAGATAGATCTAAGTTTTAATAGCTTTAACGCAGTCTTTGGCGCATGTTGACAACAAGTATTCGGCCTATACCATCATCAGACCGAGATCATACGTGGGGATTATCGGTTTATATAAAGCTGTGTGAAGCATGATGGGAAAGATAATCTAGTTAATGAGGAATATTCAGAAGGGCAGTTTAGTTTATACTGAGTTTTTATTGGGAGATATTTTCCCATGCGTTGATATTTACGTCACTATATCATATTAATTTTATGATCGGTTAATTCGTTTAATTTAATTTTATTTTACTCCTTTGAAAGTTTTTCATACCGGAATTAGCTGATGGTTTTTCCTTGGAGTTTGGGTGAGAGCAAGTCTCCTCAAGTCTCCAGAACTCTTCTCAGTATTCTGTCCGATCTTAGTAATGCTATAGTCTACATGGTTTATACTTTTCCTCTGATTTATAAGTCTTCCAGTCTATTTACCAATCTCTTGGAGATCGTTCTAAGTACACCAACTACTGTTGGTATCACCGTCACCTTCATGTTCTATCGCTTCTTCAGCTCTCTAGCAAGCTCCACATGATATTTTATTAATGGAGAGTTTTTAACCCCAACGTTTGCTGATGGTTCTCCACTGGAGTCTGACTGAGAGTATGTCTCCTCAAGTCTCCCTGACTCTTTTTAGTATTCTGGCCGATCACATCAATGCAGTAGTTTCGACGGTCACTCCCCACCCTCTTATTTCCAAGACCTCCAATCCATGTACCAATCTTTTGGTGACTGTACCAAGCGTGCCCGTGGCAATTGGTACCAACGTCACTTTCATGTTCTATAGTTTTTTTCAATTCTCTAATAAGGTCTAAGAACTTGTCTCTCTTTTTGCTTTCCTTCAGTTTTATCCGGTGGTCAACCGAGACGGCAATGTCCACTAATCGACATGTTTTCTTTCTTGTTGTTGAAAATCACTAGGTCTAGTCGTCTGGCCGAGATTAAATGATCCGTTTTTACCTCAAAATCCCAAAGAATTTTGTCTGTCTCATTTTCTTGGACGAATTTTAAGTTGCGCAAATGCCATTTGTTTGTATGTTCTAATTCAAACTTCTTGCACAATTCACTGTGGATCTAATTCCCCACTCAGTCGTGTCTAGTCTTATACTCTTTTTGCGCAAGTTTACTACATTTTCTTATTGTGTGATTGGTCGTTTCATCTCTACCACCACATAACCTACATCGGTTATTATTTTTACTCCGTGAGAGTTTTTCATATCAGCGACAGCTGATGGTCTTTCACTGGAGTCTGAGTGACAAAAAGTCTCCTCTAGTCTCCAGGATTCTTCTCAGTATTCTAACTGATCTCAACAGTGCTGTAGTTTGGACTGTCTTCCATCGTCCTGTTATTTCAAAGTCCTCTAGTCCTTTTACTAATCCTTTGGTGACTGTGCCAAGAGCACCAGTTACAATTGGTATAACCGTCACTTTCATGTTCCAGAGTTTTTACAATTCCCATGCAAAGTCGAGGTACTTCTCTTTCTTTTCGCTTTCTTTCAACTTTACTGTCTCGACTGGCCACAAAGTGAACTCCACAATTCTGTAAGTTCTCTTTATTTGTTGAATATTTTTTATAATGCATCAATTAATTTTCTGTTGTGTAAATTGGAGAATCCACAAACATACTAGATAATCTTAATGCCGCTCAGCAATTTCCTGTTCTGGTTTGACGATCCTTCGAAAGAAGGGCTGCTTATATATAAAGATGGGTGTTTTGGTCATTGAAGACAATACTGTTCTTAGAGAAGCAGTCTTGTTGGATACTACAGTAGTAAAAAGAGAGCTAATTTTTTTTGTGGGGAGTTGCAATTTTGTCCAATAATAAAACTCAAAATGATCGAAAGAACTTAGTAATGATAGTGAAATACATATACCGAGTTCTAGAGATTGTATATCAACAAAAGTCAAGAATTAATTACTTTTCGAGGGAAATTAGCATTTTTAACAATGATTTATTGATTCGTGAAAACTAGATTTAACTGGCGTTCCTGAAAAATCTTTACTGGTCATTATTCTTTGAATATTTAGCTTATAAATAAGAGAAACTTTATTTGACTGAGAGATCGATTTTTTCAATCAATATTTCCTAATGGATGAAAAGCTATCAATAAGTTTCCGATTTCCGACAACGCTATTAATTCTTCTGCGAAATAACATTTGATATCAAGATAAAAGTCTCTAGAAAAAAATTTTAGCAGACAAAACAAGAAGTAGGTAATTGTTTTCGAAATAAATGAGCTGATAAATTTCCAGACCGATAAATATGTTTAGTCGAAGAGAATCTAAAGAAGTAACAAAAAAAAAAAAAAAAAGGATAACATTTACTTCAATTAGTTCAGGTTAAAAAAATCGCTGTAAGCGTAACCCAAAGACAAACATTTTAGACTTTATTTTTCAAATACATATATCATTGGGAAAGGTAAAATTTTTTGGCTAACAGCCAAACTTTCTTGTTCCCCAACGATGCCTGCATCCGAAAAACAAAATCTAAAACAGGTTATGGGTTCTCTCTCCAGCGCTTTTAAACGGAACTAAATAGAACGGTACTATGACTATTTACTCTTGGTACATCAAACAGTCTAGAAGGGAGAAAATTTTCAGTTAAAACCAGTTGAACTCCGCTGAAAAAATGCCTTGTTTCACATTCTGCTTGGAGGTGGGGGTGAATACATTTAGCCTTCTGACTCTTCGGTCAGTGAACACTCAGGCCTTTCTATTCATTTTCTACTATTCGGACATGAAGTATTGGTATTATTTGGTTATCTATATAAACTAATATCCCTTTCTTTGACGTAGAGACCGCATTTTCTTAGGCTGGCACACATTCAACACTCTTAGATCTTTATTTTAAACGTTGACAACTTTCTCCTACAGCTTTTGCTCCTGGCTATACAGTAGCGATTCAGTTCTAGCAGATGCATGTGCTATGAGTACTTGATCATCTATGTAATCCACGTCTGTCATTAAATAGATAGATAGATAAATAGATAGTTCTAAGTTTTGATAGCTTTAACGCAGATTCACTTCTTTCTCACTGGCTTCGCAGATGATCAGACATTTCTAGTTTTTAAATATCCCTACCGATCACAACTACCCATGTTTTTCATATCCTATTTTTTTTTTTTGGCAAATGTTATTGTATTCGGTGCTGACTTATGACCGGCTGTTTTGCCTGTAAGGCTTAGAATCCGCCGACTGAATGCTTAGCATAGGGTTAAGATGCGCCACAAAATGGGTGCCCTGGGTATGACATTAAACTTCATCTGATGTTGTGGCTCCAGATCTGAGTCTCTGGAGAGTTCGAAGTACCCTTGCATGGCCAATACTTCCAATTCTACTCTGACTCGGGGTGGTAGTAGCTCTTTGAGTCTCTGGAGAGTTCGAAGTACCCTTGCATGGCCAATACTTCCAAGTCTACTCTGACTCGGGGTGGTAGTAGCTCTTTGAGTCTCTGGAGAGTTCGAAGTACCCTTGCATGGCCAATACTTCCAAGTCTACTCTGACTCGGGGTGGTAGTAGCTCTTTGAGTCTCTGGAGAGTTCGAAGTACCCTTGCATGGCCAATACTTCCAAGTCTACTCTGACTCGGGGTGGTAGTAGCTCTTTGAGTCTCTGGAGAGTTCGAAGTACCCTTGCATGGCCAATACTTCCAAGTCTACTCTGACTCGGGGTGGTAGTAGCTCTTTGAGTCTCTGGAGAGTTCGAAGTACCCTTGCATGGCCAATACTTCCAAGTCTACTCTGACTCGGGGTGGTAGTAGCTCTTTGAGTCTCTGGAGAGTTCGAAGTACCCTTGCATGGCCAATACTTCCAATTCTACTCTGACTCGGGGTGGTAGTAGCTCTTTGAGTCTCTGGAGAGTTCGAAGTACCCTTGCATGGCCAATACTTCCAAGTCTACTCTGACTCGGGGTGGTAGTAGCTCTTTGAGTCCAATCTCTTGGTCAAATAGATCTGCGTGAAAATTATTTGTATTTGATAGGAATACTTGATATTAGTCTTTGACACGGTTACCAAAATTTTTCACGTCTCACAATGATATCTGCATCGGAAAAATTAGTTTTGAAAAATTTCAATTTCGGGTTTTCCTTGTAGTACTTTCAACCTAACTAAATTATTCGGATAAAGTTTATAAAAATGAACACACAATACTCTCGGTTTTTTACTCGCTTAATTTCCTGATAGCAATCATCTATACGATTATTTCCCTTGTTTTTACATGCAACAATTATGCTTTTCACTCTAGTGTGGAAATGTAGTACCTGCTCGATCCTTGTTCCTTTTGAATGGAACAAGTTAAATTTTCTGACAAAGGATACATTACTATTAATCCGCATGTTCGTTTATGGGATCGTTACGCTTTCCAACTTTTGATCAAAGTGCAGTGTCTGATGCTCGACAATATTTAGTTGTAATCAGTTACCCTTTACAACCGAGGATTCACACTATCCTTCGGGTTGTTTTATGTACGTGTAATTGAACTTTTTTTTAAATCAAGGATCACAGTGTAGAGTCTGTTCCATTACCGGTATTTCTTTGCGGGAATCAGTTACAATTTTCACTCAAGGAGAAAAACTATTATTCTATTTGTTCGTGTGTAAGTCTTTTACACTTTTCTCTCAAGGATCGAAGTCTAGTTTATGCTCAAATGTTTGCTGGTTGTACTTAGGGTCTCTAAGCAAGGAATTTTTACAATATTAATCATATTTACCAATCCCTCCGCTCAGGAAGGATATGACACAAGGTCAGTTTAACAGGTTTGAATTCAGAGTTTTCCTTCTCCTAGACTAGTTGCCTAACCAAGGCTGAAGAACCCAGTCTGCCCTACTATTTACCCATAGCTGGAGGGAGAGTAAATGGATTCATACCTTTTTAAAGGGTATTAGTGCTATGTGAAATGTAATCAGTCTCGTCGAGGATTTGAACCCGTGTCCATTTTTACAGTATTAATAAGCGGAAAGAGATTAAGAAATGCGAGCCTGTGGATGACAATGATAATTCCTTATGAAGTGTTAAAAGAAAAGAAAGAAAATGAGAGTATGAAGTCAAAAATATATGTATTCCTAATTCCTTTTTCACATAGGAAAATAATATATATATATGAAATTTTCATAAAAGTATCAATTGATAACGAAGGTTGAAAGGAATAAGGGAGAAGAAGTAAAGACACCGGTAAGTGGAGAAAGAAGAGTAAAGTACGGTGTATTCAATAAAATAGTTTGTCCGAAGAGTGTCAATTATGGTGTGGCTCAGACATGACGTGACTGAAAGAAGATAATACACTTTACGAATCACGTGACCAAGTAAATTTCGGTAGCCGTCAGTGATCATGTGGCCGACTATCTACTCGTTGAGAATCGTGAAAACAAATATTTACACGCCATACTGGCGCTGCTGAAACCAAAAATGCTTTTTACACAAGGGATAATTCACTGGTCACTTACTTGTCCCAACATTTTCAAGGCCCGGCGTTTGTTGTTGGTGATGTCTTTTATGAATGTGGTGGAGACTATAACTATATTCTTTAAAATTAACCGTCTAGTCGTTCTTTGTTCGACCGATTGTTTTTTTTTTTTTTTTTTTTGGTTAATGCCAAATCAATCTTAGTGGCTTATTTTAATACCAAAATCCATTCTCGAAGAATAACAGTAATTGTATTATTCAAACTAAAGCTGGTGAAAATAAGAGAGTTCATGCCTTTACCAAAGGTATTAGCTTGAAATTGAAAGTGCAGTGGTGTACAGACTTTGCTATATGTATTTGCATATGTGTGGACATGTGAGTAAATGTGATTGGTTGGTTGGTTGGTTGTTTGGTTGGTTGGTTATGGCATATCAACCTTTGTTGGTCATTTAACACCAAATCCATTTTTATACAAATCGTCAGTTGTATTTCAAACAATTCAGTTTAGCAGTTGATTGTCAAAAACGTTTCTATTTCAAGTTATTCAGTTTATACAAGCAGTTCTAATTCAGCTAATTCAGTATAGTATAAGTAGAGATTTTCTTTACACACAGTTAAATGTCAAAACACTTCTATAGTAAACAATTCAGTTTAGTGTAAGTAGAGTTTCAATGTCAAAAACAGTTCGATTTCAAACAATTCAGTTTAGCATAAGCACGCAGTCTAAATGTAAGTACATTTTAATTGTCAAAAACATTTCTTTTTCAGGCTATTCAGTTTAGTCAAACATTTCTAATTCAAACCATTCAGTTTAGCATAAGTATGCAGTTAGTTCTATCTGACCCATAGATAGGGCCCTATCAGATGCTACCATTCTGGGTCAGAGTGAACCTAGGAGCAATGGCAATGAAGAGGTGTTCCGCATTCCCCAAAGCTCCATCATCACTGGAACCTTATCATCAGATTGTTTAGTGTCATATCTAGGACTCTCATTGGGAGGTCCTACACCTCTACAGAGGTGCAGTCGGTGTATTCTACAACCTCAGCCGACTAGACAATAGCAGATGTGAGTAAATGTATATGTAAGCGTGGATGTATACATATGTGTATGTTTATTAGTTGACCATGGGTATGTATATGTGTATATATGTATATGTCCATATAGGGACTGAGACATATTTGTGTGGTTGGCCGCGAATATTTTGTGCGGGAACCACTAATCCGACTTGCTCAGTCAGCTGGGATTGGAGAATACATCTCAGCAAAGAGGAAAGAAAGACTTCCCCAACGAGTTTCCTGCATATGACACTAAACAATCTAATGGTGAGGCTCGAGAAATGTTGGAGATTTGAGAAATGTGAACTTTCCCTTCATTGCCATTGCTCCAAGGTCCCATCAGGCCCAGAGTGGTAGTACCAGATAGGGACCCATCTATTGGTAAAATAGAAATAAACAGTGTACCTATGCTTAACTGAATTGTTTGAAATAGAATTGTTTTTGACATTTTAAACTTCCTACTTATGCTAAACTGAATTCTTTGAAATAGAACTCTTATATATAAAAATGGATTTGGCATTAAATAACCTACAATGGTTGATATGCCGTAAAATCAAAGCAAATCGAACCAATCCAAGTTAATCCAACACGAGTATAAGTGGATATATATCTCCTTTGGAGACTTACAATCTGGCACTATTTTATGTCCAGTTTGTGGGTGCCCGAACAGCCGGAAATAGAAATGTTCATCCCTGCATATTTACGAGTAAAGTCAGTCTGCTGGATAGAAGGGGTACAAATTGATGGGACCAGAGATTGGAGAGACAGAGATGCAAATAGGCTGAGGAGATGGGATCAGAGAATGGAGATATAGGATGGGCTGAGAGAATAGAGACAGAGAGACACGCAGATAATCTGAGGAGATAGAAGACAGATAGACAAAGATAGAAAATAGGACCAAAGAAAGATAGAGAGACCCGAAAAACCTAGCAGTTAGCTTTAGTTTTTTTTATTAAAGGTAATATGAATTCTCACAGCGAAGATGGAGTTCGAAATTGATAACTATGATATTTTACGTTAGTCACTACGCAGCAGGGGCTTTTCCAATATCCATCGATATACTTCGACTAGTCATTGAATCGGCTGAGCAACTGACAACTGATTATGGCCAAAAGGTGCATTGGGTGAAATCTTTTTGCGATAACAACATGGTTGGATGTATTAGTACGATTAAATCAGAGAATAAGAAACCATTCTTCGTATTCTGTTTATCTTTTTCATTCATTTCACGCGTTAGGAAAAGTTAGTGCCACCAACGACAATACATATAATCAAACTATATTTTCAAATATCTCTTAAGATAATCTAAAAATCGTCAGACACACTAAATAATGTTAACGCTTCTATGCGATTTCATGGTATTGTTTTACAATCCTTTGAAAGGAAAGCTGGTTTGGTTTGGTTTTATGGCGCATCATCTATTCTAGGTTATTTAATGCCAAATCCACCTTTAAACATATAAGTAAGTCAAGTAAAGTAGGCGAACGTAGTCGAGGGCGACCAGAAGGCTCCCTTTTCAATAGCTACTACGCCGAGGTGTAGGGGAGGGTGCTACTCCTTTCCCTGGATTACACCACTTTACCCCTGATACGTGCCTTATAATTCTGAGTGTTAAGAAAGGAGGTATCAAGTACCACTTAAAAAGTTTTGGGCGCGACCTGGGATTGAACCCAGGTCTCCCGGACCACTGGCGAACTCTCTACCCACTAGACCACACTGGCCTAGTGATACCGGCTCATTTATACATATACACGGGTTGTGTCAAACTATAAGAGGTACATACGATAAATTTCCAGACTTTTTTCGTATGGGCACTTTTATTGATAGTCCACACATGGAACTCTAGTCCCCTTCGAAGTAATCTCCTCCAGCTGCAATGCACTTGTTCTACCGTTCCAACAACTTCTGGAAGGCCCCATGAGTGAGCCTCTTGAGTAAGCGTGTCAATGACCTTCGTCACAGCCCCTTTCGTCTCCTCAATTGTCACATAACGACGGCCTCTGAGCTTAGGGAATAACCAAAAGTGACAAGGACCAAGGTCTGGACTATAGGGAGGCTGCAGAACTGTCTTAATGCCCATCTTAGTCAAATAGTCTGTGACAAGGATGGAGTTGTGGACTGGTGCATTGTCTTGGTGGAAATGCCACTGACCCGATTTGAAGAGTGCTGGCCTCTTCCAACGGAATCTCTTGCTGAACTCCCTTAAAACCTCAACATAGTAGCCCTAACCCGAAACCTAACCCTTTGGCCAATGAACTCTGGTCTATTGACTTTCTTACTCCTCCCACACCTCTCATCATCCCTCACAGACTCCCTGCCTTCCTTGAATCTCTTATGCCACTCAAAAACTGATGCTCGATTCATGCAAGATGGTCGAAAAGTAGTCTGAAGCATTCCATACGTTTCTGTGCCATCATTTCTTCCAAGTTTAAAACAGAATTTTATTGCATATCGTTCTTCTAAAGTGTCAGATTGCATTTTTGAAATTCACCAGCTGTGACAATCAGGATTTAGTAGGGTTTATTCCAATTCCTGCTGTAGGTGTTCATTTGAACCTGAATCATAAAAATTGGTCAGTCATCTCATAAGATGCATAGCTATAACATAGTGAATTTTCAAGAGTCTACGACAATTGTAAATGCCCATACGAAAATATTCTGGAAACTTTTCGTATGCCCCAAGTATAACTCAAGATGTGAAAGTGAAATAACTATATGTATTTACTTACCTCCCTATACAAGTAGGATGCAACATCAGATCTATTTGTAAATCAGGATGTAACAGGTCTTAATTTATAGTTTTCCCATTCCTAGACCAGTTACCATACCAAAGTTAAATTGCCTAGTCTGCCCTATAAATTACCCTTTGAGAGAGAGAGAGAGAGAGAGAGAAAGAGAGAGAGAGAGAGAGAGAGAGAGTAGTTGTATTCATATCACTCCAAAGGACATTATGCAGACAGTCTCGTCCACAAATTGATCTCGTGTTGCCGTGTCCTTTTCTTATGCCAATAACCATTATACCACGAGCGCTTCAATCGTTAAATAAATATAAACAGTTCAACAGAGAGTATATATCAATAAAAGTAAATATATATATTCATGTATGACTTCCAGCAAGAATTGAACCCACTACCTATGACCTAGCTTGCTAAACATTACACCATACAAGACATACATGATTTACTAAGTCAAACATATTTTTGGGAAAAACTTGAAGTGTGGGACATCATCGGATTCAATAATTATAGCCAGTTAATCTTACTCGCTAAACATTACTTTACGCACGGCACCCTCTTCTGTATATAACATCACTTGACAGAAGATCTTATGCGTATTACATTGTAACATGACCATGTATTATTTATATGTTTGCCAAAAAATTGTACAATCACAACAGTTAAAATTGGAGACGGAAACATTCTAGCTAGATGGCTAATTTGTGTTGTATTGTCAGTAGCCACCACATGCAGTAGTCAACTGGTTGAAAAAGAGCAGACACTAATTCTTCTAAACAAATGTATATAACACAGATTTCAAATATAAGAAAAATAGAAGTCAATACCACAAACATATTTTATATCATAACCCTTCATCCCAGCCTACCCCCCCCAAAAAAAAAAATCACTAGAATTTTAAGAACAAAATAACCTACAAAAAATACGACTACAGCAAAAAATGCCTACAATCAAAAAAATGGAAGCTCTCGTGGTGTAATATTCATTGTTAGGAAATGAACCAGGTGATACGAAAGTTAATCCTAGCTGTTTGTATTTCACTTAGTGTTAATACCCTTGGGAAAGATATGAATCCAATTATTCTCCCTCCAGCTACGGGTGTTATTTGTCGCTGCCTCCCACCAGACACGACTTGACACAAGGTCAAAAGCCCGAAGGCCGATTAAAGTAGGGATAAGGGGAGGGGAGGTCAGGGACAAGCCGAGACTCGAACCCTGCTGGTCTATGCTGCTCATCGGCTCACTTGTGAGCATGATGAGGCAAGCAGTTTCACGAATCCAAATGTAGGTCCGGGCACGTATACCAGTTTACGGCTTAAACTAGACGCGAGGTCTAGTGCCATACGTAGGTTACAAAGGAGACAAAAGTGCAGCTCGCCCACTCGCGGGTAGTCTAGTCGAAACTAGGTGCCTAAAAGGCCCCGAGTCTGCCATTGTTCCTTTTGCAGAGCCACGCTCCGGACCGAAGTCCAAAACAGGCTCCGGGGTGCTTTTTAGGAAAAGCGCGCCCTCCCTCCAGCTACGGGTAAATTGTAATGAAGACTGGAAACCAACTTAATATATACTAACTGAGACCTATGCAAATTACACAGATTTTGTAAAATGTTTTTTACACAATTAATTTCTTCTAACGTGCATCTAAAACAAACACCATCAATTTGTTTATATACTAAAAATTTAGATTTTTAAACTTTAAAAAATCAAAATTATTTAATCACTTAAAGGAATTAAATTTGTCTTAAAATTAATTTCTTTGTAAATTTTATTTTTTTGCAATTCAACAAAATATAGTAAATATTAACTAAAAAAATCGAGTAAAATTTTTCCAAGCATAATATTATGACATTTTTAGCACTTTTTATTTCAGAATTCATGGCCATTTAAAAAAAAAAATGGAAATCAAAGAATTTCAAAAAATGTCATATTATAATTATTTAGACGCTTATCTATATGGAAAAATTTAAAAATAGTATGTCTACAATATATTTTGTTGAGATATTTTGTAAAATGAAATGGGGTGGGGTTGACTGAGTAAAAACTTTTTCCCAAATACATTTTAGAAAAAACAATTTTAAACATAAATTCATCTAAAGGTAAATAAGTATTGAAATTTTCATGAAAATTTGATACTTATTTCATTTTTTATGGATTTAAAAAAAATGTACGCGTAACTTTTATATAACCCCGTTATATTTCAATTGATTTAAAGTTAGTAAAGGAAAACATACTTACTTTGGCTATGTTGCCTAATAAAGCTTTGCATAAGACGCCAAAGTTGATTGGTTCTTGTTAACCTAGTTTCACATAAGAGAATTATTTTCCGAGAGTAAAGGCCGTGCGAGCTAACACGGACTTATTCTATTATTATAGAGGATATGTATTTGCATAAGTATTCGATATATGGAATTTTAAAAGTTAAAAAAATATATATAATTGCTACAAGCTTAAAACGTCACCAGACAATAGTAAATAAATAAGATATACTATGAAAAACGAACATATTTACCTACATGTAAATTTATAGACAAATTCACCATATAAGTAGCATGCACAAGTTTTGAACACATGAACAAACAGTATTAAATATTATGTCCCTTATTTGCTATGACAGCTATCAGATGATTAGAATAATTTGAAGGAAATTTCTGGCAGAAATTAATTCCAATTTATTGCGTTCCCGTCGAGAAATCACCATAATATTTCTAAAGTTGGGAGGATTCCTCTGATGAACTCCTTCCAAAGATTTTCTGTTGGATTTACAGGCAACTGACTTGACCACCATAAAACCTATACTTACTTCCATTATCATATTTACCCAACCCCTCCGCTCGGGCAGGATATGACACAAGGTCAATTTTCTAAGCGGAGTTTAACAGGTTTGAATTCAGAGTTTTTCCTTCTCCTAGACTAGTTGCCTCACCAAGGCTGAAGAACCTAGTCTACCCTACTATTTACCCATAGCTGGAGGGAGAATAATTGGATTCCTACCTTTCCCAAGGGTATTAGGGCTATGTGAAATGTAATCAGACCAGGATTTGAACTCGTGTCGCCGTGTCCAATTCCTACTTACTTCCATTATAACCACTCTATCATTTTCACTGTCTCTTTACTTATTTCGTCTTTGTCTTTTTTTTATTCTAAACATGGCGCAATTTTACATTTCCAAATCCCAGTCGTTGGGTTAATATTCTCATAGATTGTATAAGGCATTTTAATCATGTTTTATTGTTTTTTTTTCTTAATTCGATTCGTGTTTATTTCTTTTTTATTTCTTTCCATTTTTTTTTTGTGTAACGATCTATTGTATATTCCTTAATTCACACACACACACACACACACACACACACATTTATGCATATATATATATATATATATATATATATATATATATGAGAACCATTTTTATGAAAAATATAAGTAAATAGCAAAATATAATAGTTAATTTGATTCACCATAAAAAACTTGTTTTGTTTTGTTTTGTTTTACGGCATATCAACTACAAAGGGTCATTTAAAAGCATAAAAACCAACCAACCAACCAACCAATCAACTGCTCCACCTCTATCTCTCTCTCTCTCTCTCTCTCTCTCTCTCTCTCTCTCTCTCTCTCTGCGTATATATGTATCAATATGTATGTGTGTGTATGTGTGTTTGTGAGCGCTCATTGCTTGTTTACCTATGAATAAAAGTTGTTTTTTTTTCCAAAGCCTTCAATGTTGAGAAATCACTTTAATATTTCACTTGTTTCGGGGATTCCCCAGATGAATTCAAAAGTTAAATTCTTTCCGTAGATTTGCGATGGACATTTGGCCAGGAAAATGATTTTGCCACTCAAAAACTCTTTTTTTTATCCCCTTAAACCACTCTCTTGCTTTCCATTACGTTATAAAGCCGAAAAATTAAACATCTCGAATATAATCTGGTTAATTTGAGACCTCGACGAATGAATTTATGTATTCGTCGAATAAATTTATTGACCAGAACAATAAGATTTGACAGAACTGTATTTTAAAAGAATAAAATCAGTTCATTACAAAAGAAAAATTAATCGAAATGAATTTTAAAAGAGACTGTTTTTTATTCTGATGAAATTCTGTTTCCAGTAAAGGACAAAATATTGAATCCGTTGTCAGTGGTGATTTATCCACTTTTCCACTTATTTTCATCATATATATATATATATATATATATATATGACTAAGGGACATGAAAATAACGATTTTCTAATGAACGCATTTAAAAGTTTATTGCCCAGTCGGCTGGGGCTGTAGAATACACCGACTGCAGAGATTAAGACACCCCGCCACAACAAGTGCCCTGTATCTGACACTAAACAATCGCTCCCAGGTCCACACTGGCCCAGAGTGGTAGCACCTGATTCGGCCCTATCAGTGGATCAAACAGAACTAAACTGTGTACTTATGCTAAACTGAACTGCATGAAATTGAACTGTCTTGACATGCAAACTGCGTACTTATGCTAAATTAAATTATCTGAAATAAAACTGTTTTTACATTTAACTCCATGTATTGCCCAGTCGGCTGGGGCTATAGAATACATTGAGTGCACCTCTGCAGAGGAGGAAGACCCCCACCCCCACCAAACGAGTGTCCTAGACATGACACTAAACAATCTGATGTAGAGTTTCCAGTAACGCTGAAGCTTTGGGGATTGCAGAGCACCTATTCATTGCCATCGCTCCTAAGTCCACTCTGGGCCAGAGTGGTAGCACCTGATGAGGGTTCTATCTATGGGACAAATATAACTAAACCGTGGTTTCTTGAGTTTATTGTTTTGTTTTTTTTTTGCATTTAAACTGCGTAATTGTGCTAAACTGAATTGCTAGAAATAGAAATGTTTTTGCATCTAAATTGCTAACTTATGCTAAATTGAATTATCTGCAATAAAATTGTTTTTACATTTAACTCTGTATTGCTCAATCTGATGGTGAAGTTCCTGTGATGCTGGAGATTTGGGGAATGCGGAGCAACCCTTCATTGCCATTGCTCCCAGGTCTACTCTGGTCCGGAGTGGTAGCATCTTATAGGGCCCTATCTATGGGTGAGATAGAACTAAACTGTGTACTTATGCTAAACTGAATTACTTGAAATAGAACTGTTTGATATACTGAATAGCTTGAAATAGAAATTTTTTTGACAAACTGTGTACTTACATTTAAAATGCGTACCTATGCTAAATTGAACTGTTTGAAATGGAACTGGTTTTGACATTGAACCTGTTATTACGCCAAACTGAATTGTTTAATAAAAAGTGTTTTGACATTTAACTGTGGCTAAAGAAAATATATTTTTATACTAAGCTGAATTGTTTGAATTTGAAGAGTTCGAATAAACTGAATAGGTTGAAATAGAAATGCTTTTGCCAGTTAAACTGTGTACTCATGCTAAACTGAACTGTTTGAAATAGAACTGATTAATTGTATAAAAATGGATTTGGCATCAAATTACCAACAAAAGTTGATATGCCATAAAACCCAAACAACCGACCAACTTAAAATTTTATTGAATAAATGTCTATTAAACACAGAACCAACATTTGGTTCGGTTAGGTTTCTTTTTTAATGGCATATCGATTTTTGTGGGTTATCTAATGATAACTTCATCCTTGTTGAAGATCAGCAATCGTACTATTTATCTTTCTTAAGGGTATTTGTCCGAAAGTAAAAATAATAGTGTGAGTTATGTTCGAACTTGCTTAGTACAATGTCACTGTTCAACACGTCAGCTAATACCCACAAGGCTAATCTGGCTCAGTGTTAGTACCTCTTAGGGTCTCATCTTGGGGTGAAATAAATCTGTTTGAAAAGCATTTGTATTCATTCGGACCGTATAAAAACATCTTTTGAGAAACAGCTACACAAAAATGTAAATATGAAGGAACACTGAACGTGATTCTTTAACCGTAAGACACAAAATAACCCTACATGCCGTTAAAATCAAACAATCTATTTTTTCTATGAGGTTTTTACAATAAAATATGTTTTCTTGAACCTTTGAGTTTTGAGCTTCTGAGCTTAAATGTACTCTTTACTGTTTGAGCTTAAATTTACTCTTTACTGTTTGAGCTTAAATTTGCTCTTTACTGTTTGAGCTTAAATTTACTCTTTACTGTTTGAGCATGATTTTAGAACTAAGGTGTGTGGAAGAAAATTAAAGTACTATCGGTATACCAGTGTAATAGGCTCAAATGGTTTAAATAGTTATTCATTTGTTTTAAATAACATGCAATATGGTCCTATGCTAGCCACGGTAGTTGATTGTGGCATTAGTTCCGTGACTACGACATGCGTTTCTGGCTAGTTGGTTTATCAACTCCTTCTGTGCCCACATTGTGTTCGAAAGATCAATAGATAGGGGATGATACAGTCTATCCGGAACTTCAGACAGAGGGGCTGGATCGTTGGAACAAGTTGACTGGGTGTTGGTAACTTAAAAACAAGAAAAAGTCTCCGTTAAGCATGAAACAAGAACACCCCACAAATGAAATCTTAGAACAAATCTGTAACGCAGAAGATTAAAGGTACTTTTTTAAAAATCTATCTTCTTTAGAAGTATCCACCGTAACTGGTCATCTGAAACTTTAATCTCTTCCTATAACCGAAGTGAATGAGAAATGAGTCTTGATGATTAACGGGATACGACACTCCAAGTCATCAGCTCCAGTTGCCATAGTGGCCATTTCCCGGCCTTTCATCAAAGCACACTAGGGAGAAAATCCCATCACAGAACTTGACTCCTGAAGAATTTCGCGCAGCGTTAAAACAATTAACCACTCTCCTTCTTGGACCACCAACGAAAATTAATGACTTCTACGTAGACTACCCAAGCACTTTCAAAAATTCGATAAATGATTATTTTCCCTTCTGAATTAAAATGAATCAACGTCGTATTTTAGAAATATCTATATATTGACTTATATCTTCAGAAATTCGATTAATTCTATGCAAACGATTTTCGTATTCATCCGGCTACAAATGCTGTTAGAACCTGGAGACAAAACCCTCCCAAGTAATCGTCGAGTTCATCAAAAACATCAATTACCTTATCAATATAATTTTGACAGAAAATCAATAAAGTATTGATGTTGGTCTCATAAGTTCTTTCTTTGTGGTTAGATATCGACAGAAACTTTTAGTTTGATTTAGCTTTATTAAAAGAGAGCAATTTTGTTTGTATTATGACAGATGTCATACTGCCGTACATTTTATAAATGTGTTAATATTTGAATTTTTTTCATTTATTGACTTTAATATCGAAGTTGGAAGAAAAATAAATTATTCGTTTTTTGTTCTGAAAAATACGACTCAGATCAAAAAAGGGTAAAGTTAATAGAAAAGGAACTGTCAAGGATAGAACTTACGAAAATTGGTTATCGTAGTTTCATACAATGGGTTCGTCATTGGACTTTATGCGGAAAAGTTAAAATTGGGTTTTGGTTTGGTTTGGTTTGGTTTTTTTTATTGCACACAGATACGTTACACGTAATTTCAAACAATTTAGTTTAGCATTAGTACAGTTTTCTTTATACTCACTTAAATTTAAAAAAAATTCTATTTCAAACAATTAAATTTAGCATAATTACAGTTTGAATGTCAACAGTTCTATTTTTGAAAAATTCAGTTTAGTATTTCGTCCAAGATCTTCCGAACTGGAGCCTTACCACTAGATGCAGTTGAGTGCCATACTCAGGACAGCCCCTTTTTTAGTGAATCTCATTCTTCTTTTACAGGATTCACTTGGTGTATTTTAAGCCCCACTTCATAAACTCACGATATTCACCATTTCATGTCATAATAGTAACTGAAATTACGCGGCTAATGTTGCTTAAAGTCATCCTTTAAATTCCTCTGACCAACTAGCACCTGCTCAGTGACATTTTAAAGTCCGAATGATAATTATGCAGGACCCTATACTTGTGTAACGTTTTCTTTCTTTCTTTAATGACATATAAACCTTTGTAGGTTATTTAATGCCAAAGGTATCATGTAGAAGAATAGTACTATTCAGCCTATAACAAGGGGGACAAGTAGGTACATATCTTTCCCCAAGGATATTTGTCCGAAAATGAACTTAATAATAGAACTAGAGTTCGAACTCGCATCCTCCAATCTTACAGACCAGTACATTAGCTACAACGTTACGAGGAAACCTCACCAAGAAAAATATAGACAAGTTGAAATTAATATTTCTAAATAAAAAAGACGCTGCATCGTGAATAAATCTACTTTAATTTTTATCTTTGTGTTTTACACAGATGAAAATTGTTGAAATCTCACTTGCACAAGGTGTTATTGAAATTATGCATAAATATAAAAAAATATCAAAGATGGTGGATATGTTAAAATCTAACCTTTCTATTTGTCAACTGACTTTATCTCGAATAAAGTTACATTAATTTGATTTTATTTCTTATTCAGCAAACAAGTTTCTTTGTTTAATCTAAGATGACTGATTTTAGATTCTGAATAATGTATCGATCAGGTTTTTCTTCGTGTATTTCGTTAAAAGTAGACATTTTTGTCAGCTGCTGGAGCACTGATAAGATTTGGTTGGTTGTTTGGATTTTATGGCATATCAACCTTTGTAGGTTATTTAATGCCAAATCCATTTTTATGAAAATAGTTCTATTTCAAACAATTCAGTTTAGCATGAGTACACAGTTTACATGTAAGTACAGTTTAATTGTGAAAAACATTTCTATTTCAACCTATTCAGTTTAGTCAAGCAGTTCTAATTCAGATAATTCAGTTTAGTATAAGTACAGATTTTGTTTACACACAGTTAAATGTCAAAACAGTTCTATATTAAATAAATCAGTTTAGTGTAAGTATATTTTCAATGTCAAAACCAGTTCCATTTCAAACAATTCAGCTTAGTATAAGCACGCGGTTTACATGAAAGTACGGTTTAATTGTCAAAAACATTTCTATTTCAAGTTATTCAGTTTATTCAAACAATTCAGTTTAGCATAAGTATGCCGTTAGTTCTATTTAACCCATAGATAGTGCCCTATCAGGTGCTACCATTCCGGGCGAGAGTGGACCTGGGAGCAATGGCAATGAAGGAGTGCCCCGCATTTCCCAAATCCCCAGCATCACTGAAATCTTACCATCAGATTGTTTAGTGTCATATCAAGGAAAATACCAGTGTTAAAGAGCATAGTCTGCCCTACTATTTACCCATAAATAGAGGCTGAATAGTTTGTTATACCATTCCCAGGGCTATTAGAGCTATGTGAAATACAAACGTCTCCTAAAAACGATTACGTCTTAGATTACTTGATAGTACAAAAACAAAATGGCAATGACAAGAGATAAAGTTACTTGACGAAATTTGATCAAGCTGTTTGGTATCTATGATCAGGACGATAAAGCAATATTTATTTTAAGCAGGTTACTACGTTCAAATCTTGTTGTAGTCTATTCATTTTCTTCCAGTTCATCAAGAAAATCAATGGAAAATCAGTCTGATCAAAAGCAACCATGATTATCTAAAATATAAACTACGCTAAATATGTGCGTGCTTTTTGTTTTGTTTTGTTCTTTTTTTTTCCTGGCTATACATCCGAAATCTTTCTCATGGAGATATCTGGGTTAAGTGCTTGTGTAGATGTGGTGATCTCTATCTGTCATTCTAACTCTCTGTCTGTCTGTCTGTCTCTCTCCAGATTTCTTCTTTTTTTTCCTCACACCTTCGGTTCATCAAATCTTAAATATTTCCCGCAGAAATTATTGTTTCAGAAATTATTCTTCGGCCTGATGTTGGGGGCATTTTCATCACATAAAACATAGTAACAACGAAAGAAAGTTAATAGATCTGTTTATATATATATATATATATATATATATATATATATATATATATATATATATATATAAGACACAGGTGATGTAAGAGGCATGTTAATATAAATAAAATTGGTGGGCCGACTTTAAATTCCAACGGAGATTGTTTCTGTTTCACTTTGCTGTTATACCATTAAGAAAGCCAGGAACCGATCTTTTCTTTCCTAAATTTACTTATGTGTGTAAGGACAAATTGGGATAATTAGCATTGATTGAGCAAATTATTTAAGATAGGTAAGAAAAATCTGAATGCGTACCACCAACGTAAAAGATTTTAGCAAAGTTGAGGGGTTAACCCTCATTACTATCCATGAGTAATATAATTAATTAATTAATTATTAATTTTTGTGATAAGTTGTGTGTTAGTTAAAAACTTACAGTTTGACTTCATGGTTACATGTTCGGGTTGGAAAGATCAAAAGCGGGTAGACCTTATTTTGAATATGCACGTATCAGCCTCTGTCATTATAAAGGTTTGTTTTGAAATCTGAAACGTTTTAATGGGTGTCGGCTGATATTAGTATGACGTATCACGGGAAAATTTTAGCGATTGCGCATTATTGAGACATTGGTCCGAGAATAAATAGCAGAACATACATAAGAGGAGTTCTAGATGGGTGAGTGACTCGGAATTGGGGCGTTAGTCAGTTGGTCCGATAGTTTCTATTCGAGTCTGGTCGGAGACAGAAGCAGTGATGACAAGCAGCCCCCTTTGAGGTTGGGCTTTGTCGGTGAAGAAGAAATAAAGTCTGTGTGTGTCGTTTTGCCTGCCACGGGTTAAACTTTCTGCATCTCAAATAGACAAATAATTCTTTTTAATTCTATCTCTCTCTCTCGTTTCGGAACGATGACTGGAAAAGAGTAGAGGTAATAAATGAGCCTATCTAGAACAGAATCGCCTTGTATTTGTGTGCGTTACGACTTTCGACATGTTTCTCTAGCGTTACACAAAGACCGTGAAACTTTGAATCATGGACCTTATCCCAAGGAGTTTTTAAATTTACAATCGACAGAAAGTTGTACTATTTGACATATAACACATAAAACAATCTCAAAGCGATCTATCCTTTGTTGGAAGAAACAGCTATCATCAAATTTCCGAATAAACGAAAGCTTTTTATCTTTATCCTATTTACCCAACCCCTCCGCTCGGGTAGGATATGACACAAGGTCAGTTTTTAAGCGGAGTTTAACAGGTTTGAATTCAGAGTTTTCCTTCTCCTAGACTAGTTGCCTCACCAAGGCTGAAGACCCTAGTCTGCCCTACTATTTACCCATAGCTGGAGGGAGAATAATTGGATTCATACCTTTCCCAAGGGTATTAGTGCTATGTGAAATGCAATGAGTCTCGTCCAGGATTTGAACTCGTGTCGCCGTGTTCATTTCCTACGGCGATAACGATTACACCACGGGCAGCTTCATATTTCTATGATCAGAATTAGTATCGGAAGAGCAACACAAATAGTATTTTTACATCAACATTACAATTCAAATGATTCGAAACAACTTATCAGTTGAAGAATTAATTAAAAAAGAACTTATGATTTAATGATTTAATAATACTAAATTTGGAATTTTGCTTAAAGGATCATTGGACGTCAGAAATGCCAATAAATGAAACGAATCGAAATATCAGCACATATAAAAACATTTTATCGAAGCGAAACACTGGCTCACTATAGAATAGAATTCTGTTACACTTGTTAGCTACAACTATAACTCGAAAAAATAAAATAATATTAGAATTTTATGATGCTTTGAAGTGAGAATTTTTCAGAAGTTATCTTCATTAAGTCTATTGTTCTCTAAATTTCTTTTCTGATCTTTTGTCTTGAAAATCTGATTCCATTTTATAATCTACATTTTCTCATAAGCACCTTTTCATCCTACTTATAAAATTCTTCAGAATATAGCGTTGTCTTGTGGTCTGGGAGACTTAGCAAAGGCTTGCTTAGTTCACTGCACCTCGTGATCCTTTGACCAGCATTGACCAACAGAGCACGAGTCTCGACTCCTATACGACCTCTCCATCCCCTGTACCCTCACCATAAAAAAAGATCTTGTGTCAAATCCTGCCTGATGGGAGGTACGGATTAATATCTGGCATTGTCTGGTGGTCAGAAGAACGGGGGAATATTGTTTTTTACTCTATGAATCAGATTTCTCTTTTATACTACGTAAGATCACCACAAGATGAAAATATCATGTCAGATATTGCAATCTTTAAACGCTGTAAAAATAAGAACAATTATATCTCTCTCTATATATATATTAATTGCATATATATATATATATATATAATTGCATGATTTGAAGATGATGGTGATGATATATATATATATATATATATATATCATCACCATCATCTTCAAGTCATGCAATTAGCATGGGGTTCCATGACTATCTCTCTCGCCTTTCATCCCTATCATCTATCACTCCTCGCAGATCTTTAAGGCTGAATTGAGTGTTTGTATGTAAGTCCTTGTTGGTCGGCCAACCTGAACAAGTCCATATGCTGGAGTCCAGTAGAGAATGTCACTTATCAGTTAATCCTTATAGCTTTAGCAGTGCCCAGCATGCTTAGTTCGTCAAACTTGAGTTATCTGTTAGATGGGATGTAAGTAGCCGTTCAGAAGCGGTGATACTTCCAGGATTTGTTTAAAATTGCAAGTAGAAATTATTTCCTAGTTCCCATCTAGTCTTTTCTCCATGCTATTTGTTTGTCTAGTTAGTGCATCTATGCAATAATACAGACGCAGCCACAGCTTGGAAGAAATTCGGTTTTATTCGATCAGAAAGATTAGATTTCCATGTGATCGATAACTTGTATTCGAGGTCTTGACAATGCGTACGTTGACATCGCTTTCAGTAGATGAGATATTGCTACCGAGGTATGTGACCTGGTCTATTAATTTCAGAGGCTTATTACCTTAAATAAATATGGATCCTTTCTTTATTTAGAATATATGAACTGTGTTTAAAAAGAGGCTTATACCTCTTGTTTCTTGTTGTAACCTATCCTGTTGGGATTCAGCTTGTGCATGTGTATTGGCAAGAGCAATGGCTCATCTGCATAGTCTGTATGTCATTGTTTCTGCGAGAATTATCTTCCTGTTGTCATTTTTATGTAAATCCATCTTCTTTTATTAGATCTATTAACACTCGTAATACGTTATCTGGGTAGATTATGAATATATATAGTATTACAATCTTCTCTTTGCTAGACTCCAGCGACAATGTCAAAGAAGTTAGTGCCACAGTCGGGTAAGCAGACCATTGCTTTTGTGTTTTCATAAAGTATCATAAAAGCCATAACAGTTTCTTTGTGGAGAAATCTATGAACAATAGTTTTGCCATACGATTAGAGATACGATAGATAGATAGATAGATAAAGTAAAGTTGGCGAAATTAGTCGAGGGTGACCTGAAGGCTCCCTTTTCAAAAGCTACTATACCCAGGTGTAGGGGAGGGCGCTATCCCTTCCCTGGATTTCTCCACTTTACTCTTGATCTACACCTTGAAATGCTGAGTGTTAAGCAAGGCGGCACAAGTACCATTTTTTGAGTCTTTGGTATGACTAGATCTGGGATAGAACCCAGGTCTCCCGGACCTTTGGCAAAAATTCTACTCATTCGGCCAATGGATGTATATACGCATATATATATATATATATATATATATATATATGTGTGTGTGTGTGTGTGTGTGTGTGTGAAATAAATTGTTTAAAAGGAGTTTTTAACTCCTTTTTAAACAATTTATCACACACACAGACTCATAAATCATTTCTTTTTTCATATGAACGAATCTCTGAATAGTTTAAAAACAAAAAGAAAGAAAAGATATTTGTTTAAAATTTTGCTATTTAAAAAAAAATAGTGATTAAAAAAAGCTGGAGTTTCGTCCGTTGAGTGGAATGTTAACCATGAACGCGGATAAGGAAAATTTGATTAAAGACAGACGAGAATTCTGAGAAACGAGGAAGATTTTATGAAGAAACAAAGATATTTGGAAGGCGGTTAGATCGGGAGAATGCCGAGACAGTGAAATATCTTCCAAATATCTTGTAGAAGAAATAAGAAATTATGGTACAGGATGCGGACGTAAAATATGGAATAATTTGATTTTTTTAATAATCTGTATGTATAATTTAAAAATATGCTACAAATCTAAATTTTTAGGATTAGCTCTATTATTCAAGCACTTCTTTTATTTTTAAAAAATTCAGCCTAATATGTGTGAGCAAGAAAGAAAGAACAAAGAATCTACAATTTGCTTTACGCCGAAACCAAGCCAAAAGAATTACGAAATAATTTGAGTTTCGTAATGGCCTCCATCAAGCCCAGACCTTAACTCCCGATGATTACGCTATATGGGGCGTTTATGAAAACAAAACAAATATAACCTCCAAATATTGGTTCACTTGAGACTTCTATTAAGGAGGAATAGAATACAATATCTGAAGGATTTTTATTTTGAAGGCATGCAAATCATTTCGACGGCGTGTTGATACAATAATTGAAAAAATGGTCACTATATTGAGTAAAGTTGCTGTTTTGTATCTATCTTCTTATTTTGTTGTTTATTTTTTTCAAATCAAAATTAATCTTGTTTTATAATCGAGCCGTTTATTATCTCCCTGAAATATTCCTAATTTTGCTTCTACACCCTGTATTATTTTCTCGGAAAGAAGAAATCGCTTTACAATCTCACAATCCGAGGAATCATTGGAGTACGAACAAATAATCTCGAGCCATAACTTCTGTTCGTAAGTTTCTCCAAGGGACTCTATTCCATACAAAGAGAAAAGATGGAGCAAATACTACTTGCATGTGGTCTTCCCAAAGAAGTTGTTATCGCTATCCTGATACTTTACATTTTCGCAGGAGTCTTGCAAAGATATACTTTAGTACCTTATTTGTTTATACTCTGCTGAGATTACATACTTCGAACATCCCTAGATACAATAATAGTTAATGGATTCACAAAAAGGCAAGAAGCACATGTTATTCGGGAAAAAATCTAAGCAATGACAGATGCAGATTACGCTGATGACCTAGCACTTCTCGCAAATAAACCATCCAAAACAGAATCTGTACCGCATAAGCTAGAGCCAACAACTGAAGACATTGCGTGAATGCAAATAAAACTGGCTACAATAATTTTAAACAAAAAGGAGTCGAATCAACTCTAAGTGGAAATCTCTAAAATTAGTAGACCAGGTCACGTGCTTCGGTTGCAACATCTCATCTACTGAAATTGATGTCAACATAAGCTTACCGAAGGCGTGGAATGGTATTTAGAAGTTATCGATCATATGGAAATCTGATCTATCTGATAAAATAAAATGGGATTTTCTCAAGCTGAGGCTGTGTCCATACTAATGTAGGGATGCACCACATGGACATTAACAAAACGCATAGATAAAATGCTAGATTGAAACTACTCTAGAATTCTATGTGTCGTTTTGAATAAATTCCGGGAGCAACACCGCATAAAAGATCAGCGGTACGGCCTCCTACCATCTATCTTACAAACCATACTTGTAAGACGAACAAGACATGTGGGTCGCTGCTGGAGAAATAAGGACGAACTTATAAGCATCGTTCACTCATGGGGTCCTGCATATGGACATGCCAGTGTTGGTCGACCCACAAGGACTGTATTGATACAGGATAAAACCTATTGATAGAAGATAGGGGTGGATGGCGAAATAAAGCCAGGGAAATCCATGCTGTCAGTGTAACTAGATCATAATATATATATATATATATATATATATATATATATATATATATATAATGAATTTATAAACCATTAAAAAATTTTCTCAAACCGTAAAACGATGTTTCCATTTTATGACGTAATCAATTTCGAATTCATTTTCCTGTGTTACTTGTTTTTCTAAAATCTAAAACATTTGGCCAGAAGACGATTTTTCAGATGGAATGCTTAACATATTTTTCTATTTTTCTATTATTATAATTTCATATTCATACTAAAGATAATTTTAAATAGAATACTTTGTATGTAGGCAAATTTAAGTCGAAACACGTGTTGGCAAAAGATAATAAATTTTCATTGACACCAAAAATATAGTTTTTTTCCGTTTATCTTTTCAATATATATATATATATATATATATATATATATATATATATATATCACTACTTCACGAGGTTTTCTTAAAATATATTGATAGGTTGAACTTAATATATATATATATATGTATGTGTGTGTGTAAGATAGACAAATAGATTGAGAGAGAGAGAGAGAGAGAGAGAGAGAGAGAGCGATTTGGATATATTGTATTAAATTACCAAATGAATAGTTGGGTAAATTAGAAAAAGAACAACACAATGCAAATCCCCTGTCATCACGTCATGGGTCAGTTTGATTGGGTAAGACCCATTACTCATATATATTACCGGCCACCAGGATGTCTTGGACCCTACAGGGAAAAAAGGGTTATATATATATTTATATATATAAACATGACGCTTTCTAATGGACATCGACATATGTACGCGCTAGTATTGGTCGATCAATAAGGATTTACACACTTCAGCTCTGTGTGGACATGGATAGAGACTAGAAAACCGACCGACCAGGTATGATGGATTATAGGGACGGATGGTGAGAGAGAAAGGGAGAAGAAAAATTTGTGGCATATGCCGGAATCGATAATATATATATATATATATATATATATAATGCTAATATCTTGTTCTTCTTTCTAGTGAGGCGTAGAGATTTTTAAACAGTCCTTTAAACGAGCATTTTTGTTGTGGCAACTCACCACTACTTCTTGAAAAATGGAAAACTAATTCACATTTTTTTCTTAATTTCTGTGTTCACTTCTCACCATACAAAAATGAGAAATATGCAACAGAAATAAACTTTAGATGAGGCTTAGTACTTTTTGAATGACTTTCGTATCAATATATATACATGTGTGTGCGTGAGTGAATATATGTAGAAGAGAAGGATCATTTGATATATTTGCGATAATTCCGATATTTATAGTGCGTAGATATCTAAATAGATGATTCGAGCACAAATTAAATCAAGCTGCAATAAAACAAGATCAATCCCAAATCTATTGAGAAGCGGGTTGCTAAGGTACATTTACCGTTTTGACCATGCCCTGATGGACTTGGCCACCCAGAAACTTTCATCCAGCAACCGCATTGCTGTTGTTAACAATACAACCAATAAACAAATGTTTGGACAAACCCATTTGGCCAGTAGTGACGTCTTTCTCTCTCTTGCTCCAGAATTACTTCGTTAAAAAGTTTAGTACGAAATATCTAATTAAAATGTAACCCAGTTGGTTGGGGGTGCAAAATACACCGATTGCATCTCTACTGAGGGGTAAGATCCCCGCCAACGAGTGTCCAGCATATGACATTAAGCAATTTGATGATGAGGCACTAGTAATGTTGGACTTTGGGAAATGGAGAGAACACCTTCATTGCCATCGCTCACAGGTCCACTCTTACCCGGAGTGGTGGCACCTGATGGATCTAAACTATGGGTAAAAAAGAACTGACATTTAAACCGAGAGCAAAAAAATGACTTGTGCTAAATTACGAGAATCATTATATAAGTTTCCAGAGTTTTTCCGTATGGGCGCTTTTACTGATAGTACACACATGAAACTCTAGTCCCCTTCGAAGTAATCTCTTCCGGTTGCAATGCACTTGTACCGTTCCAACAACTTCTGGAAGGCTCCATGGAAGTCCTATTGTGTAAGCATGTCAATGACCTTTGTCACAGCCTCTTTTATCTCCTCAATTGTCTCATAACGATAGCCTATGAGCGTAGGGAATACGCAAAAGTCACAGGGAGCAAGGTCTGGACTATAGGGAGGCTGAGGAACTGTCTTGATGCCCATCTTGGTCAAATAGTCTGTGAAAAGGAAGGAGTTGTGGACTGGTGCATTGTCCTGGTAGAATTGCCACTAACTCGATTTGAAGAGTGCTGGCCTCTTCCCGAGGAATCTCTTCTCTAGAAATCTCTTCCTGAACTCCCTTAAAACCTCTACATAGTAACCCTAACTCTAACCCTTTGGCCTATCAACTCTGGTGTATTGACTTCGTTACTCCTCCCACACCACTCATCATTCCTCACAGACCCCCTGCCTTCCTTGAATCTCTTATGCCTCTCAAAAACTGATGCTCGATTCATGCAAGATGGTCGAAAAGCAGTCTGAAGCATTACATACGTTTCTGTGGTATTTTTCCAAGTTTAAAACAGAATTGTATTGCATATCGTTCTTCCTCATGTCCAGATTGCATTTTTGAAATTCACCAGCTGTGACAATCAGGATTTAGTAGGGTGTATTCCAATTGCTGCTGTAGGTGTTCATTTGAACCTGAAATCATAAAGATTGGCCAGTCATCTCATAAGATGTATAGCAATAGCATAGTGAATTTTCAAGAGTGTACGACAATTTTAAATGCCTGTACAAAAATGTCTGGAAACTTATTGGATAAACCACGTAACTTGTTTAAAATGAAAGTGATCATTTAATTGTGTGTAAACAGAAGACTGATGTTAAATTGAATTGTAAGTTTTACATAGCAATACTTGGTACTATTTAACTTTGTTGACTTATGCTAAATTGAATTGTTAGAAATAGAACTGCTGGGTCATTTAAATGATTAAAGCAACATAGCCTTGCCTGCCCAATTAATTTACTCTTTGTTGGGAAGAGAAGAGATATATTCGTGCTTTTCCTGAAATTATAGTCCAAAATAAAACGAAAATGATCACGTCAACAAATGTATATCCTGGTGACGATTACTGTAATTCCACACACGCATATATTTTTTTAAAAATATAATTGGTTGGTATAAAAATTCAAGTATCTGAAATTCCTTGATTGATTTTTTGCAAATTATTAAGTATGAATAGTTACTTGATATTGCACGTAAACAAGACTTGGTCATTAAATGACCCAATAACATTTGTCATACCTTTAAACTAATTAATATCAATCTGATATCATTTTGTCTGCCTCTTTAACTTAACCAGAGTATATTTCTTGTTATACTATTTACTGTATTATTCGATGGTTGAAGTTTTCATTTCTTATTTCAAAAATCATTTATACCTTTCCAACTTTTTAAAAATTTCTTTCTTTCGATTTTTTAAATTCTTTTCATTCTGAATTTTTTAAATATTGTCTTAATTTTTTATTCGTTTCCTTTTCTTCTTTTCCTTTATTTCCAAACTTTTTATTCCTTTCTTTCTAAATCTGTATTCTTTTTTCTATTCCTTTCTTTCTAAATTTCTTATACCGTTCTTCCTAACTTTTTTTTTCTTTCTTTCTTACCTGTTGTCACTCTCTTTCTAATGCTTTTCCTTTCTTTCTAATTTTTTCCTTTCTTTCTAATATTTTTTGTCCATTTCTTTTTTATTTTTGTCTTTCAAAATCTGTATTATTTTTTCTATATTTTTATTCCTTTCTTTCTAAATTTCTTATACTATTTTTTTTATTAATGGTTTTCGGACTATTGTCTTCATCTTCATTGTTATTTTCACGACGTTTCGGCCAATATGTCCTCCGGCCTTCTTCCGGTGTCTGTCGAACTAGGGAACCTTCACTGATCTTTATCTGATTCCGTTAGCCATAAACGGGTGCAAGTGTTACGTATTCCTGTATTGTTACTCGCCTGCAGTCAGGATTGAACCTGCAACCTCCAGATGATTGTTTCCGGAGAAGCTTAGGGAACCAACGCTTATACCTTTACGCCATGTGTCCTGCTGGAAAATTCAAAGTGAATTTTTAGGACTCATAAACATAATGCTCTTACTTGACTAGAATTACTACTATTCTTTATTATTAACCACACATTATGTAACAGGAATACTTAACACTTGTACCCGGTTATGGCTAATGGAATTAGAACAGGCGACACTGTGGATTCAATAAAGGACCTAGCTCGAAGTTCCGTGAAGGTTCCCGAGTTCGATAAACACCTGAAGAAGGCCGGTGGACATATCGACCGAAACGTTAAGGAAATAACAATAAAGATGAAGGCAATAATCCGAAAACCAATAATGATAACAATCACCAAGCTTCGTCTCAGAAATTTAGACAACTCTTATACCTTTCTTTCTTTCTTTCTTTCTTTCTTTCTTTCTTTCTTTCTTTCTTTCTTTCTTTCTTTCTCACTTGCTATCCCTCTCTTTTTAATGATTTTCCTTTCTTTCTAATTTTTTCCTTTCTTTATAATATTTTTGTCCATTTCTTTCTATTTTTTTTTTATTTCTGTCTTTCTAACTTGAAAATTATTTCTCTCTTTTTTTATTCTTTTCTTTCATAATTTTTTTCTAAATTAGGGGTTCCCGTATAGCAGTCATATCAGTGTTAGAATTGGAGATTATACTATATTAATTTTTTTTGACCGATTCAACCCAACAACTCTTCATTATTTACATCATTTAGTAATATTTTCAGATGAAAATCCAACTTATAACTGCGAAGATAAAGAACTATTGATCCATACGTGAATATAGTACACGATAAACACCTATGATTTCAAGAATTTTCGTACGTCATTTTGCTTATTGAAAAATAAATCCCCATTTACAAACTGGAATCCTATTTCTAAAAGCCTATTTAAATAAAAAATCATTTTTCTTGAAGGACTCAAAATATACTAATTCAAAATTGATGACGGCAGCTTCTCTCTTCGCTAAACTATGATTCAGTCAATAATTATATCAGATTATGATCGCATCAGTGAAGCTTGCGAAGCCATTATCTGTGAGCATGTTGTGTCTAGTTTATGAGTCATAAGTTTACTAAAATGCAACAAAAAATCTATCAGATAATTTGATCAAATGTATCGTTCACGTATTATCGATTGCCTGATACATTGTTGTTAACAATAATAATAATAATAATAATAATAATAATAATAATAATAATAATGTTGTTGTTGCTACACTTAATTCATAGCAGGGAATTATTCCTAAGGAAATAAAGAATTATCTTTTGGAAGTTGGATTGTCGATCGGTGCATTTGTCCTCTTAATGAACAAACAATAACTCAAAAGGCGCGGGGGAGTACACCATGGCGTAGTAACTAGCGTACTGGACTGTGACATCACAGTAAGTGAGTTCGAACTTCAGTCGCACTACCACATAGAGAATATTGTACTCAAGTTTGGCGTCCTTGTGCCATGGAAACTGGAGTGTAATACTGAGTTTGGACCTACAAAGAACAGTGACAAAAATAATCTCTAAAATGTAAAATATCACATTTACATGGAGATATTAAAGAAAGTAGGATTAATTAGTAGAAAGAAAACTGAGAGGTGATCTAATTTAAACTTTCAAAATGATAAATGGAATTTCTATTTAAGGTAGACATTTTTTTCTTTATTTCTCGAACAGGAAATTAACTATCATGGTGGATCTCAAAAACTAATTCTACTAAACGATTGGATTTTTTGGGGTTTGGTGCAGTTTTATGGCATATCAACCATTGTAGGTTATCTAATTTTAAAACCATTTTTATAAACAGTTCTCTTTCAAAGAAGTTTAGCATAGGTATACAGTTTAAATGTCAAAAACATTTTTATTTCAAGCTGTTCAGTTTAGTCAACAAAGTTAAATTTTATAGCATATCAACCATTGTAGGTTTTTTAATGCCGAATCCTCTTTATGCATAAATATCAAATATATATGATTTGATTTGGTTTGGTTTTATGGCATATCAACCATTGTAGATTATTTAATGCCAAATCCTCTTTATACATTTACATTAAATATATATGACTTTTAAACTGATTTTGAGGATAACATTTTTCACTGATCCTGTGCTCACTTTTTTTGCACACAGTTCAATGGTTTCAAGTATTGCTCTATAGTTCACAATTTAACATTAGTCATTTTTTGCACACATTGTTTGTAGTTAATATAATTTTTGAATAAGTTAGAACTAATTTGTTTGGACACTAGTATTGCTATTTTTACAATGTTAAATGGTTTCAAGTACTGCTATCTAAACTAGTAATTCGATTTAATATTAATCATTTGCTTGCATAGGGTGAAATAGTTACTAGTATTGCTTTTTAACAATAATCATTCCATTCAAAATTTCTCTTTCGTTTGCATACAGTAAAATTGTTCTAAGTTTTGCTATTTATCACTAATAATTCTCTTAATCTTCAGTCATTTGTTTACGCAAAGTTATATGATAAAACAGTTCAGCTTTCAACGATTCATTTTAGCCTAAGTCATTTGTTTGCACTCAATTTAAATGTCAAACAGTTTTATTTAACGCATAGACAGGACCCCATCAGGTGCTACATGAGTGGACTTTGGAGCAATTGCAATATAAGGGTACTACGCATACCCCAAAGTTTCAACAATACTGGAACCTCAATATCAAATGCTTCAGTGTATAATGGTTTATAGGTAGTATATTTTACCAAAGCCGGATTGCAAAACAAAGAAGAGAATCGTTTTCTAAAAACCAGACTGACCGACGCCAACTCCCAATTCAAAAAAGTTTTCGAGTAACGAACAATTTGAAAAACAGGAAGTAACGAGAAAGAATAAGGGAAGGAAAAAAAAAAGAGTTAAAGAGAATAGCGGAGGAAGGTTTTAGAAAACGGGTGCTGTGAACAGGAGTGGTGGTCAATTGCAGATACGACAGCGTTTGGGGCACATGAACGCAAAGGTATCAATCTAAGAGGTTTATTATTGAAGAACCTTAGGACTGATTGACAAGTAAGTTTTTAGAATACTAGCAAGACTTTACACTCAAAAACTCATAACCATACCACATCTTTTGTAACCTGTTACTCATTGAATACTAATAAGGATATATGTATATAAAAGACAATTTTGTCGCAACTCAAACTTCTTTGTTATTTTTACTGCTTGTTTCTTTTATTGACTCTTCGTTTCACTTGATAATTTCCTTCGTTACATTCCAATTCGGACTCGGTAAACCAACCAACCAACCAACCAACCAACCACCCCCACGCAACCAAACAATAAGTGTCATATAAAGGATAATTGTTGTTGGTGGTGGGGGGTCTTATCCCTCTGCAGAGATACAGTCGGTGTATTCTACAGCTTCTAATCGACTTGGCTCGCACATATAGAGTGTCTCGAAAACCTGTACATCGAAACTTAATCTTTAGTTTTTGCAGCGGGTATACCACGTGACCAAAGCAGTTCAAGCCATGGGAACGCTCCCCACTTGTGGTTAGTAGGAACGAGCTAGTTGGTACACTGATATGTTGTGCCTTGCTTCCGCGCGTGTGTGATTTGAAAGCCACATACATAAACATGTATCGTTGTCTAATTTACTAACTTATGGTTTCCGTGTTGGAACGGGACTGTAACGCCGCGGAGGCAACCAAAAACATTTGCAGTGTGAAAGATGAAGGTGCAATAGGTCACAGTTGAATAACCAGATCATTTAAAAATTTTGCTCGGGTTGCAAGAACCTTGACGATCAGGCAAGTTCAAGGAGGGCTGAAAGAGATTTTTTTTCCGAAATCGTGCTCTAAGCCATTGAGACAAATCAGGCAAGTAGCATTCGGAGAGTAACAGATTAGCGCGGCATTTCAATGTCCAATGTAGTTCGTTACCTTCAGAGCTGTCGAATTGTGACTCACGTTAGCAAAAAATTGCAAACCTTTTGACTCAGCTTTGTAGTTTTATTCCGGAGTATATTCTCGTCATCATAACATTCATAATCATCGTCCCGAAAGCACGGATTCCATTGATAATCACTCACCACACGTCCCTATCAGCTATCACTCTTGGTATGTCTTTTACATGGCACCCAGTGTCCTCACACAGCTGATGAATGTATGTTTTTGATGGTCTGATAGCACTAGTGTGTCCATGTGTTGGAGTCTATATTACAACGTTGCTTATGACTTCCTCCTAATTTCACCAGCAATGCCCGGTATGCTTTATCAGGTTACTTGATCAGTTTATGAGATGGGAGGTAAATGGCCATGCAATTGCTGTTTTGTAAGGTGTAGCTTCCGGGATTTGTAAACAAAAGCACGCAACGTCATTGTGAAGTTCCAAACTAGTTCTTTTTTTTCACGAGGTTTCGATAAAGTCGAAATGCTGTGACCATACAGTAGTATTGACACGACAACAGCATGGAAGAATTCCCGTTTGAATCTATCAGAGATCAGATTTCTTATGGTCGATAGCCGGTCATTAGCACTCCCCGTTTTACCAATGCGTTTATTGATATCACTCTCAGTTGATTCGTTTGGTTTGGTTTGTTTTTATAGCACATCAACAATTGTAGGTAATTTAATGCCAAATCTATTTTTATACATATAATCAGTTCTATTTTAAACAATTCAGTTTAGCATAAGTACACAGTTTTAATGTCAAAAACAGTTCTATTTCAAATAATTCAGTTTAGCATAAGAACACAGTTTTTTTCCTATTTGACCCATGGATAGGACCCTATCAGGTGCTACCACTCCGGGCCAGAGTGGACCTGGGAGTGATGGTAACAAAGAAGTTCTCCGTATTCACTAAAGCTCAACGATGGATGTTTAAAAACGTTTTGTTTTTGTATTTTTAAACATCCATTGGTGATTTAACTTCACTAAATATTATCCCTCCCACTCCTGATGATGGTCCGTTAGAACCGAAACGCTATAGCGCCGACTTTGTTTCTCAATAAATCTCTCTTTCAGCTTGGATTACCTTGTAATCAATTTTTTATGATATCTATCTATCTATTTATCTATCTATCTCAATCTACCATTTTCTTCTTATCACTCCCTCTCTTTCTTTCACTTCTCTCTCTCTCTACATATATATATATATATATATATATATATATATAAATCTCTCCTTTTTACTATCTATCTATCTATCTATCTATCTATCTATCTATCTATCAATGAACAAAATAAGCAGACAAACGGGAATAATATTTCGTTATTACTTACTTTTTAGTCTTCACTCGTTCTCTGATAGTTTCGACCGTAGATCATTATGAATTATTTCTCATATCTATTTATCATAATTATTGATTTATAATAAATTATTTTGTATAAGAAAAAACATTTAAAGAAGTTTAAAGAGTTGATATGTCCCAAGAGAATCGGCAAAAACCTGAATTAGTCACAAGGTATATCCATTTGTTAAATGGTTTTTATATTTCAGTTTTCAAATGTTTTCAGTTGACCGTGTTATGATTTCTACGTACCCGACAACCTGACACTCAGTGCCACACATAGGACGCAGTCACTTGGGTGTGACCAGAAGTTCGAATTAGCCGTAACTGTTTCGATTTGTTTATATAGAATTTACGTAGCATGCCATTTTTCCATTCACTTTCAAAGCAATGTTTTGAAGATGGTGGTTTTGTTGGGAGATGCATAACATATCTTCTTTGTCTTCGATGGTGGCATGTATTCTTCCAGTAAAAGTGTTCGGTATAACAACGGGATTTTTCCAAGAAGTAGCCGTGTCAGTAATATTGTATAGTTGCACCACTTAGACTTTAACGAAACCCTTGAATAAAAGCTATTATGGAGCTAAGCAATGATACCGTGTGCTATTTTGAACAAATTCTCGAAGCAGTACCTTTCTAAAAAACATTTATTTTTCCACTTTCCTCCTATCTCACTAACCATCCAAATAAAACATGCTGGACACGACTGGAAAGGTAAGGACTGACGAGTTAGTGACTTTCTATAAGGGATTCCTACATATGGACACACTAGTGTTGGCCGACAAGGAAAAAATTATTTTTATGTGCTGACACTTATTGCTGATAAATGGACTGGAGTGATGAACCATGGGGACAGTTTGCGAGAGAGAGAGAGAGAGAGAGAGAGAGAGAGAAAATAATCCTTGCTGTTAGCATGGCTCAATGTTAATGATGATCTGAATATGATGATTTCTGTTTTTCAAAGCAAGACCGCCTGCTCCGTAAGAAAAAGTGGCGCAACAGAATCTTCCATATTCGAAATCTTCCATATATATGTGTCCGGTTATAAAATAAGCTTAGTAAACATGTACGTTCGAATATCTTTGCATATTTTACGGGATTTGCATATTATAGTTAAGCCAGGTTAGAAGCAGGATTATGCTTCGTGGAGATTTATGCAATCTATGTACGCATAAGCATACACGTGCGCATACATGCACGCCCACGCAATTCGGTGAGCGAAGGCGGAAGTACCGATATTTGGATAAGTAAAATATCTGCATTAATACTCATGAATATATCTATCTATAAATGGGTAGCACAACAAACAGATTTTTGTCTATTAGTTCAACAAAAAAAAATCTATCGAAAAAATGATTGTATTTTTTCTTTTTATTAGAAACCAAAGCCTCTCAGTTGTAGTCAGAATAAATGCAAAAATTAGATATGCAACTTTTATATATATATATATATATATATCCGAGTGACGTAACATCAGCTGGGTTTCGATCTCGGCTTGAAGCATCTCGAGGGTCTTAACACACTGAAGAGTTCTGGTACAACGAAACAGTCTGTCTGTGGATGTCGATATGTTTGTTTCCTTGTTTAGTGGCATATCAACCTTTGTAGGTTATTTAAGCTGAGAGGATAAGGGGGTTCATTTCTTTCCCACTTTGTTCGAAAGTGAATGTAACAGTACGAGTGGAATTCGAACTCGCTTATTACGATTTTGCTGTCCATCGCTTTAACCATTACGCCATGAGGACACCCCCGATAATATATATCCTTCCCAACATAGTTTTAACTCTCGGGTGGGGGATTTGCCGGCTACCACTGACGCTGAAATGCATTGCTCTTCACAAGAATTGAGCACTCCGGTGGCCGATAACGTATACGTAAAAAAGTTATATATAAAATAATTCGCACTGGAGTAAGATATCCGATTGACGTAAAGTCATCCGCGTTTCGATGCCGACTTGAAGCATCTCACTGGTCTAGCCACAGTGAATTTGTGATACAACGAAACTTTCTGTCGATGACTATATATATATATATATATGTCTGTGTGTGTGTGTGTAAATAAATCCGACAATATGTAATATGAACAAAAAAAAAACCAGCCAAAACCAAAAAAAAAAAAAAAAGAAGATATTCAAAAGACGTATTTATTCATATATGAGTAATATATTTAACGTTTCGTTTTTTTAAGCCAATATCCGGACAATGCTATTTAGTGATATTGTCTCATCTAAAAATTGTTTTCAAATGAAAAAAATTAACCAAAAACGAAAAAATTCTTGGCGTCTTATTGTTTTTAGCGTTCACTTTCGAAATGTATTTGATGCAATAAATATTAGAAAAAAATATTTCTTTTTTTTATTTCATTTCATTTATTAGTCATCAATCTTATTTAATATTTATGCTTAGTTTTATTAATTATACTTAATATAAAAGTTTTCCATAGGTTTTCTGATCAAAATAAACTGATTCCATTGCAAACAATAACAATGGATGTTCAATAAAATACAGAAATTAGCGAGGAAATTATATATATACATATATAATTACCTCCCTTGTTTTTGTATTCTCTTAAACATGAGAGGAAATTATATATATATATATATATATATATATATAATTTTCTTACTTCCTTCTTTTATCTTTCTTTCCATTCCCTTTCTTCTTTGAATGTTTTCTTTTCTTTACTCTTTCTTCTTTCTTCTTTCTTTCTCTTTTTAATCCATGGTATCTCTTGATGGATCCATTTGATTTACATCATCACCCTACACAGTCGCAAGATATTATTGAAATATTAACGCTGACTTATTGATGTGATTTTAACCCCGCCCTGCTTTTTCTGTGTATATATATATATGTAATTTTCTCTGTTTTGTATTTCGTTAAGCATCTCGACATTTCATAACATTTTTTCTAAGTCCTGATGATGGTTTATTGAAACCGAAACGTTATAAATCGATTTTCTTTCATATATATATATATATATATATATATATATATATTGTCATCCACAGACGTACTGTTTCGTTGTATCACAAATCTTCAGTATGGCTAGACACACCGGACACTTCAGGGTGGGATCGAAACCCGCCTAACTTTTTGTTAGATTTAGTATCTTACCGCTCGGCCAACAGGTGACCTACGTCAACTCAAGAATTATAGCGCATTATGTATTAGCTTTCGTTTGTTTACATTTTTTGCGTTACCAGATATCGGAGGGCTCAATTCGTTAGAAGAGTTTTGCATTACGCGAGTGGCTGCTGCTTATTCTTTTACCAGTGTGCTCAACTCTTGGGAGGTGAGCGTATATATTGTCATCAACGGAAAGACTGTTTCGTTGTATCACAACTCTTCAGTGTGGCTAGACACGCAGGACACTTCAATCTGGGATCGAAACCCACCCAACTTGACGTTAGACTTACTATTCTTCTCTTTTGAGGGTTTGTTCACACCAGCGTTAGCAGATGATTTTCACTGGACTTTGACTGCCAGCAAGTCTCCAGGACTCTTCTCAGTATTCTGACTGATCTTAACAATGATCTAGTCTGGACGGCCTCTTCTTGTCCTCTGATTTCTAAGTCTTCTAGTCTCTTTATCAATTTTGGGAGATTGTTCCAAGTGCACCAGTTACTATCGGCATCCCCATTACCTTCATGTTCCATAATTTTTTTCATTTCTCTGGTAAGGTCTAGATATTTATCTCTCTTTATGCTTTCTTTTAATTTCACTCCATTTTACTCCAAGTCCATTATTCGGCAAGTTCTCTTTTTTTTTACAATCACTAGGTCTGGTCGTCTAGTCAAAATCAGGTGATCAGTTTATATCTCTCAATGCCAGAGAACTTTGTCTCATTCTTCAGGACGGATTCTGGTTCGTTTGGTCAAATTTCAATTTCTTGCACAATTCCCTGTGGATCACTTTCCCCTCTCAGTCTTGTCTAGTCTTATACTCTTTTTGCGCTATTTTGCTGCATTCGCTTATTATATGATAGATTGTTTCGTCTCTATCACCACATAGCCTACATTTGCGATTTTTGTTGCGTCTTATGAATTTTTGCTTTGTCGTAGTTTGTACTTATGGCATTGTTTTGTGCTGCTCTTAAAAGAGATTCAGTTTCTTTCTTAAGGTTTCCCTTTCTTAGCCATGACCACGTCTTCTCGAGTGAGATTTCACTAGTTTATCGTTTGAAATATCTATACAATTTATTTTCTTCTCATTTTTGCTTTCTAGCTATTATCGTTCTGTTAATGTTCGTGTTGTTTGTGTTTGTTTCTGGTAACTGTAATTAGCCTTTCTTTGCTCCTTTTTATATAGTCTTCGAGTCGTCTTATCGATATATCGACGCTATCGTCTGTTATCATTATTATTGTTATTATGCTCCTTGCGACTATCTTTACATCAGCGATAGTGAAGTCTGAGAGAGAGAGAGAGAGAGAGAGAGAGAGAGAGAGAGAGAGAGAGAGAGAGAGCAAATCTCTTCAGGTCTCCAGGCCTCTTTTCATCATTATGGTCGATTTCAGCAATGCTATAATTTGGATGGTGTCAATTCAACCTCTGATTTCCAACTCATCCAGCACCCTTTACGAGGCTTTAACAATCGTTCCAAGCCTGCTAATTATCATTGATATTACCATCATCCTCATGTTATCGGTGCTTTTTTAGTTCTCCAGCAGGGTCCAAGTACTTGTCTTCCTTTTTGCTTTCACGTTAGGTAGACAAAGACTTTGAATTAAGTTTTTATAAGTATTTTCTTGTTCACGAGTTATATTTCGCTAATGATGATGAAAGCTGCTCAATAATTGTCCGAAATCTCTGATTTTATCGCCTGAGTACAAGTTCTTTCGACCTTTGTTGGTCATTTTCAAGGATGTGGGAGAGACTGTGCGATATATTTTGAGACGTTTTATGTGGTCCATCGCTATGATAGTGAACTAAGTATCGCATAATTATGAGTAAGGTACTATTTACCAACCCCTCCGCTCGGGCAGGATATGACACAAGGTCAGTTTTTAAGCGGAGTTTAACAGGTTTGAATTCAGAGTTTTCCTTCTCCTTGACTAGTTGCCTAACCAAGGCTGAAGAACCTAGTCTGTCCTACTATTTACCCATAGCTGGAGGGAGAATAACTTGATTCCTACCCTCCCCAAGGGTATTAGTGCTATGTGAAATGCAATCAGTCTCGTCCAGGATTTGAACTCGTGTCGCCGTGTCCATTTACTACGACGATAACGATTACACTACGGGCACCTCATAATTATGAGTAAGGTGCTTTTTTATTTTACTATATATATATATATATATATACATGCATGTGTGTGTCAGTGTGTGTGTATTAACACGAAACTAACATGAGGAGAGAAAACAGTTATATATTCTAGCTTTTGTCCTGCAATATTGTCCTGTATTTGAGCCTTTTTCTGATTTAAGAAAAATATTTTTTATTGCTTGTTCGTTTCACACACATACACACACGCACACACACTCATATATTGATTCGGTATTTGGTTGCTTTTATGACATGTCAACCCAAGCTGGGTTATCTTATACCGAAGTCATTTTAAGAACTACAGCCCCCACATACATAAAGAGCAAACATTTATCTTCACAGTAATTTTAAACTGGTGGACACTAAGTACTTAGTTATATTTTTAATGTTTTTTGAGTGTAAATGTATTGATATAATTCACAGTCATTTTATCTTCTTTAAATATTTTTCACTTCAATAAAGAAACTTTCTTGATAGAGCAATATTTTTACTTTTTCAAAGGGATCTCAAATAACATACGAACACTCTTTTTAAAAGAAATTAGTTTTTTGATAAAAAAAACCCCTCCACTAAAGTAATTCCTCGACACCCTGACAAACATTCGGTGATCCTAACGGAATTAGAAGAGGGTGAGATACTTTGATCTATGGCAAAATGACCGAATACTTCCTTCCATCCCAAACAGATTTTTTTAAACCTCAGATACTTACTACTTTTCCGAGATTTATTATTCTGCGGACATTACAGTAATTGGATTCGGAGGTCGGGGAATCTACAAAAAGGATTTTGACAAATATCCCAATTTTCTGGAACGCAAAAAAGACGTGATAAAACTTGTTTCGACCAGCCAGTTTATAATATGACCTGCCAAGCAAAACATTTAAAACGCTTTATTAGGTGAGTAATTCTGACCTGCGTCGTGGCCAGGTGCCAATCCACACACAAACTCAAATAGGCCCATTCGCTTGTTTGCCCACTGAATCACTTCATTTCTGTTGGTTCATAATTTTCTTTTCCCCATTTCGTCGTAAATGAGGAATCAATGCCTAAAAAACTATATCATTTTTAGTGTTTCTAGTTCTTTTCAGAAGAGAGCGACAGTGTGGGGCTTTCGTGAAAGTAGTTTCAACTTACCTTCTGCAGACCGTATTTTTTTTTACAGTTGGGCTACCGTCTAAAAACTGATATAATCTCTTCTTACTATCCTTTATCACTAAGCCAAAATTACCGTATTTTGCAATGAACGACGTTTTAAAACAAGTTTTTTGCTTAATGGCATCCGGAACGTCATTTGATGCCAAGTCGTTCTCCTAGAAGAGCACTAGTTGTTCTATTTAACCAATAGCTGGGAGGATTATGGGAGGAGCATAACTTTCCCAAACGTATTTGACGAAAGTGAACGTAATAGCGCGACTGGAGTTCGAACTCGCATACTACGATTCCGCAGTCCAGCGATTTAACTACTACACCACGAGGACACCCCCACAAAAATTTCACTAATAAAACCCAAAAAAACATGGTAGTGTCGTAGTTTTTTAAGAGTATTTTTACAACACGACCGAATAGAATACGAACTATTTTTACACTGATCTATTTGACACATAGATTAGAACTGAACAGGTACTACCACTTCAGGTCAAAATTGACCTTGGAGAGATGGTAATGAAAGGGTACTCCATACTTCCTCGATCACCAGAAGTGAAGCCTCACCATCAGATGCAGTATAGTGTTATGTCTAAGATACCTTTTTTGTGGGGGTTCTTACTCCTCAACAGGGCATATAAACAGCGTATTCTAAGCCCCACCTTGGGAACTTTAATTGTGGTCAGGAAATTTTAATTATCTTTATCAATCCACTATCAGTTATCAGTTTAAAAAGCATAGGGAAAAGAAAAGACCTTTTTCTGTGTGTTTATATGTTTCTATTTCTTTAATTTCTCTCACACGAAAAAAAATATGGCTCAATCGGCTGGGGCTATAGAATCTCTGCAAAGGAGTAAGACCCTTGCCACAACGACTGACATAAGGCCATCGGATGGCGAGACTCCGGACTTGAAAACTTGGGAAATGTGGTGTACCCTTTCATTGCCATTGCTCCCAGGTTCACTCTAACAGGGAAGAGTAGCACCTAATAGGATTCTATCTCTAATAGGACAAACTATGCGTGCAAACAAATGACACATGTTAAATTGTAACTGTTATATTGCAAATCTTAAAAGCAATTAACTATGTGCAAAAATAAGTTCGTGTTCGTTTAAGAATCTTATCTACAAAATGTGTTAACAAATCATATATATTTAATATCTATGTATGAAGAGGATTTGGCATTAGATAACCTACAATGGTTGATATGCCATAAAAGCCAAGTAAACCAAATCATATATATTTAATATATATGTATAAAGAGGATTTGGCATTAAATAACCTACAATGGTTGATATGCCATAAAACCCAACCAAAGCAAATCATATATATTTAATATATATGTATAAAGAAGATTTGGCATTAGATAACCTACAATGGTTGATATGCCATAAAACCCAAGAAAACCAAATCATATATATCTAATATATATGTATAAAGAGGATTTGGCATTAGATAACCTACAGTGGTTGATATGCCATAAAACCAACCAAACCAAAACAAATTGATATATAATTTTAAAAAATGGATCCTACTTTAGTTCGATTTTGCCGCTTCAAATTAAGTAGTCATGTGTATTTCTTTGCCTAGTTGGCTGGGACTATTGAATAAACCGATTGCATCTCTGCAGAGGGGTAAGACCCCCCACCATTGAGTGTCCTTGATATGGTACTGAACAATCTCATGGTGAGGTTCCAGTGATGCTGGAGCTTTGGGGAATGCAGAGCACCCCTTCATTGCCATTGCTCCCAGGTCTACTCTGGTACCTGATAGGGCCCTATCTATGGGTTAAATAGAACTAACTACATACTTATGCTAAACTGAATTGTTTGAATTAGACCTGTTTGACTAAACTAAAAAATTTGAAATAGAAACATTTTTGACAAATAAACTGTGTACTTACATTTAAGCTTCGTGCTTATGCTAAACTGATTTTTTTTTAAATGGGACTGTTTTTGACATTAAAACTCTACTTACACTAAACGGAATTGTTTACTGTAGAACTGTTTTGATATTTAATTGTGTGTAAAGAAAATCTATACTCATACTAAACTGAATTAGCTGAATTAGAACTGTTTGACTAAACTGAATAGGTTGAAATTGAAATGTTTTTGACAATTAAGCTGTGTACTCACGCTAAACGGAATTGTTTGAAATAGAACTGACTATTTGCATAAAAATGGATTTGGCATTAAATAACCTACAAAGGTTGATATGCCATAAAACCCAACCAACCAATCATATGTCTTTCTGAATGCTTTAACAGAATAGAAACTTTGAGAGTATTAAGTTAAATCAAATGCACATATGCTACACTGATCCTAAACAGAAATTCCGATACTTACGAAGTTCATGGAAAACGCTGGGCTAACGTTTATAGTCTTAGCAAATAGATACTACGACCTGAGTTCAGATCCGAGACAAAGCCGTTCACTTTCTTGGGAAATGCATCATGAAGCCATCTGTTCTAACTTTAGCTAAATGCAAGTACAAAAGTAGGCTGGGTTGTTAAGGTTTCAGTAAAGCAACCACTCCAGGAAAAAATCTGACTTTAAAGTAGCTGTACTCCTCTTAAAAACTGACCTTAAGACTTATGCTATCCATTTTGGAGAGCTTGGGTGAATATATACTTACCTCATTTATCCCATCAATGTTGATGATTAATAAGCTAGTATCGTTGGTTGGTTGGTTATTTGGACTTTATGGCATATCAACCTTTGTAGGTTATTCAACGTCGAATCCATTTTTATGCAAATAATCAATTCTATTTCAAACAATTCCGTTTAGCATCATTACACAGTTTAATTGTCAAAAACATTTCTATTTCAACCTATTAAGTTTATTCAAACAGTTCTAATTCAGCTAATTCAGTTTAGTATAAGTACAGATTTTGTTTATACATATTTAAATGTCAAAACAGTTCTATGTTAAACAATTCAGTTTAGAGTAAGTAGAGTTTTAATGTAAAAAACAGTTCCATTTCAAATAATTCAGTTTAGCATAAGCACGCAGTTTAAATGTAAGAACAATTTAATTGTCAAAATTATTTCTATTTCAAGCTATTCAGTTTATTCAAAAAGTTCTAATTCAAACAATTCAGTTTAGCATAAGTATGCAGTTTAGTTCTATTTAACCCATAGATAGGACCCTATCAGGTGCTACCACTCCGGGCCAGAGTGGACCTGGGAGCAATGGCAATGAAGGTGTGCTCTACAATCCCCGAAACTCCAGTATCGCTGGAACCTCACCATCACATTGTTTTGTGTCATATCTTGGACACTCATTGGGTGGGGGTCTCACCCCTCTGCAGAGGTGCAGTCGGTGTATTTTACAGCCCCAGTCGACTGAGCCAGAGAGAGATAGAGATCGTTTGAGTGTGTGTATGTGTGTGTATGTGAAAGAGTGTGTCTTAATACTCGTTTTATTTGTATGCTTTCTTTGTTTATCAATCTTCGTGAGTTATCTAATGCTAAAACCAACTTCGTGGAAGAGCAGCAGTGATACTATTTAACCTATAATTTGAGCGGTAAGGGGGTTTCACAATTTTTCCCTTGGTCATTAGCCCGAAAGTGATCGTAATAACTCGACTGGAGTTCGAACTCGCTTCCTCTGAGGTCGCAGTCCAATGCTTTAGCCACTATACCACAGGGATTTTCTTTATTTAATTTGAGCACGTTTTAATGTTCCTTAATATGAACTGATTTGGAATTGAATCATTTTGAGACAGTCAATTATTGGTATTGACTAAAAATCATGTATTTAGAAAGCCTTCCATGTTTTGGGTAGTTCGAAATCAATGAAAACGTTAAGTAGGTTTGTGATTGGAATACCGATGTGTTTCATTTGCAGTCTAAGATTTCTGTTTCCCTGCGTCTTCGTTATAGTACAAGTAGTTGTGTAAATTGTACTTTCACATGTAGGATTTATAAAAAATATATCCTAACTTTCATTCAATCACATGATAAAATGTTGAGTGACACAATATCAAAAGCAGAGAAATAAATTCACCTGTAATTATTTAACTGCAGAAATATGGAAATTATTCGCAAAACAATTTACTGCAGAAATGTATTTAGAGTTATTTTTTAATATGGCTGCTTATCTAACGTGAAGCTATTGGTAAAGTTTATTTTAAAGAAATATCAAAGTTTTTATCTATCTTTCGGATTTCATAAATTCAGTAAATTGTGACTTAAAATTCGGCATTTTAAACCTGAAAAACTCTTTTTAAAACTAGAAGCCCTGCCGTACAAGTGACCCCTAGATTTTAGAGAACTTTTGATACTTGAAAGGTTGAATTTTAGGCCAAAATTGACGGTAATTGATACGGAAATATAGTAAAATCATACATTAGAAATTCAGTTCAAATTGTTTTACAATAGAAAATAAATGGAAATAATTTATATGATACTGTCACAGCAAATTGAAAAAAAAAAACATTTAAAGGTAATTACTTGTTATCACAGGTAGGATTTATTAATATACGACAATGTGTTTATTCACTGTTTACATATAGAGCAATACAGTGAAAATTAAAAGCATATATAGAAAATTCATTAGGAGTTATTGTATGATCGAAATACATGAAAAATTATTTTCATATTGATTTAATGTTATATAACGAATTGAATTTATTAGAAAAATATGCACAAACCTTAAATAATTCTAACGACTGTATACAATTTTCGTCACTTGTTCGAATTCTTCAATACCTTCAGAAATAAATGAAAAGTTTCAAATCTTTATCACCAGAATATTCTAACTGAATGTCCAAAGAATTTTTATTTAAAAACCAAAAATTTCATGTAATTTCAAAGAAATATTATAACATTTCTTACATGGGCAGTATTATAAGGTTCGGTTTGGTTTCTTTGTTCAATGGCATATAAAATTTCGTGAGTTATTTAATGTCAAAGCCACCCTTCTAGAAGAACAGCTGTGATGCTATTTAATCCATAGTTGGGAGAATAAAGGGGTTCATACTTTTCCCAAAGGTATTTGTCCGAAAGTGACTGGAGTTCGCGACTGGAGTTCGAACTTGTTTACTAAGATTCCGCAGTCCAGCGATTTAACCATTACACCACGAAGACAACCCCATCCAACATTTAAAAGGATTGAGCAATTCATACCATTGTGTCAAGATTTGTAAATTTAACATACGGTCTTTCCTAATAAGTGACCTCCCAGAATGGACAGAGGTAAAACTTTCCTAGAAAAGCAATAAACTTAACATTTATACTTTTAAATGAAGAAGCCTTCGTACGAAAATCAGTCAAGAAGGATGTTTAAACACATGCTGTACTTCGCTTAAAAATTGAACTTGTGTCGTATATTGGCAGATGGGAGGTGCCCGTGGTGTAGTCGTTACCGTCGTAGGAAATGGACACGGCGACACGAGTTCAAATCCTATACGAGACTGATTGCATTTCACATAGCACTAATACCCTTGGGGAAGGTAGGAATCCAATTATTCTCCCTCCAGCTATGGGTAAATAGTAGGACAGACTGGGTTCTTCAGCCTTGATTAGGCAACTAGTCTAGGAGAAGGATAACTCTGAATTCAAACCTGTTAAACTCCGCTTAGAAATTGACCTTGTGTCATATCCTGCCCGAGCGGAGGGGTTGGTAAATATGGATATACTATTAAAAGAAACCAAACTAAACCTGTCTTTGATGACCCTACAACTTCTGGACGACCCCATGGAAGTCCTCTTGTGTAAGAATGTCAATGACCTTCGTCACAGCCCCTTTCATCTCCTCAATTGTCTCATAACGACAGCCTGTGAGCTTTGGGAATAACCAAAAGTCACAGGGAGCAAGGTCTGGACTATAGGGAAGCTGAGGAACTGTCTTGATGCCAATCTTAGTCAAAAAGTCTGTGATGAGTGCTGGCCTCTTCTGACTGGTGCATTGTCCTGGTGGAAATGCCACTGACCCGATTTAAAGAGTGCTGGCCTCTTCCGACAGAATCTCTTCCTTAACTCCCTTAAAACCTCAAAATAGTAACCCAAACCCTTTGGCCAATCAACTCAGGTGTATTGACTTCCTTACTCCTCCCACACCTCTCATCATCCCTCACAGACTCCCTGCCTTCCTTGAATCTCTTAGGCAACTCAAAAACTGATACTTGATTCATGCAAGTAGGTCGAAGAGCAGTCTGAAGCATTGCATACATTTCTTTGGCATCATTTTTTCCAAGTTTAAAACAGAATTGTATTGCATATCGTTCTCCCTCACGTCCAGATTGCATTTTTGAATTTCACCAGCTGTGACAATCAGGATTTAGTAGGGTGTATTTCAATTCCTGCTGTAGCTATTCCTTTGAACTTGAAAAACAGTCAGTCATCTCATAAGATGTATAGCAATAACATAGTGAATTTACAAGAGTCTACGACAATTCTAAATGCCTGTACAAAAAGTCTGGAAACTTATTGAATGCACCACGTATCATATACAGGACACTCATTGTCATATACAGGACACCCATTGGGGGGCTCTTACATTTCTGCAGAAATGAAATTTGTTATATTCTATAGCCCCAGCCGACTGGCTCTCGTTTTCCTGATTTGGGATCGGTTTTGAGGGAGGTTGAAATACGATAATAAAGTGAGCTCTTTTTTTTTCTCTGACAAAGTGTCTGACTTTTTCTTAATGTGAACTCATCGTCATTTCTTTATCTTGTCGGAAACTTTCGTCGAGAGACTTACAACACTGAGCACTCATTAAGTTCAAATCTCTCTGGGTGCCCCATATTTCTGGCTTGGTGTTGAGTAAGTTAAGCTTAGTAAATGACAAACTAGATGGGAACCCGTTAAATCTCCCTTAAATAGCGGTCTATGACGATCTCTGCAAGATTCTAGCATCTTATGGTGATTTTTATTTCATGGAGAATTTTAATGAGTTAAAATGAAGTTCTGCGCGAAACCCTACAAAATTATCATTCAATTTTAAATCAGACTGGAAATCACTTTATTCTCTTGGTTAGACAAATATATATATATATATATATATATATATATATATATATTAAAGATGTAAACTATTCTCTTGGTAAGAACAACACACACACACATATTCATTAAAGATTTGAAGTATTCTTTCGTTTAGAATAACACACACACACACACACACACACACACACACACACACACACACACACACACACATATATATATATATATATACATTAAAGATTTACAGTATTATCTAGGTTAGAACACACACACACACACACACACACACACACACACACACACACATATATATATATATATATATATATATATATATATAAATATATATATAAATCTTTAATATATATATATATATATATATATATATATATATATATATATATATATATATATATTAAAGATTTGCAGAATTATTTCTTGATTCGAAAAAGATAATAAAAAAGAGTTTACATCCATAATCAACCATGTGTGAGAATTATACATTATTTTTTTAAAAATAATTTTATTAAAATTAGAACGTTTTTATTTATTCCAAGTTTGAAAAGAGAAAATATCCACGTAGTTTTCAACGTTAATTTCTTTTTTATCACGTTCAGATTATTCATAGCCTAGAAGAATACCAATGTTAATCCTGTTCGAGTGGACAATACACTTCCATTTCTATACCTATGTATGCATATAGAACCAAACTGCTAAAGGAGCTTCAGTTCTTGCCATAAGTCCCCTCAATACGTGTGTTTTTCAAACTCGCTTTCAATTTTTTTTTATAAAAAGGAGAAATAATTTAATATACAGTAAATTACAAAATACATTCATTTGAAGCCTCATGAGGTGTAATTGCTAACTAGCTAGTGATGGTTGGTTGGTTAGGTTTTATGGCATATCAACCTTTGTAGATTATTTAACGCCAAATCCATTTTATGAAAATAGTTCTATTTCAAACAAATCAGTTTAGCATAAGTACACAGTTTAAATATTAGTACAGTTTAATTGTCAAAGACATTTCTATTTTAACCTATTCAATTTTGTCAAGCAGTTCTAATTCCAATAGATAAGGCCCTATCAGGTGCTACCACGCCGGGCCAGAGTGGACCTGTGAGCAATAGCAATGAAGGGGTGCTCCGCATTCCCAAAAGCCCCAGCATCACTGGAACCTCACCATCACATTGTTTAGTGTCATATCCGGGACACTCATTGGTGGGTGGGTCTTACCCATCTGCAGAGGTGCAGTCGGTGTATTCTATAGCCCCATCCGACTGGGCAATACTCTGTTAAATGTCAAAACAGTTTTAATTCAAATAATTCAGTTTAACATAAGTACACAGTTTAGACGTCAAAACAGTTTTATTTCGAGCAATTCAATTTAGTATAAGTACGCAGTTTAAACGTAAAAACTGTTCTATTTTAAACAATTCAGTTTAGCATGGATACGCAGTTTAAATGCAAAAATCTGTATAATGAAGGAAGAAAAGTATAGTTCTATTTGACCCTTATCAGGTGCTACCACACCAGGCTAAAGTGGACCTGGGAGCGATGGCAACAAAGGGGTACTTCGCATTCCCCAAAGCTCCAGTATTACTGGAACCTCACCATCAGATTGTTTGGTGTCATATCTTGGACACTCGTTCGTGGGGGGTCTTATCCCTCAGCACAGAAGCAGTCGGTGTATTCTACGTTCCCAGCTGACTGGGCAAAACTAGCTATTGAGTTTGATACTCACCGAGAGCACCATACTTCTGATCTTATTCTTTAATTTTTAATTTATCAATTAATTTTTTTTCCACAACTAAGCAGGTCTTAGTAAATGACTTAAAGAAGAAATCAGGAAATTAAACTAAGCATGTAATATTCATTCTCAGTTTTCATGATATGGTTCAGTGTTTCTTAACCTTTTGAAGATACATTTTGTCAAATATTTATTTTAGACATGATTCAAAGAAAAAATTGGTTATTATAAAAGAAAAAAAAAAGAAAGTATACAAAAATATTTTAATTTCTTATTAGAATGTCAATTTTATTAATTTATTACTGGCTATCGACCATATAGATAACTGATATCTCTAATGAATTAAAAACGTGAATTCTTTTAAACTGTAGCCATGTCCATACTACTATATGGTTGCACCACAAGGACTCAAACAAAACGCTTAGAGATAAAGCTGGGTGGGAACTACGCCAGAATCCTGCGAGCTACTTTAATCAAATCCTGGAAGCAGCATCATACAAAACAACAGTTGTATTGCCATTTACCTCCCACCTCAGAAACCATTCAAGTAAGACGAGCTGAGCATTGCTGTTTTTCAATTATACATCTTAGATGCATCAGGGAGGTCTTTAGTGATGCACTGCCTTCATTGCCGATTTCGGGTTATTTCGGCATCATATCGGCTCCAACAGTAACCCCGGTATGACTCTGAAAGAGTCAAACCGCCTCCGTGATCGCAACGTGCTACACTCGTACCTCTACCAAAGCAAAGAAAAAAAACTAATAAGGCCGGACTTCGGCCGTTCTTATAGACATCTGTCCTTTAGTAAACAGCGGACGAACTCATCAGCGAAGTTCTCTGATGAACTACTAAACATGGACTCACCAGAGTTTGCTTGCTAGCAAATACTTAAATTCATCAGCTGTGTACGGACATTCCATCGAAGACAACAAATTTAAGGCCGAATAGGGACGCATGGTGAGAGAGAGAGAGAAAGAGAGAGAGAGAGAGAGAGAGAGAGAGAGAGAGAGAAGATAACTTTTAAATCATCTTATTTATGACAAATACAAAAATGAAATAGAACATTATTGCAAAACAACGTCTAAGTACAGCGATAAGGCCCGTCATATTTAATGACTAACAGATTTGACAGAATCTGTTTGGGGGTTCCCCCCACCGTGGCTTCCAAACAAATGGAATTTATTCTCTATCTTTCTATATTGGTATAACTGCGAAAACAAAACTAGTTTTAATAAACGGGCCAAAACCTGGACCGTTTACCAAATCTATCCTCGTTTTCGCAATGATAACTGCATTTGAAAAATAAGGTTTAAAAATGTTCCGTTCCGTTCTACCTTCACTGCACTTTTAACTTAGACTAATAGTTCTTTTACTTTATTCCCCCCTTTTTATTCTTTTTACATTAAGAGTATTTCTACTTCTTCTTTTGTCTATATTAATTGATTCGACATTTTTTTATTGATTTTAACTGCCTGGTACGTTTGTTCCTTCTGTCGACCATGCACTCTGTGGATTTCCAAGAAAGAAAATTCCGCTAGCTTTTAATTCATTCTCTTAATGTAATCACTATATTCCTTCTGTTCAATAGATTCCAATAATCGATCCCCTCTCCTAATCGGTAACCTTCCAACCATTCACTTTTTCTCTTTCCTCCCCCGCCAAACCTTTCCCGAGGCATGAATCAACACGATCTTCTATCTGCAGCATTCACTTTTCTCTGACCTACTTGACAACAAACAATTATAAAGATAAGTTAAATTTTCTTTTAAAAAATCAACCTTTTATATATATATATATATATATATATATATATATAATTATTATTATTATTGTTATTATTATAATCCCTGATCGATTTTGTGCCACATTAAGGTTAATTGGATTTCTGGATTATTTTAGTAACCACGAACTAAATTTTCAACTGCTTGAGGATCCTCTTCTTTCTCAAGTGCTCTTACAAAAGTTTCCAATCGATTAAATCCTATAGTATTAAAGTACCCGGAAAACTATGAGAATATCTCCAAAAAATGAAGTGTTTGCGAAGAGAAGACAAGAGGAGACAACCATCTTACGTAATTTACCGTATTTGGCGGTTCAGAAGACCTATCTCAATTTGGGCAGGCATTTAAAAAAATGATAATAAACTGGTTTAAAGTGCGAATGTTTGGTGAATTTCTGGTTTGGTTTCTTTGTTATATGGCATATTAACCTTTATAGTCAGGTGAAGGGTTTTCGCCTGACGTTCGTAGACCTCCCCATTATCAGGTCATTTTTAAAGGTTCCCATGTAATCAGATCCGTATCAAATGCTCACATTTTACGTTTAAAAACCTAAATAGGTCAACTTAATCGTTGTTACTTAATTTTGGTTTGGATAAGTTTTTTAATGGCATATCAACCTTCGTGGGATATTTAATACCAAATCTTGCGCCCCCCCTCACTCACTCTCTCTCTCTCTCTCTCTCTCTCACACACACACACACACACACACACACATATATATATATATATATATATATATGATTTGTCAGTGAATAGTTTGAAGGTGAGATTATTTTTAAACAAGCTAGAGCGCATTTGTTTGCAGGCTTAAGTATTTCTATTTAATTCTATTAATTCTATTTAATATTGATCGTTTGTTTTCGCACAGATTTCGCAATGGTTTCAATTATAGTAAATGATTGAATAGTTCTATTTGATGCATAGATGGGACCCTAACAGGTACAACGCTCCAGGTCAGAGTGGAACTGGGAGTAATGGCAATGAAAGGTTACTCCACATTTCCTAAAGCTTCAGGGCTGGAGCCTCATTATCAGTTTAGTATCATATCCAAGACACTGGTCGTTATTTAATTTTCTTCCTGAATGGTGTTATTTTATACAAAGTACCGGTAAGTACTACCGTTAAAGACTGTTACCATAGAAAAGTTTTGCTGTTCTTGGTATAGAAACGATTGTCAATTTGTTTATAATTGTGGGGATGTTTACCGTTTAATTCAAAGACCCCTTAATATAAAAACATCTTGTAATATTCTATCGAAAAATCTTTAAAAATTATAAATTATTATGATATATAAATATCACGTGTTTTTAAAACTTACCGAAATTAAATAGATTGTTTGATTTTAACGGCATGTCAACCCGTCGAGTGTTATTTTAGGCGTAAATGTTAATTATTAAATAAGCTTTTTGTTTAAATGTGATATAAGGCAGTTAAAATAAGGTACCAATTAGATTCGAATTCACTCGTGAAGGTCAGCTGCTGCCTGCTGCCCCCAAGGCCTTGATCAGTACTTCCGAACAGGGGGTGCATGCCCCACCAGTGGGGCAAGCAATATTTTGGTGGGGCTTGTTTAGAGACCAAGTTAATGAAATTGCAATAAAATTTTGCATATGTAAGAATTAAATTAATTCTTACAAATAGAAAAATGACTGCAATTCATGTGAAGGAAGCTTAAAAAAGTGGGAGGGGCTTCAGAATTTTAAGAACACCAAAGTGGGGTATGGCCCAAATTCGGTTGGGATGTTAGAGAATCGCGTTCGTTTTACGTTCATATTTACATTGCGTTGTTGTTTCTTGAGTGTTTTTTGCATATAATCCTATCTAATGAATATAATTTTAAACAAATCTTTTTGGCCCATAGATTGGACCCTGACAGGGACTACCAATCTGAGTAGGAGTGGAGTTGGGAGTAATAGTAATAAACAGGTACTCCAGAACAGCAGCCTCACCATCAGAACAGACTCTTTTTCTCAGAGGTGTTCTTATCCCACTGCATATTCTAATCCCCACCGACTGGACTTTCTTAAACTAGCGAGTTCACAAAAATGAAACCAAGGGGAGACAATTAAGAGGTGCCGATAACTCCTATTACGTCTCACTCAACATGGAGACGGTTCGTTACATTTAGTATATTTCACTTCTTTATTAAAATCAAAGCGTTAATCGTATTACGGAGATTACTTCTACGACGTCTCACTCTAAATCTTTTGTGTTTCATACATCTTATCAAATTATAGCGTAAATAGCATTAACTTCACGTTCAGGGATAAGCAATAAATTGCTGAAAAAAAATACATTTATTGCTTCAGTTTTTATTCCTCTTTATACGTTAATATACGGCATCTCAGCAGAACATCCAGCATCATAACACAGATTGCTCCCTTCAAATCTCTTATAACCCAATCAGTTGATGGGCGACTGCATCTCTGCAAAGGGGTACGACTCCCCCTATGAGTGTCCTGGATATGACATTAAACAATCTGATGGTGAGGCTACAGTAATGATAGAGCTTTGGGGAATGCAGAGTACCCTTTCATTGCCATCTCTCCTAGGTCTACTTTGCCCCGGAGTGGTAGCACTTGATAGGGTCCTAACTATGGGTCAAATAGAACTGTTTGACATTAAACTGGGGGCAAATAAATGAGTTATGCTAAATTGAATTGATAGTAATACAACTGTTTGATCATTTAACTGTGTGTAAACAAATGACTGATGGTTCATTGAATTATTAATGATACATAGCAATACTTGAAACCCATTTAACATTGTTGACTGATGTTTACAAATCATATGTACTGTATATGAATAAACCGGATTTAGCATCAAATAACCAAAACAAACTAATCTCTCAGTACCGGTTCGTGATAAGTACAAGATATTTTTAACAATTATTTAACTTAAATGATAATAGATTTCTGTTTAATCATAAAATCCAAGCGAGAAAAGGAGTGAGTGGTCGTCAAATAATATTTATTTTACATTGTTTACCTTGGATTCAATCGTTGACCCAATCATACTTACAATAAAGGCACTCGTGGTGTAACAGTTACCGTCGTGAGATAATAGACATGGTGAAACGAGTTCAAGTTCTGGACAAAGCTATTCAAATTTCTCATTACCTTTGGCAAAAATATAAATTCAACAATTCTCCTTCCAGCTATGAGTAAAAATGTTGGTCAGACTGGGCTCTTTAGCCTTGGCAACCAATCTAGGAGAAGGAAAACGCTTAATTCAAACCCGTTAAACCCAGCATAAAAATTGACCTTGTGTCGCATCCTACTCGTGCGGACTGGTTGGTAAATGCGTAAATACAATACCCTCATACGATGACCTTCCATTCCACCTTGCCCCAAAATACCTCGTACACTCTCTAGGAAGCCCGACTTAAAAACCCCAATGATAATGGACAACGAATGGTATGTTTACTCAATGAATTATGGTAGTAATTGATTGGAAAAATAAAGCAACCATTAAAAGAAAAGGAAACTGAATGGAATTGGTTGTTTGATCACCTCTCCAATCTCCATCACTAAATTTTTTAATGGTTATCGTCGCAGGATATGGACACGGCGACACGAGTTCAAATCCTGGACCTGACTGATTGCATTTCACATAGCACTAATACCCTTGGGAAAGGTATGAATACAATTATTCTCCCTCCAGCTATGGTTAAATAGTAGGACAGCCTAGGTTCTTCAGCCTTGGTGAGGCAACTAGTCTAGGAGAAGGAAAACTCTGAATTCAAACCTGTTAAACTCCGCTTAAAAAAATTGACCTTGTGTCATATCCTGCCCGAGCGGAGGGGTCGGTAAATAGGATCACTAAATTTTAAAACAATAAAATCGCAGACGATAATAATTATAGATACTTTTAAAATCGCTAATTAAGATAGAATGAAAACAGGTTATTAAGATATTTTGAAAACGGATAATAAAACATAGTAATTTATTTATTTTATTTTTTTTTTTAATAAACTGTTTTAATTTTTTTTAATTAGCACTCCTTAAAAATAAACTGTGAAAATTTACTTACTGCATTAAGAAAAAAATCATCTAGTAATATAGTTAGAAACTAGTAAGGAAAATGATTGAGATAAAGAAAAAAAGAGAAAGCTTTGATTACTGCCGATATATTAAAGAGCTTGGCTTCAAGGGGTTCTCGCTTAGGCAGTACCTACCCCCTTGTCGAAAAGTGCTAAGGACAATTTCATCGCCTGATGCCTGAGGCACTTCAGAAGGTACGAATGCCAGTAGAGCCTCAGCATTTTGGGTATTACTTTTGTTCAGGCATTCGTATGCTGGATAGACCTTCATCTAAAAGAATGGCGTTGTGTGACATACTGTCTGTAGTGGAATGGTAAAGTAAGTCAAGAGGGAAGAAGCAATTGTTTTAGCAACAGAGTTTTATAGAGAATCTGAACCTGGATACAAAGAGACCTACGAACTAATACAAGTAATAATATATGTTCGTAGCTTAATGATAAAAAAAGCCTTTATCGTATCGGCAAGTAAGTATTCATTATTTTATTTTCAATATAAACGATTTCATTTGTCAATACACTACTTCTTTCCTTCTCAAATAAATAAAATACACATTTTAAGATTCAGAACAATATACAACAGTTTAACAGCCATCCTACGGAAATTACTAATTCATCCATCGGCGTTTCTCTAGCCCCTCCCTCTCTCTCTCTCTCTCTCTCTCACACACACACACACACACACATACACACACACACACACACTGAGGCAATGTATTGGTAGATTGAAAAGTAATTTTCCAATTTTATAATTTATTTCTTGTAAAATTTATAGTTAGATAGATTATAAGAATTTAAACATCGGAACTTTCAATTATGCTGTATATGAGTGAGATAGAGAAGGAAGGAAGGATAGAGAGAGGCAGTCAGGCGGGCAGAGAGAGAGAGAGAGAGAGAGAGAGAAAGTGGGGAGAGAAATCTCTATATACTTTACAGAGAGGATTATTTCAAATGAGGTCGAGGAAGCACGAGTCACATAATTTTTTAAAAAATCACTTCAAGTAAAATAATTTGTTATTTTCAATCGGTGATTCAAACAAAAATTTTGGAAGAAGCCGGAGATTTTCCCGCCCTTTACAGTTTTTGTCATTTTCTTTTACCTGGCTGGAACAAAAAATAAAAAAATAAATAAAATACATTAAAGAAACTTTTAAATTCCTGTCATTTATAATGCGAAATAAAAAAAAACAACAACAAATTTCTCTCTTTCTATGCACAGTTAAATTGAATTTGTTTTAAAAACATCATCTTTTGCGTGATAATATTATGAACTATGACAAGCAAATATTTCAAATATCTGTAACGTGTTTATCATTCAATAATTTCTTTTATTTATTTTATGCTCATCCCATTTAGTTAATTTTATGAGAAAAAAAATCTGAGGCAATCTGTTAGGATTAGTTGGAAATGCTGTACTGTTTAATCTACAATTTTCCAGAGAATTAAATACTCTAGTTTCCAGGTATCTGTGGAGGTTTAAAAAATTCAAAAGTTGCAGTTTCTCAGGAGGCCACTGGCAGGAAGCAAAATCGGCGCCTGCCTGAAAAGTGTCCATACACTGCTGATGAATGTCAATTTTTTCTAGTCAGCCAATACCACTGGGTCCATCTTTGGAGGTCATTGGAGAACGTCGCTTATTATTTTGTGCTTGCTTCACCAGCAATGCCCCGCGTGTTTTATTGCTTTTCTGGGATGATTTGCGAGATGAGAGGTTACTGGCCGTGTAACAATTGCTTTTCAAGGTGGTGTTTCCGGGATTTATTCAAGACAGCGCGCAACATCTTTGTGTAGTTCCCATCTAATTTTTTTTCTCCAAACCCTTATGAAGAGTCCTAGTAGTGCATCCATACCGTATTACAGCTACAGCTAAGAAGAATCCCCGTTTTTAATTTATTAATCGGTAACCTGTAAACATACTCCTTGCATTCTTCATATATTCCAATAAGTTTTAATAAAAAATTTGATACGGAAAGAGATTAAGACTAAAAACTAATAATAAAAAAGAACATTTATACCAAAATAGCGCATTGTCCTATGAGCTAGGACGGACACCTCGGATTGTGTAATGGTTTACAAGCTAGACTAGTAAACCTTCACTTGTGGATTTGACACTAAACTGCATCTAATGGTGAGGCTCAAGCTCCAGAGCTCCGAGGAGTGTGATATACTGCTTCATTAGCATTACTCCCAGTTTAACTCTGACTAGGAGTGGTAATACCTGTTAGGGTCTCATCTATAAGTCAAATAGATCTGTTTAAAATTTTCTTGTATTCGATAGGACGGAGTGCAAAAACCTCTTAAGTAACGACTTCACAAAATGTAAATACGAACTATAATGAACTCGATTCCCTAACCTCTGGGCTTAAAATAACCCTAGACGAGTTGACAATCAATAAATTAATCAACCATTTAATCTTGAGTTATGTGAAGTTCATGCCATAAGCATCTGCGAAATCAATGTCCTTTTTTATGAAATTTACTTGACCACTTAAAGGTAAAAAATGTATGTTACCACTTACAGGTAAAAAAATTCACTTTACCACTTTAAGTTAAAAATTTATTTTACCACTTAACGGTAAAAATTTACTTAACCACATAAAGCTAAAAAATTTACTTTAGCACTTAAAGGTAAAAAATTTACTTTACTACTTAAAAGTAAAAAAAAAAAAAAACCAAAAAACAAAAAAACTTTGACTCTTCTAAATTTCAGATTGCCAACTTCGATGTTAGTCATTTTCGAAAAGAAATTTAACTGTGTGCAAAAATTGAATTGTTAGTATTACATACTAATGTAACGTAATGGCCGAGGGATGTCGGTTCATGCCTTTGAGTTTAGTTAGGCTGAGAACCTTTCGGCTCAGCACATGGGTTAGTTAGGTGCAAACCTTGATGTAGGTGGTAACGCGCATGCGGGGCGGACGTGCCAATCAGAGATGTCACAATAGCCCGAGATGACGAAACGGGGTGACAGGGTGCGGGTAACGTCACGCACCGGAAGCGTGCGGAGGATTTGGGGGAATTCTGAAGAAAGTTAGAGAGTTGAGTACTAGACGCCAAACGAAGAGGTTCGACTTTTGGAGCTCGCAGATGCGAGGCGACCTTGCGCCCTATGGGGGCCGCTCGAGATAGGGGCCAAATGAATAAGACAGCATGTGTCTCTCCTCCTTACGTCGAAACCTCAAAGTTAATAAAAAGGTTTCGTACCTGAACAAGAAGTCATTACGGGTTTTCGAATTTCGAGATTCCTATGTTCTTTATATGTTCTATGTGTATATGTTACCAACATTTGATGTCCGTTTCGTACATGGCTGTATCTAGCGTTAATTGTAAATATGGAACACTAATACTTCAAACTATTTAACTGTGTGCCAACAAATTAGCTCTAACTTTCTAAAAATAGAAATGCCACTAACTATTTACTTATAAAATAATTTGTATAACTAGATAAGTGTGTGCAAACAAATGACTGATGTTGAGTAGAATTATTAGCGTTGAATCGCAGTACTTGAAATCGTTTAACTGTGTGCTAAAATTGAAATCTTGGCATTACATGGCAATATTTGAAAGTATTTAATTGTGTGTAAACAAATTAGCTTTAAATATTTGAAAATAGAATTACCTACTGACTATTCAGTTACAAATTAATTGTATAACCAGTGAGCAAACAATGAGCTCTGGCTCGTTGAAAAAGTTGTCTACAAAATATACGTTCACAAAGCGTTAATATCTAATATACAACCAGATTTGGCATTTATAACCTGCAAAGGTTGATAAGCCATTAAAAACAACCAACCAACCTGATGCATCAATGCATAAAAACTGTTTTTTATAATAAGTAGCGAATCAAATTCATTTCTAAAACGAATTTAGAGCGTTTGATATTCATCCAACCTTTTACCCGACCGTCTCTGACACAAGGTTATTTTACTGTGGGGAGACACAAAAATACAGACTCATGTGCAACCGTCACAAAAATGCTTGATCTCGTCGGCATTCACTAATTTTGGGGCACCTCATGTGCCAAGCAATGAAATCGGCTCTGCTAAGAAAGTATTGTTAGCGGGAAAAAGCCCCTTGGGACTAAACGATTAGCACAATAACATCTAAAGAGCGCGAACGCCGGATGGACACCGGAAAATCAAGGGTTGGTGAAAAAGAATTAAAAGTGTTTACCTTAATACATTTTGCCGTTAGTTTAAGATTCATGTAACTAGAGTTACAACAATAAAACAGCCCAGTTTCTCCAATAATTTACTTTTATGGATGGCTTGTCAGCCAATCAAAATCTTCCACCGACCAAGTTTTTATTGTCCTAATTTGGTTTGGTTTGTTTAATGGCATATCAACCTTTGAAGGTTATTTAATGCCAAATCCATTCTCCTAGAAGAACAGTAGTGGTACTATTTAACCCATTGCTGGGGGGATAAGGTGGTTCATACCTTTCCAAGGGAATTTACCCGAAAGTTAACGTAATAGCGCGACTGGAATACAAACTCGCTTACTACGATTCCGCAGTCCATCGCGTTAACCATTACACCACGAGGACACCCCCTTGTTCTAATTTCTAAGCATCTTAAACATTATTATATAATTGAACTCACTGTCCAGCCTTACACACATTTACGAAACACTAACGTCTATTCGGGCACAATAACTCCCTTTAACTCCTCACACGAAATTTTATTTTCTTTAATTAATCGAGAACAAGATAGCAGTATAAATATTTATTTAGAAGGTGACATCTTGTTATCAAGTCAGCTTTTTTTGTTTATATTGTTTATCTCAAACTCCTGTATAGCCAACTTTTCGTCCAAGCAGAACATTTACTCGATTTTTACGTAATCAATCTTTGTTAGCCCCCTCACCAGCATGTTCCACTCAATTTTTGTTTCACATTTCTTTCTCTTTAGGTTTTCCATACGTATTTTGACAGTGTTATGTTTTTTTCAGTAACTTATAGTACTATCGCTCTCTGATTTTGTCAATCGATGTTCTGGCTTCGAACTGACGAAGAAAAAAGCAGAAGGTACCCCGCAACAACAATTACCGACGCCGACTACGCCGATGACATAGCGATACAGGCAAATACACCCGACCAAGCTGAAATACTACTGCATAGTTTGGAACGAGCAGCTGCAAGCATAGGCCTCTATGTTAATGCACACAAAACGGAATATATGTGCTATAATCAAACGGGGGATATCTCCACTCTAGAAGGAACCCCTCTTAAACTAGTAGACAAATTCCCTTAACTAGGAAGCAGCGTCTCATCAACCGAAAAGGACATCGAAACGAGGTTAAAGAAAGCATGGACAGCTATCAATAGGCTATCGATTATATGGAAATCAGACCTAACCGATAAAATGAAACGCAGTTTCTTCCAGGCAGCGGTCACATCGATACTGCTATATGGCTGCACTACATGGACGCTAACAAAACGGCTGGAGAAGAAGCTAGATGGCAATTACACAAGAATGCTGCGTGCAATCCTTAACAAGTCCTGGCAGCAACACCCCACAAGACACCAACTGTACGGCCACCTGCCCCCTATTACGAAAACTATTCAAGTTAGAAGAACCAGACATGCAGGACACTGCTGGAGAAGCAGAGACGAACTCATAAGAGATGTACTCTTATGGACCCCCACACATGGCCGTGCAAAAGCAGGACGACCAGCACGAACATACATTCAGCAGCTATGTGAGGATACGGGATGTTGTCCTGAAGACCTGCCTAGGGCGATGAACGATAGGGAGGAGTGGCGAGAGAGGGTCAGGGATATCCGTGCTACCAGCGCGATATGATGATGATGATGATGATGATGGTACTATCGTTGGCACGACACCAATTGTAACAATATGGCCGTCACAGTAACCAATACGTGCGCCAAATCAAATACCGCTGAGCACGACATTTGTGGTACCAAAGGTAACTGTATAGTTGTCACGGTACTTATACTTTGTAAAAATGTAATAATATCGTTGGTTCTCACGGTACCAAATGTTGCTCTATTCTGGTAACTGTTTTTTATTGTGGTAGTATGCTTATCACGGTTCTTCACTGTAGCCTTCGCTTCGTGACGACAACATGCGTTTCCAAGTTGTTTGTTTATAAATTCCCTCTGAGCTCGCGTTGTATTTGAAAAATCCACAGATAGGAAAGGACACAATTCATCCGGAACTTCTAACGGTTGGGGTGATTCGTTGGAACAAGTTGCTTGGGTATTGGTAACTCAAAGACTAGAACTCTCAGTCAACAAATAACAATATTGGAACGCATTGGCGTAACAGTAATATGTCCAATATTTTAATAGAAATTGTCTCTTTATTATCCAGATATACTGTTCAATCTCCGGAATGCAGAGAGAGAGAGTGTGTGAGAGAGAGAGAGCTTGTAAGGGTCTATGAACAGAGACACAAAGAGACACCCCTTGACCCGAATGACGTCTAACCCCAACTGACGACTTCTCAAACTGCCTCCAACTGAACTGCAATTTAATACCTTTTTCAAAATTCGCTAATTCTTATATATCTAACTTCAGGATATTGTGATGTCATCTCACTAAGTTATTGCGTCATCTCACACGTGAACCCAATTATTTACCGTGTTTTTCATTTCCTCACTCAAACTTGTGACAAGACTTGAATCTATTTTGTTTATATTTGGTTTTGCTGTGTAGAGATGACTGGTCCCATATCCTGGTCGCTGGTGAACGCACTTGAACTTTTCAAATTGACTGACATTTACGCTCAACGATTTTTGCTAACTTAACAGCTAACTGAAAAAGTTGAGGCCCGACCAAAGAAGACAATGAAATAATAAAAAATATAATCAACCATCACAGTAATTAGTTGATAATCTTGAATTGGAGAGAATAACTAAGATTATACCAGCGTGTTTTCTATGAGCCTCAGGTTGCCGTCCTATGCTAGTTACATTACTTGATTGTAGCCTTAGTTCCGTGACAGCCATATGCATTTTCGCCTACTTGGTTTATCAACTCACTCTGTACCCACGTTGTGTTGAAAAGATCCTCAGAATGGGGATTAAAATCTATACGGAACTTCGGACGGTCGGTGTGGTCGGTTGGAACAAGATGCCTGTGGGAACCCAAAGACAAGAAAAACTCTCCGTCAACGATAACCAACTATTTATTGACATGAAATGGCTTAAAATAATATATACACAATATATATGTGGAAATTGTGTCGCTTCTTGTATTTGAGAAACAGGCAAAAGAGGTATCCTGCTGGCGCTGTCTTTCGATGATACACAATTTTTCTGAAAGTGAGGCTCTTGCTGGAGAGACTTTAGGTCTTGAAGAGATTTCTTTTCTTATTCTGCTACCTGTATTGATATCAGATATCTTCTCTCTACTAACCCTAAGAATATGGACTTTTCTTGATGATTCCCCGGGGAACAAACATTCCCGATTGGCTAATCAATCCCTTATCATTTCGTAATCCCCACTACTTTTTTGACTGGTAAGCCAATCAAATGGATTTGTGAGGAGAGTGTCCCTTACACGTATCAGACTTTAATCATCCAATCAAACCAGAGGTTACTCAAATTTAATTTTAACCAGTTAGTCTTGAGAGATCACTGTAGATTAATATACGACATTTACTTCAAGACACCTTTATTCCATGGCTACTCCTTTCACCTTCTCCAATTCTGCAACCTTTCCTCTTCGATCTTATTTTCTTCTCCAACCAATCTAGCATTATGGCTGTATATCGTACCGCAAAACTAACTTATTTTAAAACTATCTTTAGAAAATATGTTGCTTAATGACTAATCTGTTTATTTTTTAAAACTATTTTGAAAAAAAACTATCTATATTTATTGATATTGCTTTTAAAAGGTAAGGGGAAAAGCAAACGATGTTTCTACATTTGTAAAAGATTTATTTCCAGTTATATTTCAGTTAGAAATCTGCCTAAAAGAACAATCTTGTTCTCTTTTTTTGGAGCTTGAGAATTCTTCAGCGCTGCAAGAGTTTGTCGAAAGTCTGCTTTTGATGCGCATATAAATCTATTTCACCACCGTCGGGGATGGTACGATCAAGCATTAACATAAAGAGAATCATTGTTGGCGGCTTTTTCTATGGGACCTTTTTATGCTGAATTGCCTCGATAAATATCTGCCAAAAATGCACTACTTTTACAGCAGATAATGTTTCTATTTTCAACCTCATGTCTTTAAAGAATTTTCACTTATTTCAATTTATATTTGTCTACCGCTGAAAGTTTTGATGACCATTAAGTCTAGGTGCCCGTGGTGTAATAGTTATCGTCGTAGGAAATGAACACAGCGACATGAGTTCAAACCTGGACGAGACTAATTGCACTTCACATAGCACTAATACCCTTGGTAAAGGTATGAATCCAGTTATTCCCCCTCCAGCTATGGGTAAATAGTAGGACAGACTAGGTTCTTCAGCCTTGGTAAGGCAACTAGTCTAGGAGACGGAAAACTCTGAATTCAAACCTGATAAACTCCGCTTAAAAACTGACCTTGTGTCATATCCTGCCTACAATTAGCAACCTCTGTGTAGTTTTCTTTCTTATTACATTGACACAATTAGCAACTTCCTCGTATTTATCATTTATTGCAATGATACAATTAGCAATGTCCATTTATTTTATTTCTTATTACATTGACACAATTAGCAACCTTCTCGTATTTTTCTTCATCATTTATAGCAATGATACAATTAGCAACCTCTGTCTATTTTTCTTCCTTATTACATTGACACAATTAGCAACCTCCTCGTATTTTTCTTCGTCATTTATAACATTGACAGAAATACCAGCCTCTGTGTATTTTTCTTTGTCCTTGATTACATTGATACAACTAGCAACTTTGTATTTTTCATTCTCATTTACTGTCTTAGCACATTAAGAAAAATTTGTGCCTATTTCTTTGACCATCATTGCATTAATATTATTAACAAACTGGGTACTTTTCTTTCTTATTCTTTACCTTGGTAAGATTAGCAACCCTTGTGTATTTTCTTTTTTCATTCACTTTCTTGTATAATTAGCAATCTCGTTGTATTTTCTTTCTTATCTATTATCTTGATGCAAATATTAACCACTGTGTTTTTTTAAATTCTCATTCATTTCCTCGATATAATTAGCAATCTCTGGGTATTTTTCTTTGTTATTTGTTGCCTTTATATAATTAGGAACCGTTGTATATTTTTCTTTCTCATTGTTACCTTGATATTAATGGCAGTTTCTGTGTATCTTACTTTCTTATTCATGACAGAGATACTATTAGCAACCACATTTTATTTTCCTTTCTGATTTATTGCCTGACTATACACGATCAAGTCCACATAAAAGATTATTTTTCTTATGTCTAAGACTCAGAGTTGCTCATCTGCAAAGATTTCAACCTATCAAAACTCTTATCTATGAGATAAGCTCTAGTGTTTTTTGCTTGCTTTTCCTTCCAGAATTTAAGCTTGAAAAAACTAATCTAACTCGAGACTATTTTTCCTGGTAAATATTTTTCATGCCAGAAGCTTAGAGTTGCACCGTGCTCTTCCTATCTTGCATAAAGTTTGACCCCTCAAAAGTAATGCCCCTTTAGTAGACATGTTTTCTCTAAGAAAATGTCTCTTCATATCATGCAGGAGAAATCCTGCCAGGTGGGTGAGGAAACAATATTACCTTGGTTTCAGGAGGTCTTCCTTAGTAGGGCTGAGGTTATGGCTCGGCGCCTGAGGCGCCTAAATATGAAGCGCCGACAAGACTAAACATTTTTGTAATGGTCACGCATGCGTTTCAATTTCTGCTTGGCTTCCAGCTATAAAATGATCTTATTTGAGATCTGACTTGGAGTGAATTTGAATAAATACCTTTCCTTTGGTGCTGAAATTTCAACGTGAAGCTATATTTTTCGATTTAAACTAATATTTTTTTTATCATTCAGGGTTTTCCGACAATTTCTCTTCATCTTTATTTCTATTTTTGGCCGATATATTGCCTGGCCGTCTTCAGGTGTTTTTTGTCGAACTTGGGAACCTACACGGAACTTCGAACCACGTTCTTTATCAAATCCACGGGGGTCGCTTGCTCTGATTCCAGTACAAGTGAAAAGTATTCCTTTATTGTTACTCGCCTGCTGTCAGGATTGAACCTGCAACCTCCAGATGATTGTCACTCAGAAGCTGAGGGCACCAACGCCTATAACGGTTATGCTATGTGTCCTGCCATTAGTCTAATGAGTAGAGTGTTCGCTAGTGGTCCGAGAGACCGAGGTTCAATACCAGGTCGAATCATACCAATGACTCAAAAAAGGTACTTGATGCTGCTTTGCTTAACACTCAGCATTATAAGATAAGGATCAAGGGTAAAGTGGGGTAATTCTGGGAATGGAGTAGCACCTTCCTCTACACCTCGGTGTAGTAGCTATTGAAAAAGGAGCCTTCTGGTCACCCTCGACTAAGGTCGCCAATTTTACTTTTTACTTATGTGTCCTGCTAGACACATAGCGTAATTGTCATAGGCGTTTGTTTTTTTAATCTCAGAATTCTTTTTGAACTTGACATAGTTCTGAGGACGATATGGACATCTTTCAAACGTCCTTAAAAAACTAAATCTTCAGATGTTTGACACGGAGAAAAAATGTTTGATTTACGGAGATTAGTCTTACTGCAATTTATGTGTTTGATCAAATTTACGTGATTTGTTTCAGGTAAGGTACACTCCCTCCTTTTTATGCTTCTTTATAATATTACATTGTTATTTGCCCGATGGAATCAGCGAGTCTTCTATTCCAATAATCCTTACATCGTCCTTCGTACAGATTACCATGCCATGTTTTTGACTTGAAGCTTTCTTCCGACAATTTCAGAAGAGACTGAAAGTGGGCAAACCTGGAAGAGATCCAAGATTTCACGCTCCTTAAGGACATCCCAGTTAAATATGAGCCCCAGGAAATCCATATGAGTGTGAAAGCTATCAAATAATCCAAGGAAAATTTCCCAAATCGATGTACACGTACAACGATTTGATAAAAGTGCTACGTATTATTCCCACTGTCGCTCCGAATGTAATACCTCCGTTCATTTCAACGGAAACTACATCTGCTACAAAAAAACGCAATAACACAATAAAAAAATCTTTTTCCACGCATAGGGTTCGACAGAAATTCACCGGATATTTTATTTTGTCATCTTTGTGGTGCAATTGATCTTAGGCAAGTGGTAATGGTGTAATATAATTAAGGATGATAAATAATTATATTAGTTAATTATTTTATAAGCCAAAAACTTTGAATAGATGTGGAAGTTGTATGTGAAGGTCAATGGTCAACCTATCACACGGAATGCCAGGATGTCTGGTTGACAGGTTGTTTTGGAAATCACCTAGGACGATATATTGAAGATTTGTTTTGAAATTGTTGTTGGTGGCCGAACATTAAAAAGTAAACATTCTGCCGCCCGATTTTTGAAAAGATATCGTAACGCAGGAAATTTAATGATACGTGTTCTTACAATCATTTGTGAATGAGATAGTTAATATATAAGCAGAGTTATCAATATTAGTACAGTTCCGAGTTTGGAAAGACGAGCGCAGTTGGTCGTAGTTAGATGAGTGGTCCTTTGGGGGCAGGGTTCGTTGGGAAAAGAAAGCGGAGTCGGTGTTTTGAGTGTTCGTCTACCATCTGATTGCGTTTTTATGACACTAGTATATACTTAATTTTATCTTTCTCTCCTGTTACGATGACTGACTGCTATGAAATGTTTAGGTCGGAAAATAAACTTTTCTTATTTGAAACAACTGGGTCCAACTTGAACTTTGCGTTATGAAACACAGATTGATATTTCAGATGGTTCCATGTCGGTGAGGTAGCGTAACAATTGTATCTAGCAACTATTTTAACGTTTTGATCAAATAAGATCAATTTTAATCAGAACTTGAACCGGTGTACACCGTGCGTTTGCTGGTGAAACATTTGAAATTAATGAATCTAAGTCCTACACCGAGAGATTTTCTTGCTCATTACGCAGGAATGATACAGTTCAGGTTAGAAAATCGATACTGCAATGAGTTGAAAATTCGTTGGTGGCTGGGTTTTGAACATAGAATGAGGAACGAAGAAAAGATACAGGAAGAGGGATGTGCTTGGTATAATGCAAAAGCTAACTGTCCCCTACAATAATGAAAAAACTTATGACCGTTGTCTATTTCTCCTTGGTCACACGACCGCTGTAACTGAAAACAAATAACCATGATTAACTTAGCAGTTCTTCGCTGACCAAGCCACACATATACACTCGGGTAACAACGCAAAAAAAAAAAGAAAAAAAAAGAAAGAAGAATAGAAAATATCAGAAGAATAACGAAGATAATCATCGGATTATTTCCTGGAAAAATGAGTAATTTTCGTCTGATTACAGAGAAGACTTGAAAAGCAAAAGAATGTAATAACCAAAACTTATCAAAACAACAAAGATGAAGATGCTCGCTTTAAGAATTTATTGAACAAAGATCCTTTGTATAATGGTTATCATCGTAGGAAATAGACTCAGTAACCCGAGTTCAAATCCTGGATGAGGTTGTATAAATTTTCCTATGGCGCTAATACCCAGTGGAAAGGTATAAATCCGATTATTCTTCCTCAAGGTATGCGTAAGTAGCGGGGTTAACTGAGTTATTTAACCTTGGTATGGCAATCAATCTAAGAGAAGGAAAACTTGAGTTTGTCCCGTTTAACTCCGATAAAAAAATTGACCATGCGTCATATCATGCTTGTACTTAAAACAGACTAGAAATACACACAAAACCAAATATTCCATTTTTGTAATTGAAATTTATCCATTCAATACCTTATGGTAAGTAATGGTGTGGCTGCTTCATACACACACACACACACATATATATATATATATATATTGTTCAATTTGAATAAAAATATTACACACTAAATGTAATAATTGTTATGAGTAAAAGTTAAACATTCATTTTTGTGCGAATATATATATATATATATATATATATATAGTAAGCTGAAGTTATGTAAGTTCCACGATAAACTTACACAATAATTAAAAGAATTTAGATTATAAATACGATTCAGAGATAAACCGTTTTCAATATCTATTTAAAAATTTGCTGAACAATCAGCAACGTAAATAAATGAAAAAAAAAATCTTAATTCGTGTTGGTATCGTGAATGTATTCTGTGGAATTTCTATGGCTTCGGCTAGCATATATATACATATATAAAAGTTTACAAATTAACAAAGCTCGATAGTGGCCGGTGGGGTAGAATGAAACCTAACATAAGTTGCCCTTTTACCCCTGTAAGTCTATCAGTTTCATGTACGAGGATTATTAAATAAGTTTCCAGACTTTTTTCGTATGGGCACTTTTATTGATTGTACACAAATGAAACTCTAGTCCCCTTCGAAGTATTCTCCTCCGGCTGCAATGCACTTGTTGTATCGTTCCAACAACTTCTCGAAGGCCCCATGGAAGTCCTCTTGTGTGAGCGTGTCAATGACCTTCGTCACAGCCTCTTTCATCTCCTCAATTGTCTCATAACGACAGCCTCTGAGCTTAGGGAATAAGCAAAAGTCACAGGGAGCTAGGTCTGGACTATGGGGAGGCTGAGGAACTGTCTTGATGTCCATCTCGGTCAAATAGTCTGTGACAATAGTCTGCCGGAAAGACCACTGACGCTATTTGAAGAGTGCTAGCCTGTGACAAGGATAAAGTTATGGATTGGTGCATTGTCCTGGTGAAAATGCCACTGAGCCGATTTGAAGAGTGCTGGCCTCTTTCGACGGAATCTCTTCCTGAATTCCCTTACAACCTCAACATAGTAACCCTAACCCTAACCCTTTGGCCAATCAACTGTGGTGTATTGACTTCCTTACTCCTCCCACACCTCTCATCATCCCTCACAGACTCTCTGTCTTCCTTGAATCTCTTATACCACTCAAAAACTGATGCTCGATTTATGCAAGATGGTCGAAATATATATATATATATATATATATATATATATATATTACATAGTGGCGTCTTTGAATCATGGTTTCATGCTTTACGCATTTTCAAAATAAGACCGACTTATATGGTTAATTTTGTTTTGGTTGTGTCGAAAAAGGGGTTGTTGATCTGTGCATGTGTGGTAAAGTTTGAGTGCGTTTGAATATTAGTTGGCTGGCTGGTTGGTTGGTTGGTTGAGTTTTATGGCATATCAACCTTTATAGGCTATTTAATTCCAAATCCATTTTTATACAAATAATCAGTTCTATTTCAAACAATTCAGTTCAGCATTTGTACACAATTTAATTGTCAAAAACATTCATATTTCAAACTATTCAGTTTATTCAAGCAGTTCTAACTCAGATAATTCAGTTTAGTATAAGTACAGATTTTGTTTACACACAGTTAAATGTCAAAACAGTTTCATATTGAATAATTCAATTTAGCCTAAGTACAGTTTCAAAGTCAAAAACAGTTCCATTTCAAATACTTCTGTTTAGCATGCAAAAACGATTCCATTTCAGACAATTCAATTTAGCATAAGTACACAGTTTAAATGTAAGTAAACAATTTGATTGTCAAAAACATTTATGCTTCAAGCTATTCAGTTTAGTCAAACAGTTCTAATTCAAACAATTCAGTTTAGCATAAGTACACAGTTTATTTCTATTTAACCTATAGATGGGGCCCTATTAGGTGTGTGTGTGTGTGTGTGTGTGTGTGTGTTGGCGTGGTTTTGGGTTTCTCTAACAGTTTTTTGTGACTGTGTATCTTGGGGAGTTTTGTGGTTTTAAATTTACTGGCAGTTCTTTCTCCTTTTTTTGTTTGGAATATATCCTTATTCTTTCTTTGGACCTACAACAACCATCTTTATATATATGGATATGCATAAACATTTTCAGGCGAAAAGAAAAGGGATTAAACCAATGAAGTATTAAAGGAAATTAAGAACCCAGAAAAAGACTGTTACTATAAATTGACCCCTTCTAATTTGAACATATCTTAGATTTTTCGTAGAAGGTGGAATTTATGAATAATGTAAACTAACAAACTAACTTATTATCTTTTTACTTTTCTGTTTTCTCCTTTTACATGGTAAAATCTCAAAGTTAATAGGGTTATCATGCTCCTCCTAAAAACACCCTTTCTAGCACTTTAAAAAATCAACAATGTTTTGTAGAAATTCATAAAACTCAGAGACCGAGTGACGAACAAGTGGCGACAAGTTTCAACTGCCCCATACATCACCTGCGAAGATCAACCAAATGTGGTTTTAATAATATCAAATGATCATTGAAAATTTACATGTATGGCGAGTACTCTTCTCAAACACAATTGAATGATATTTTCGTTCTGTGGCTGCATTTTTTGTGTATTCAGCGGAATTTGACAGATTCTATGATAATGAAATTCAGGGCAGGGAAATTCTCTGATTTCTCTGATTGAAAAGGAGAAAATTTCAAAATGGGAACGAGAGTAAGTGTTAAATAGCAATTATGCTAGATCTTTTACTTGGCATTTTGTGTAAAGTATTTTGGAAAGATTAAAGCAAATGTTACAAAAGTGATAACCGTTAATGTCTAGCTGATTTCAACTAAGTATAATTGACAAGTAATGACCTTTTATATTGGTGAAAGCTCGGCTGCAATTAGAGGAAAGTAAAGTCAGAAGTTAGATTTCAACTTTATATTAATTAGCCCGGAGCTGCTGAATTATGCTAGCTTAATTTCCACCTATGCTCTAAGAAGAGTAATTATTGATTGTTGTTCAAAGTCGGTTATATTTGTAAGATGTCTTGAAGATGAATTAACAAATGTCAACAAAAAAAGAAGACTTTGTTATTCATTCCAATATAGTTAAATATGGAACAACATAGTACCGAGATGAAAGATGGCGGCGTGAGGAACGACCACCATCCGAAAACAAGACGGCTATTCTGCATAAGGAGAACGCACTGAGTCAGCTAATGGCAATACTGAAATAGAACTTTACAGACAATTTTGAAAAGTTGATGTGATAAATGTGCGAGGTCTTAAAGGGTGTTCTTCAAAGCGGGCTAAGGCTTCACTGCATTAGCAACGCTTTTTTTTTACCTGTTTTCCTCCCCTTTTTTTCATTAATCGTAAATGATTGGATCATATCAGTAAAGATCTAGTAAGGTATACTGCCTGTTTTTCCTTTTGGATAATCAGAAATAATCTCATCCAAAATCTTGCTTGCTCGCTTAGGGATTGTACAAAAGAAATCAAGTCATATTACTCTAGGCCATAAATATTGATAAAATCAAGCCAAAGCACTTTTTTATGTGTGAAAGAAAAGATTTTTATCATACAAAAACTTTTTTCAGGGCTATAAGAGACACATGACAAATGGTTGCCAAATTTCTTTCAACTTAAAAAAAATAACTGCAAGAAATATTTCTCAACAAACCTGATTGAAATAATTTCTATTTCTCATGAGAAGGCTGAATTTTTGATTTGTTCAAATTCGATGCAAATATCATTAAAAATTTTGATAAAAACATTAGGTTCACAATTCCTCAAAATGCACAGTCTGTGTATTGGACAGCTGCTAGTTCTTAGCAGCATAATTTTTATTGGCGTTTGGTTAATGAACTTCTCAGTGAGGTCATCGGGAAGTTGCTGGTTCAATTCGATTAAATATCAAGAAATACTTGCTATATCTTAACACTCGTTGGAGGTGCGCGTGGTGTAATGGTTATCGTTGCAGGAAATGAACACGGTGACACGAGTTCAAATCCTGGACGAGACCAATGGCATTTCACATTGCACTAATACCCTTGGGAAAGGTATGAATCCAATTATTCTCCCTCCAGCTATGGGTAAATAGTAGGGCAGACTAGGGTCTTCAGCCTTGGTGAGGCAACTAATCTAAGAGAAGGAAAACTCTGAATTCAAACCTGTTAAACTCCACTTAAAAAACTGACCTTGTGTCATATCCTGCCCGAGCGGAGGGGTTGGTAAATATGATATGATATCTTAACACTCGTACCCGGTCATGGTCAACGGAATTAGAATAATCTATATCCGTGGATTAAATAAAGGGTTCGGTTTGAAGTCCCGTGTAGGATCCTAAGTTCGACAAGAAAAACTTGAAGAAGGCTGACGGACGCAACGGCCAAAATATTGTGAATATTACGATGGCGATAATAGTCTGACAACTCTATATGCTAAAAATATGTTTCATTTTGATAAGGAGGAACTAGTTAAGATTTCTGATAGAGAAAGATAAAATAATTTTCCATGTATGTTCAGAAGGCATAGCTGGGTGATTTTAACTATTAACCATTTATAACAAAAATGGTTGATAGTTAAAATCAACCAGCTATACCTAATTATTTATTAATTACTATTAACTATACCTTAATTGATTATTTTTATTAATTTCTTATCAAAATCATTTGTGACTCTCCAGTTTAACGATAGAAATTGCAATAGAAATCATTTAAAAAGGTTATTACACAGACTTTAAGGTTGGGGCAATAGAATACACCGACTGCTTCTCTACCGAGGGGCACCTCGGATAGTATAATGGTTAGCAAGCTTGACTAGCAAACCTGCAAGAGTGAGTTCGAGTCTCATTGGGTGTCCCATTCATTCGGCCTTGTGCCACATCGAAGCAAAGAGCTTTGTAAATTACTACTGCTTCTCTACCGAGGGGTAAAACCTCCACCCCTAAGGAGTGTCCTTGATATGATATTAAATAATCTGGTAGTAAGATCCAATAATAATGAGTACCCTTTAACTGCCATCGCTCCCAGGTCTACTCTGGTCCGGAGTAATAGCACCTGATAGGGTCCTGTCTATGGGTCAAATAGAACTGAGCGCAAATAAATGACTTATACTAAATGGAGTTGTTTGAAGTAAAACTGTTTGACCATTTAACTGTGTTTAAACGAATGACTGGTGTTTAAATGAATTTTCAGATATACGAGGTGCCTTCAATAAGTTTCCAGACTTTTTTGTACAGGCATTTAAAATTGTCGTAGACTCTTGTAAATTCACTATGTTATTGCTATACATCTGATGAGATGACTGACCGATTTTATGATTTCAAGTACAAATGAACAGCTACAGCAGCAATTAGAATACACCCGACAAAAGCTTGATTGTCACAGCTGGTGAATTTAGAAATGCAATCTGGACGTGAGGACACTTTAGAAGAACGATATGCAATAAACTTGTAAACTTGGAAAAAATGTCACAGAAACGTATGGAATGCTTCAGACTGCTTTTGGAGCATCTTGTCTATAGAGACAATAAATGCACAGTTTGATGTCAGTGTGGGAACTGTACACACAATTATTCGCGAGGAACTGAAGATACGGAAGATTTGCGTGAAGTGTGTCACAAGGGAGCTCAGAGAAGATCAGAAAGAAAGACGTTGTCATGACAGCAGGGAGATGGTCGAGCTGATCAATTCAGATCCCGCAGTTTTTGAGGCTCTGGTGACCTGCGATGAAAGATGAATCTACTGCTATGACCAGAAACCAAGAGACAGAGTTCCCAGTGGAAACGTGCTGGCTCTCCCAGACTCAAGAAGGCCAGACAGAGCAAATCTACCCACAAACTTTTGATGATCCCTTTTTTTTGACAGCACTGGCATGATCTAAATGCACTGGGTTCCCACTGGACAGACAGTCCACAAGGAATACTATGTTGAAGGTTTAAGGGAGTTCAGGAAGAGATTCCTAGAGAAGAGGCCAGCACTCTTCAAATCGGGTCAGTGGCATTTCCACCAGGACAATGCACCAGTCCACAACTCCATCCTTGTCACAGACTATTTGACCAAGATGGGCATCAAGAGAGTTCCTCACCCTCCCTATAGTCTAGACCTTAATCTCTGTGACTTTTGGTTATTCCCTAAGCTCAAGTAAAAACTTAGAGGCTGTTGTTATGAAACAATTGAGGCGATGAAAGAGGCTGTGACGCTCACACAAGAGGACTTCCATGGGTCTTTCGAGAAGTTGTTGGAACGGTTCAACAAGTGCATTGCAGCCGGAGGAGATTACTTCGAAGAGGACTAGAGTTTCATGTGTGTACAATCAATAAAAGTGCCCATACGATAAAAGTCTGGAAACTTATTGTGTGCTCCTTGTACATAGAAATATTTGGAACTATTTAACTATTGACTTATGCTAAATAGGATTTTCGAAATAGAACTGTTTGATAATTTAACTGTGTGTAAAGAAATGACTGATGTTTAATTGAATTGTTATTTGTACATGGCAATACTTTGAACTATCTAACTTTGTTTACCTATGTTAACAAATCATATATATCTAAAATATATGTAAAAACCGGATTTGGCATTAAATAACTTATAATGGGTGATACACCATAAAAACAAACCAAACCGAACCGAACCGAACCGAACCGACTTTATGTTTTGATAATGTTGTTGGTAATTCCAAGTGTGTTTTTAATTCACACACATGCACTGGTGCACTCACACACACAGATAATTATAAAGACAGAGAAAGGTTGCGTAGCAATGAAAAGACTAACATAGCTAGCTAGATAGATAGATTGATAGATGTAGAGAAATTGACGAAAAAACGAAAAGGTGCGTTGTCAAAGATACAGATAGAGGCAAATGAGATACTTATGAATGCTGTGACGCCCTTAGAGAGAGAAAGAGAGGTAGAAGGTGAGAAAGTAAGGAATAAAGAGAGAGAGAGAGAGAGAGAGAGAGAGAGAGAGAGAGAATGTGTGTATGTGTGTGTGTGTGCTTGATTATTAAAGGTGTAGGGATGTACAGACTGTTTCGTTATATCACAACACTTATGTGTGTCTAGAACCGCAAGACGCTCCAAGCCGGGATCGAAACACGCCTAAATTTGCGTCACGCTGATGATACCCCTAAGCCAAGCCTGCAACTCAACGTCAGTTCGGTAATTAACGCATATGTATTAACATTCTTTTATTTATATTATACGTAACAGAATACCGAAGAGCTCAATTCGTTAGGAGAGCTTGGCATTACACGAGTTGCAATCGTTAATTCCTTCGCCAAAGTTCTTAACCCCGAGGGCAGGAGTGGGGTGGTGTAAAGTATACCGAGAGAGAAGAGAGTGAGAGACAGAGAGGAACATAGATAGATTGATGGAAGGAAATCAATTGGTACAAAATATGAACATAATAATGTGTGTTAGTAAATTCGAAGAGACATATATCAATACATACAAGATATGTAAATGTATTGAATTAATTCTTTGAAATAAATTCCCTTCCTTTTTTTTTTCGATAGGCCGGATCCAAACAAAAGGCTTAAATTAAATTCAGGTTATTATAGATACCGAATGTGAAACAATCTTGCTTAGAACACAGCCTCTGGCTAGATTAGAACCTGATTTATTTTTTTACTGCTTTCTAAAGAAATCTTATATGATAGGACGTATCTGTATCCAGACTACTTCCATGAACGCACCAGTCCTCAATAAACCGAGAAGATTAAATAAATTCGAAAATATGAATAAGGATAAGAGAAATGTTAATTCTAATTTATAAGCATCTTCTTTTCAACTCAGAGAATTTTGTTAAATGCCGACAATTCCAAAATATTTAAATCTATAATGATAAATCGGAAGAGTTTATCTGTTCTTTAAATTATTTGATGTAAATCAACCGAATATGGATACTTACTAGATACGAGGTACGGATGTACGTAAAGAAATGTTCCCGGCAGAAAATTAAGGGATCTCAACGACAGAGGTTTTCTGAAATTAAACAATAATCCGTGGAAAGTCATGATACTGCAATGGTGTAATGGTTATCGTCGTAGGGAATGGACACAGCGACACGAGTTCAAATCCTGGACGAGACTGGCATTTCACATAGCACTAATACCCTTGGGAAAGGTATGAATCCAATTATTCTCCCTCCAGCTATGGGCAAATAGTAGGGCAGACTAGGTTCTTCAGCCTTGGTAAGGCAACTAGTATAGGAGAAGGAAAACTCTGAATTCAAACCTGTTAAACTCCGCTTAAAAACTGACCTTGTGTCATATTCTGCCCGAGCGGAGGGGTTGGTAAATATGGATACTGCAAGACATGACTTGGAGTCAAGAACTTAAACTTCTAATATTTACTAGGAAAAATATAACTTACTGAAATATTAATTCAAAATTAATTAAACCTTACTGTTTGGGTTTATTCATAGATGTTTAAGTTGGACATATAAAATAATTACATGGTATTATTGCTTTGTTAAAACTAACATTTCGGACAAAAAATAAAAATATTTAAGTCGATAAATCTCTTAAGTTTTACTCAAGTAACTTTAGAGCTATATTTTGTGGGAAACCATGTAGGGTTTTTTTTCATAAAAATCGTTAACTTCAAAAGATAATATAAGTATATTATAGGCAAATCTTTTTTCTGTAATTTGGATCTAATAATTGTCGTTTGTAAAAGATTAATAAAACCTTACCACCTTGAGCTACCAAAACTGTGTTATCACCCCTAGTTGGCAGCTGATGATGACAGGGTATTGCACTTGCTTTCACAAGTTGTATGATGAAAATATAGATATATTATAGGCAAATCTTTTTTCCGTAATTTGGATTTAATATTTGTCGTTTGTAAAAGTTTAATAAAACCGTATCCCCTCCAAAACAAGTTATCTATATCTTAAATAAGAGTGGTAAATCATAGCAAGATTTTTTTTTAATTAGAACTATACGTTCAAGACGATCTTAAAGAATATGGTAATTTCCAGTACCATTTGTAATTAAATTATAATTTTGTGTAGTTTTTGTCCGTTTTGAACTGGATTGCTTTTATCTTCCCAATTCTTGATATAACTGACATAAACTATAAAATATAATAAGATTTTATTCCTACCTAAATAGAAGCACTAACATTATTATGGGTCACTTTTACAATAGAAATATTATGAGATAATGAGTCGGCTACTTACTCATGTCCATAAATATATGCATATCCCGAAAATTACCTTACCATCAGTTGATTAATATCAGTTTTATTGGGAAGACACCAATTCGCATAACATGACGCAGTGTGTAGTCATAATGTTGTCTTATGAGGAAATATTCATATAATTGCAATGTCATATTATGATAACTGTGTCAAGTGAATTGAAGAAGATCTCCGCAAGCAAAGAAACAAATAGCAGTTTAACTGGTTCTTTTCTTGACATTGCTACAAAACAGAATGTCAATCTTTTGGCCTGTGTCCATGAACAGGCACCCAAATTTATTGAGATATTTTTAAGAAGTTATTGCGGCTGAAAGATGCGGTGATTAGTGACAGAGAATGTTAGAAGTCTGGAAGAGTTCCAGACATAATGTTGGCCAGACAGACATTTTCTTTTTCACGGGAAGGAAACGAGATGGGATCAAACATTATCGAGATCTAATCCAATAAATGATAAGGGAGATAAAAAAAGATAAACTAGCAAAAACAGTTCAAAGTCTTTTAAAATGAATGATTTTTAATAAAACATTGTTTTAATTGATAATCATTTTGTCTTAACTGATCAATTATGGGTTGTTACTAAACTGATAATCGTGTAAGATAATATGACCTGCGGTTGATCTGTATATTATATAATATATTTTTCATTTATGATTCTTTGGATATTAAGTGTGTCATGTTAATTGGGAAAAAGACAGACCAAGCTAAGTGAATCCTATCCCCCGACACACGAACATTTACTATACAGCAGGCAAATTGGGTTATAACATAGATTTTTTGCTCCCTAGCTCATCGCCAAAACACTTGTCTCAGCCAAATGTTCCCCAGCATATTACATTTCACCATTTCTGTCTTGAATACAGTTTCAGTCTTAAGACTTTTGGAACATTTTGCAAAATGCCATATATAGGTGACCACCTCGTAAAAGCAGGTACGCTGCCATGAATTTATACTAATGGGCGCCTCCAGTGGGGTAATGATTAATAAACTAGACAAACCTTCACAAGTGAGTTCGAGTTTCATTAGGTGCCTCATTCATACGACCTTGAGTAACATCAAAGCAAAAAGCTTAGTAGACTTCTAGTCTAAACAAACCTTAGTAAATAGCTGTTATAGGTATACCTGAAAGTAGACAGCAATAAGCTCGGTCAGTACTTATGTGGGCAGCGTACCAATGTCAATGTGAGTGAATAAAAATTAACAGTTAAAAGAAAAATGAGCCTGATCAGTATTTATATGGGTGACAAATTCTTAACTGCAGGTAGACTAAACAACCTAAGGCGTGTTTTTAGTTAATGCAAAGCTTAGTGAATAACAATGATAGGCATACTCAAAGTTAAGGAGTAATAAACCTGGTCAGTCTTTATATAGGTGAATATTTTTGAATAGCAAGTTCTGTAAGCAACATAAAGTTTGTGCTATTGTGTCAACAAACCTTTATAAATAACAGTTATTGACATACTCAAAAGATAACAAAAATTGACGTGGTCACTACCTTTGCGGTTGACCACTTAGTAACCGCAGGTTCTCTGATTCATATAAAGCTTGTGTTCTGATGTAAATAACATTTATAGATGTTCTTAAAGGTAAGCAGTGATGTGATGTCAGAACATATGTGAGCGACCAATTCGTAACATCAGGTTCTAAAAGAAACCAAACGCGAGTTATATGGTTTAAACAAAGCCTTGTAAGTAATAGCTATAGACATTCTCGAAAGTAAGCCACGATGTACTTTGGTAAATACTTATGTGGGGGACCACTTCATAACAGCGGATAATGTAAACAACTTAAGGTGGGTTTTCTACTCAAAAGCTTAGTAAATAAACCCGACTAAGACCGGGATTTAAAATGTTTCCTACATCAGCAACGAGCAGTTGAACTACTTACAATCACTCGAACATAGTCGACTGAAGCTGCAGAATGCACCGACTGCATCTGTACAGGGGGGGTAAGACTCTCCCTTCCAACGAGTGTCCTAGATATGAGACTAAACAATCTGATGGTGAGGCTCCAGTAATGCTGCAGCTTTTTGGGGAACGTGGAGTACCTCTTCATTGCCATCGCTCTGGCCCGGAGTGGTAGCACCTCATAGGGTCCTCTCTATGGGCGAAACAGAATTGTTTGACATTTAAAATTAGAGCAAATGATTTCTGCTAAACTGAATTTTTAGAAATAGAACTGTTTTTACATTTAACTGTATTTAAACAAATCCTTGATATTTAACTGAATTGTTCGTGATACTTAGCAATACATGGAACAATTTAGATTTTTTTGATTCATGCAAAATTGAATTGTTAGAAATAGAACTGTTTGATCATTTTACGGTGTAAATATCTACAGAATGTTTTTAAAATTATATATTTAATAAATATTATTAATATATATATATATTAATTATATATATTATTAATATATATATATATTACAACAGGATTTGGCATTAAACTATCTACAATGGTTGATATGCCATAAAATCCAACCAAAGCAAATCATATATGTGTGTATAGAGGATTTGGCATTAAATAACCTACAATGGTTGATATGCCATAAACCCCAAGCAAACTAAATCATATATATTTAATATATGAGTTATAATAATAAACCAAACGAACCAAATACCTCAACTGATAAGAAAATAAAAATTATTAACTAAATCTTTATTGCCTTCTTAACGTATCAATGTCAGATTCAGGCATAAACCTCTAATACTTGATAAATTTAAGAGGTGAGATTTTTTCTGAAAAGTATACGGTACTTTTTTAGGAATTGTTTCCTGAACAAATGTGTTTTACTGTGAATACAATATGTATTGACCTAACCCATCCGCCATCATCAGGATTTGGTACAAGGTCAGTTTATAGCTTTATCTAAAAATAAATCAATCCTTTAAGTATTCACCTTATTTATTGTTTAATTCATCTTCATTAAACAAAGAAACCAAACCAAACAAAATTTCATGTCCCAGAAATGACCAGTGCGCTCAGGACTTTATCTTTTTTTCTACACTAAAACGTATTCATCACACATTCTTCTGAAAATTTCACACAGGTTCACGTTTCTGCCACAAAAATTCGATGAAAAAACTCTTTTCAAAGCCGGAGGAATCTTATTTGATGAGCCCAGTTGGCTGTGGGTGGCTATAGAATCATCATCATCATCATAATCATCACGTTGCGCCATCAGCACGAATATCCCTGGCCTTCTCTCGCTGCCCTTCTCTATCATCCATCGTTTCAGATAGGTCTTCAAGGTTACAACCTGTATCGGCACAGAGCTGTTGTATGTAGTTTCTAGCTAGTCGTTCTCCTTTTGCTCGTCCATGTGAAAGAGTCCACAGTAGTACGTCACTTATGATTTCGTCCCTACTTCTCCAGCAGTGTCCTGAATGCTTGCTTTTTTTAACTTGAATAGTTTTCGGGTGGTAAGTGGCCATACAGCATCTGCTTTGTTGGGTGCTGCCTCCAGGACTTGTTCAATATTGCTCGCAGCATTCTTGAGTCGTTGCCGTCAAGCTTTTTCTCCATACGTTTAGTTTCTCTTCGGAGGGGTGATATTCCCCGCACAATGACTATCCTGGTATATGACATTAAACAATTTGATGGTGAGGCTCTTGTAATACTGCAGCTTTGGGGAATTAGGAGTACTCCTTCAATGCCATCGCTTCCAGGTCCACACTGGCCCAGAGTGGTATCACCTGATAGGATCTTATCTATGGGTCAAATATAACCGACATTTAAACTAAGAGCAAACAAATAACTTATAATAAAATGAACTGTTTGAAATAGAAGTGTTTGATCCTTTAACAAATGGCTGATATTTAACTGAATTGTCAGCGATAAATAGCAATACTTGGAATTATTTAACTTTGTTGACGTATGCTAAATTGAATTGTTTGAAACAGAACTCCGTTATCATTTAACTGTGTGTATCTAAAAATGTGTTTTACAAGTCATATATCTAATATACATGTAAGAAAATTCAGTTTTAAATAACCAACTGTGGTTGAAATGCCATAAAACCAAACCAAACCAAACCAATTATTTGCTACCATCTAAAGTAATATTTTTGGGATATTTTCCCATAAACCAATTCCTATGAATACTTAGTTTACATATCAAATGGCCCTCGTATTTTTTTTGTGATTCTATCTCTCATTGTTACTGCCAAACAACAAAGCTTTAAATAGGATGAGGATCTTAACGTTGTCTTATTTCTTGAGGTACTGATTTTAATGATTTATCAGTAATGCTTGTGAGATTTCTCAATTAATGCCAGCATAAGTTCTTAGATATATTTCGAATTATTTATTGAATATTGAAAGATTAAAGTTTGCTAATATCTTTTATGTAAATCTGCAACTTGTCAATGTAAAATACGAGCTGTCAAGATAGCAATTGAATTAATGTAATTGGAAGTTAATTAGAAAGTGTGTAACGTTTGTTACCGTTTCAGCTTCGAAAAGTGTCCACAATGACACCAATAAAATTACATGGATTGCAAAGAATAACTGGCATAAAGATTTTTTTCAAAATTAGTTCTTAATTTAATTAATGGCAAAGACTAAGAGTTCAATCCGCACCGAATGAGATCTAAATTAACACACTCTTTTTACAAAGGTTTTTTTGTTGTTGTTTAATGATATATCAGTGAGATCGGATTTTTATATGGTCGATAATCTGTCAATTGCAGTATTTGCTTTACTTGTGCTTATATTGACATCGTTTTCAGTTGATGTGATGCTGCTATCGAAGTATATGAACTGGTCAACTCATTATATATATATATATATATATATATATATATATCACATGTCTTAAGATATTTCATTCTATTCGGTATTCAGATAACCTCATCATCAAGTCAGCCAATTAGAGAAACCAAGCAGAGATATTGATCTATCTTTTTCTCTCTCTCTCTCTAATCAACGACATATATATATATATATATATATATATATATATATATATATATATATATATATATATTTATATATATACCGTGTTTATTTGTGTATAAGTCAAACTATTTTTACAGATTTTTCGGCCAAAAATTTAGGGGTGCGTATAATACACGAGAGTAATATCATCATCTTTCTTGCTGGCACATGCCTCACCGTATTTGGAACAGGATGACTGAAAGTAATTTATATTTAGAGTCTAAATTGATGTATTTTACACTTTTACAGAGAAATATCATTTGGAATGTGTGTTTGATTATAATTTTGTGTCTTTGTTTATAATAATGTGAACTTATTTTTGCCGTAAGCTTGCAGCATTTTTACATGCCCGTCTATTTCTCCCATACTCTATGTAAATTGTGCTTTTCAAAACATAATGTGAACGTTATAAATTCTTATTCTTAGTCAGTATAAACTAATAATAAGTTGAGCATATACTAAATTTGGGTTAAATTTAATTGCTACAAATTCTACAAAGTCTGTATGTATTATACATGAGAATTTTTTTCAGAATTTAATAATCCGAATTTAGGGATACGTTTTATACATGAGTGAGTATTATACACAAATAATTACAGTAAAAATCGGCTGGGTTGTACTTGAATCGTGATATAGGCAATGCAATATATATATATTTTTAAAAAGATTGTCTCATTACGCACAAAATATGAGATTTGGTTTGGTTTAGTTTGGTTTGAAATAAGCTTGAAGAAATTCTTAATTTGGCTGCGATAAATTCTGTTGAAATTACTCTCATCCACTCGAGGCAAACTGGAACTAATACTCAGAAATCGTTCCATATTGGACTAATCTGAATAAGGATAAATTGGACATTTTTTTTCTTTTCTTACTCTTGGGAGTTTTCTTTTTTTACCCCCCCCTTGCTGTTGACCTTCTTCTATGAATTCTATCAAGTTAATATGTATTATACAAGAGGATTTTTTTCGATTAGCGGCGTGTGTCATACATGAATACACTGTTAAATGATCAAACAGTTACATTTGTTATAATTCAATTTAGTATGTCTAAGTTAAATAGTTCCAAGTATTGCTATGTATCAGTAACAATTCAATTAAACATCACTCATTTTTTTACACGGATTTAAATGTAAAAACACTTCTATTTCTATCAAGTAAATTTAGCATTAATCATTTGTTTGCAATAGGTTTAAATGTCAGTTCTATTTGACCCATAGATAAGACTATCAAATGCTACCAGTCTGAGCTAGATTTAACCTGAGAGCAAAGGCAATGAAGGGGTAATCCATATTCCCCAAAGTTCAAGCATTAGTGGAGCCTCAACATCATATTATTTAATGTCATATGCAGGATACTCGATAGTGGGGGTTACCCCATCTGCAGAGATGCAATCGGTCTATTCTATAGCACCAGTTGAATGGACTGATGAGACTTTGATACAAATTTTATGAAATTGCTGTTTTATATCCATTATGAACACACACACACACGTGTGTGTGTGTGCGCGCGCGCACGCACGCGCGTGTATTATTCTATATTGCTTTTAGGTTTTATATTCTACTGAGAAGAAAAGGGAAATACAGTTGAGGGGCCCCAAAATGTCATCCTCGATCAAAAATTCTTTATAAAATACTTTTTGTACAGGAAAAGAAAAACGTGACAATGAGAGCCATTTACCATACGTTCAAAGCATATGTAAGATTGCTTGTAAAGTCAGACATCTGCTAATCGTCGAAAGGTTAATTTTGACAGTCCTCGAAAGGTCAAAAGTGTCATTGTGTGCAGAGGGTTCCATTTGAAAAGGTTATATATTCCTTATAATGTTCATTCTATCCTGAAAATGGTCATTGTCAAAACTATCTCGAAAAATGTAACCTAAGAAGAAATCGATTTTAAGAAAAAAGAAATACTCGTTTCAAAAACCATAAATATTCGCTGAAAGATAAATTCCGCCTTTAAAATCAAAACAAAACTTTCATGGTGCTGTCATTGAATGTAAAAAATTCGTCCGATTTATTAAGACAATATAAAAGACTTTGTTTTTTTTTTTTTCTTTTTTTTTTTTTCTTTTCGGCAACAGCTTTATCCAAAAATATTACCTTCGACGTCTTTTAGTTTCTCTATGGGATGGAGTGATAGAATATGTTGACTGCTGCTCAGCTGAGTTCGGTTTGGTTTTATGGCATATCAACCATTGTACGTTATTTAATGCAAAATCCCTTTTATACCAATATAGTTAATATATATGATTTGGTTTTGTTTTGTTTTATGGCGTATCAAGATTGTAGTTTATTTAATACCAAAACCCTTTAATAGAGATATACTTTATGTTATTTGGTTTGGTTTGGTTTTATAGTTTTATGGCATATCAACCATTGTTGATTATTTAATGCCAAATACCTTTTATACAGATATACTATATATGTTATTTGGTTTGGTTTGGTTTTATGGCATATCAGCCACTGTAGGTTATTTAACGCCAAATCCTCTTTATACATATACATTAAACATAGAGAGTTTTGTTTATACATATATATTGAATAGATATGGTTTGGTTTTTATGACATATTAACCATTGTAGGATATCTAACGCCAAATCCTCTAAATACATATGCATTAAACATAGAGAATTTTGTTTGGTTTGGTTTGGTTTTATGGCATATCAACCATTGTAGGAAATCTAATGCCAAATTCTCTTAATACAGATAAATTGGATATATGATTTCTACACAAATTTCGTTGATGTCTTTTCCCACATTTTAATTTTTTCGAATATTTCTATCTAATACGAATTATTCTATTTACTACTAATCATTTGTTTGCACACAGATATTTTCAAGTCTTGCGATTTAACAATAACAAGTGAACATCAACAATTTATTTACACTCAGTTACATTATCAGACAGTTCTATCTAAAATAAATCAGTTGAACATATCAACAAAGTTAGATAGTTCAAAGTATTGCTATGTATGACAAACCATTTTATTAAAAATCAGTGATTTGTTTACACACAGTTAAATGTAAAACAGTTCTATTTCAGGCAATTCAGTTGAGCAGGTCAACAAAATTAAATGGTTCCATGTATTACTGTGTATCATAAACTATTCGAGTGAACATCTACCATTTGTTTACACCGAGTTAGATTTAAAAACAAATCAATTTCAAACAAGTCAGTTTAGATTAAGTACAAAGATTAAATGCCAAACAGTTCTATTTGACCAATAGATAGGACCTTATCAGATACTACGACTCGGAGCCAGAGTTGACCTGGGAGTGATGGTAATAAAGTAGTACTCTGCATTCCCAAAAGCTCCAGCATTATTGAAGCGTCACTATCATATTGTTTAATGTCATATCAAAGACACTTGTTGGAGTAGTCTTACCCTTCTGCAGAGATGCAGTCGGTGTATTCTACAGCTCCAGCCTACTAGGCCCGCTCTTCTGAGAAATAAAACTCCTCCACCTCACAATGAGTGACCTGGGTAGGACACTTATTGCATAAGATGGGGAGTCTCCTGCACTGGGAAATGTCAATCACTCTTTCTTTGCCTTTTCTCCCTGGTCCATTCTGATAGGGATTGGTAGCACCTATCAGGGTCCTATCTATGTGTAAATTAGAACAGTTCAATACTTTATTAAAGACTATCATTCCTTTTTTTGAAACCATTGTATATAATCTAAAATTACATGATAAACAGAACTACTATTATTGAATAGCAATTCTTGAAACCATTTGTGTGCAAAACAAACGAATTCTATATCGATTAAAAATAAAGTTACATTGAAACTACTATATCAAAAATTCTATATATTTATTTATTTATTAACAGGATTTGGCATTAAATAACCTACGATGGTTGATATGCCATAAAATACCGACGTACGAACCAACCAACCATAGTTTAGGCAATATCTCTAGCGAACTTGAGCAAAAATCTTAGAATCTAATCTTTTTAAAAATAATTCTTTAAAAACAAAATAATTGATAATACTTCGGCGAATCAAAAGTTTTGCAATATTTTGTCACTTGCAAATTTGCAGTGCTTATATCTCGGGACTGAAACAGTTCAAAATGTGATAGGGTAACCTTTGTGGCTGGTAGTATCGTGGTAATTAGTTCGCTGACACGCTGTGCACTGTTTGTGATTTGAAAGCCGCCAATATTAACGTGCAACGTAGTTTCATTTGAGAATTTATGGTTTACGAGTTTGAAGCGGTCCAGAAAGTCGCAGAAGTAACTAAAAACATTTGTTGTGCGAAGCTGATAACAGTATAGTTACGAGATGGTTAAAAATTTTTGCTCGGGTTGTAACAAACTCGACCTTCAGGCAAAGTCAGATCGGCCAAAAAGCGTTGATTTCAAAGCTGTGCTCAAAGCCATAGAAGCAAATCCATAATGTTCATAATGTCCCCGGGTCGAGTCCAATCAAAGACTCAAAAAATATTTGATGCCTCCTTGCTTAACACTCAGCATTTTAATGTAGGGGTCGAGGTAAGTGGAGCAATCCTGGGGAAAAAGTAGCACCCTCTCCTACACCTCGGTGTAGTATACAATGAAAAGGGAACCTTCGGGTGGCCCTCGACTCGGGTCACCAACTTCACTTTTTATATTGGCAAAAACATTTGGAATTGCCGAATTGTGACACGTTAACAAAATACTGCAAAACCTTTGGCTCACCTTATTAATTGATAATAAGAAGAGTTAGTCAATAAGGCAGATTAATCTCATCTTACCAAAGAATTTATTTTAGCGTGATCACAAATGAAATACAAGATCTAGGATAATAGGGTATTCCGGGTATCCCACTTAACTGCATCTGGTGTTAAAACTCCAATACTGAAGATCTGAAGAGTCGAAAGTACCCCTTTATTGTCATTACTCCCAGATCCACTCTGAATCGAAATGGTAATACAGATTAAGGTCCCATCAATATATCCAACGCATCTGTTTAAAAATTATTTGTATTCGATAGGACCGTATGCAAAAAATAACATTTTAGGAAATAACTTCGCAAAAAATTTGTATTTGATCGTACAAGAAACGTGTTTCCACAATATCTAGGCATGAAATAAACCCCAACTAGTTGGCATGCCAATAAGCTAATCAGTTAATCAGTCATAGGATATATCCAGGAAGCTGTGACGTTCTTTAAAAAATGGTTGATATCAATTTTAATTAACACAACGAAGGAGTATCTTCCAGGAGCTCCCAGCAAGAAATTGCGTAAACTAAATTTCAAAAAGTTCGACCCTTGACAGTTCCTTCTTTGTAAACTTTATATATTTTGGGGAGGGTGGAGCCGTATTTTTACCCTTCTTTAAATAAAGAAAGTATAATCTATTTTTCTTTCTCTTCAATATCAAAGTCAATAAATTAAAAAAAAAAAACGCAACTATCAACAAATTAACAAAATGCTGGTTGATATATCAACTGTATTGAATCAATCAATCTTTCCTCTTCACCATCTACTGTCTATCAAGCTGTGAAGAATCGTTCAGCAAGAAAACACTTTTCAAAAAACTTCGTAAAGTTCCGACAAAAACTACCAAAAAAAAAATTTGTTTTCCTTCTACTTATTAATCTATTTTCACTTTCATTTATATTGCATACGCTGAAAAAGTTGCTTAAGAATCCTTAAGCCAAGAACGAGCCCAGTCAGCTGCAGTTGTAAAATACGCTGACCGTCTCTATAGAGTGACAATACCCCTCTCCCAACTGGATATTACATTAAACCATCTGATATTTAATATATTTGTATAAACAAGATTTGGCATTAGATAACCCACAAGGATTGATATGCCATAAAACCCAAGCAAACCAAACTAAACCTAGAAGGGACCATTTCTAAAATAGCATTGCTGATATATAAACGAATAACTGTAGCATCGATAGCAAGTAGATAAGTCTTAAAAAAAGCCGGCAACCGAAAGAAGGATGAATTGACTAAATTCTATATATCTTCCGGTGGTTTAAGTGTGACTAGATCCGCTTAATCTTGAACCATGCGCCAGTCTCACTTATATTCCCATCAAAGAGATAATTTAGATTGGCCGTTCAATGTCTCTCATCCGAGGCGGAAAAGGCAGGGTGTTCTGTGAACCTCAATATTTATGTATACTTACATATAAAAGAGGTTCTTATGGTTCTTACGATCTTAGTTGGTGAGTTAATGGAGGGAAAAATGTTGCCATATAGTAAAATAGTGCTCAATATCAATGACAGAGCTTTATATAGAGTAGCGTCCAAAACTAAGGGACAAAATTTTAAAACCTAATATTTGTTAGAAATAACAACTGTGAAAAAGTGAAATTTTGACAACTGGTAGTCGTTATCATCCATAATAACATCTAAAATTTGAATCATTTGCAAAGGATAGAAAAAGAATTATAACATTTATTTATTTATTTTCAAATTGGGAACGTCCAAAAGTAAGGGACAAAATTGAGAAAAACAATGTAAACAGTATGCTATATTCAAATTTTTTGATTTCCTCTAAAGAATAAGTCTTACTTAGTCATTTGTAAACGTTGCATCAGCCGGCACCATGGCGAAACGCCAAAAACTTGATTACTCTGTGAGACAAGCTATTGTGAAGCTACACAAGGAAAAGCACGCCATTAAAGAGATTTCAGATTGAATAGTGTTGCACAAGATATAACCAAATCCTTGTATCTTTGGTTTAGAAGACGAATAACTATTTTATAGAAAAAAAAATGTCAAGTGTGTAGCGTTGTCACCGATGACGACTATGTTGGTGATAGTTTATTGCCGATTTGGGAAAAATCACACAAATACAAAGACACAACTTAATTGTTTGGACTACGATGCTTCATTTTCTCCGCGCAGTCTTTGTGTGCAAGCAAAATACTGTTAAATTTAATTGTTCTTGTTAAATATTTGAAGCCATTCAACTGTGCACAAAAATGATTAATATTAAATTGCAATATTTGGGTAAGATAGAAATACTTGAAATATCTAACTGTAAAGAAACAAATGATCTGTGGCTTATTTAAAATCTTGCCTACAAACCTGCTAACAAATTACACATTTTTCTTAAATGAGCGCAAAAAAAAATTCAAATTTATCTCTCTAACACAAATATCTTTGTTTTAAGGTATCTAGTCATTCCATTAAAAAAGCCATAAAAAGTTGTTATAAATACCTGAGGTGAAAGTTTGATGAAAAGGTAATAAAAAGCAGTATTAACATTTAGTAGCAGGCTCAACGCAAAAGTTCCTGGCATCGTGTATTATTTATTTTTATTTTACAATGAGAAAAATGAATATATAGAAATAGATGAGGGCGGAGGAAATGAGATGAATGAAAACGTAAAATTCAGAAAAGAGTTGTATAAGGGAGAGAAAAGGAGAGTGACTGAACTGGCTACAGAAATCTAACACATATCTAAAATGGAAGTGCATTTGGCTTACCCTCCAGGCTCCAGCTATTGTTAGCAGCCAGGCTTCACATCGTTAAAGAATATTGTAGAATGATTTTCGGCAATTACAAGTTCGAGGGTTGGTCGAGTGTTCGGTGGGTATGTTTAGCAGAGGCTGCTGCTAGTAGGAGACACAACCTACCGCTGAGCCCCGGGGCTTAGCGAGTACGTGTGCTACCTACCAGCTGCCGAGAGGAAAAGGTCCGTCCAGTCGAAGTGGTAAATGCTTAATGAGAGATAATTACTCTTTGGTGCCAAGAAACGCATCTTTTAGGCATACATCGATTTCGGTTCCTCTCAGAGGTCTCCTGGGAAGCTCTTACATTTTGCATTTATTTATTTCATTTTTTATTTCTTTTTAATCCCCTCATTAATCAGGCCAGCTTAAAAAATCAAATGAAAGCATATTTCGTTGGTTGGTTGGTTGGGTTTTATGGCATATCAACCTTTGTAGGTTATTTAACGCCAAATCCATTTTCATGCAAATTGTCAGCTCTATTTCAAACAATTCAGTTTAGCATAAGTACACAGTTTAATTGTCAAAACAGTTCTAATTCATGTAATTTAGTTTAGTAGAAGTACAGATTTTGTTAACACCGTTAAATATCAAAACAGTTCTATAATAACTCAATTTAGTTTAAGTACAGTTTCAATGTCAAAAACAGTTCCATTTCAAATGATTCAGTTTAGCATAAGCACGCAGTTTAAATGTAAGTACAGTTTAATTGTCAAAAACATTTCTATTTGGGCTATTCAGTTTGGTCAAAGAGTTCTAATTCAAACAATTCAGTTATGCAGTTAGTTCTATTTAACCCATTGATAGGGCCCTATCAGGTGCTACCACTCCGGGCCAGAGTGGACCTGGGAGCAATAGCAATGAAGGGGTGTTTAGTGTCATATCAGGACACTCGTTGGGGGTGGTCTTACCCCTTTGCAGAGAAGCAGTCGGTGTATTCAACAGCCCCAGTCGACTGGGCAAACATATTTCGTTGATGGGTTATTAAAGTATCATGTAGGGTAGCTGAAAAAGAAAGCTCAAATAAAGAATGTTTTATTTTGAATAAATTTGATTTAAATTAAGAATAAATAATTTGCAATTCTATAGAATTTTTTCTTGGTCCAGCTTGAAAAAAATGAAAGCATATTTCTTTGATTGTAGTAATTATAAAAGCAAAGGTTTAATAACGTTTTATTTATACAAATAATCATGTTGAACCTTAAAATATGCAAAACATATAATGCTCTTATGATCAGTAACAAAGGAAACACGTGTGATGGGTATTTCCTAAGGAAACAGAATCGGTGACCCAAGTTTAAAACCTGAACGAGGTTTTATTCGTTTCGAGAAAAGCTATGGATACATAGTATGACAGACTGAGGTCTTTAGTCGGAGTTAGGCAACTAATAAAGGAGAAGGAAAACACTGAATTCAAACGAGCAGTACTCCGCTAAAAAATGCCCTTTTGTCACATACTGCACGGAACGGATGGGTTGGGTAAATACATGTAATTAATAAAGATTTAAACGATGAACATTTAAAATGCATTTTGAGTATAAACGGCGAGCTAAACTTGACAGCTATTGTATGTGGGTTCGATTCTCACAGGGTATACCATACTTCATATTCCCCTGTCAACAAGGCTTAGAATTCGACAACTGTGTCCCCTGCAGAGGGGTAACACCCTCCGAAAACAATGTCCTTTGACATTAAACTGTATTCGTTGGTAAGGCTCCAGTTCTGGAGTTCAGCAGACTGCTCCTATATAGCAATTACTCCCAGGTCCACTCTGACCCGGAGTGGTAATATCTGAGTCCTATCTATGGTCCAAATAGATATGTTTATCAAGTATTCGTATTCAATAAAGGCGTGCACAAAATTTTTGAAAAATAGAAAAAAAGTTTAAACTACTGTGGGAAAAAATGTAAATATTAAGAAGAAATGAATGCGATTCCCAAATTAGAATAACACCAGACGGCTTGTGTGCTGTTAAAATTAATCCCTCAATCAATTATGCTTTAGATTTTCTAGCAAAGTGAATTTAGCTGAGTAAAAGGCGAGCGATACATTGATTCTAAGACCAACCATCTCCTTTTTTATTTATTTTTGTTCGCTATCAAGTTATTCAACTAAAAACCTTTTTTTAACATTCCAAATGTCCACCTCAGTCGTCTTTTCTGCACGGATGACCCTCTAAATTCCTTAGCACAAGTTTGCAAACTTGGAAAACTCGAGAGACTACAGTTTGGACAGAGGGTTAAACATACGACACATTCGAGGCGTGGAAAATATTATTTACGGAAACAAAGGTATTACGGTAAATACGGCAAGGTCGAGATCCGTTCTGGGAATAAATCTAAAATCCGTAAATCGTTTGACTCCAAGTACCTAAACTCTAACGGTAGAAATACCAAAAATAATTCCGGTTTCGTGTTTATCCAACCTAGTCAAATAAATACACTTGCATCTCGAAGACTTCGTTGACTGTCTACAAATTTGCTGGAACTCCCAATTCCAAACTAGACAACTTGCTATTTATTGAATTGTACCAATTCGAGGGCAGAATTACTTTTAGAGCAACAGAAAAAAAGTGTCGCCATAATCGAATTTGGGATGGAGAAGCGGGCACCGTTGCTTTTTCTGATTGGACGGCCGTTATAAAACAACAAACAAAACGAACAAAAAACAATTTTTCCAAGCTTCATTTTCGATGATCCAATTTCTCTTAGATCAGAGTTTTTGCTTCTTACCTGATTGACTCGTTTTCCCTCCTTTTTTTAAAGCTGAGTTGAAATTAATGAAGTCCACGCAAAATTTATGCTTTAACGCTTATCAATTCTCAAGTATCTTTATTTATATATTTCTTGCAAGAATACCACCTAATTCTGAAATCTGAGTTGGGACTTATATAAGGGTCTCTACGAAACTAAGATATCCTATTCATTTTTTGCCAAAGCAAAAATAGATACTGGGAGTTTAATAAGATCCTGGGATCTAGCAACATTTCAGCTACTATTTTTGGCATCATCACCATTATTAACAATACCTTTTTGCAAGTGAGGAACAAATGACTGTCACATTTTAATGTGGGTTGTTCCGAAAGTAAGCCCTTCTATTCTATTAAACTCTCTCACAATGTCAAAGGTAGATGTTGACAGTTGAGGTTGAACCTTCTCACCGCTAAAACAATTTTTTCTAGCTAGTTACCTCGGGCAATATCATGAAAGCAAACTTTCATGATATTGCATGAAATCAGATATTATTAGGTATGATTTATTACCCAAGTCTATACGACCTCTTGCTTCCCATCTCATAAAGTATCCCCGTAAGAGGAACAAGACATGCTGGACACTGCTTAGGAAGCAGGGACTAAATCATACCTGAACTTCTATGCGGACTGTGTTTTTTTGCCATCCAGGCGGACCGTAGTTTTGGTTTGGTTTCATGACATATCAAACATTGTACATTATTTAATGCTAAATTCATTTTGATAAACAGTTCTATTTCAAACATTTCAGTTTAGCGAAAGTACATAAGGGCAGTGGAAGTGTTGGAAATCAAAGGATGAATCGAGACCTTCCAAACTATATCGTTGTTGAGATTGGCCAGAATACTGAGAAGAGTCCTGGTTACTTGAAGAAACTTGTTTTCATCTAGACCTCAGTAAAAAAAATATCAACTAACGCAAGGAGTCTAATAATAATAATAGTATTAATAATAACGAATTACGCCAAAGCAAATATTAATGATATACAGATAAATAGCTAATGTAGGTTATATGATAGTGGATATGAAACGGTTAATCATGTGGTAAGCGAGTGTATCAAACTAGCATAAATGGAACAATATTATGCATGACTTTGTAGTAAAGGTGATCCACTGAGAATTATGCAAGAGATTAAAATTTGACCATACTGACAAATAGTATATACAGAGACCAGAATCTGTCCTAGAAAATGAAACCAATAACATTCTCTAGAATTTTGAAATACAAACGAATCATTGAACCCCGATAATTAAGCCAAACTTTACCTAACAAGAAAAAAAGAACTTATCCTGAGGATTTTGCAGTTTCAGCAGACCACAGAATGAAAATAAAAGAAAGCGAAAGAATAAACAAATATTTGGATCTTGCTAGAGGGCTGAAAAAATTGTGGAACATGAAGAGAACGGTGATATCAATTGTAGTTGATGAACTCGAAACAGTCGCCAAAAAACCTACAAAAGAGACTGGAGAAATTAGAGATCCGAGGAAGAAGACAAAGCTGGCCACAATACTGTAAGGGTCAGTGAGAATACTTAGAGATGTCCTGGACATTTCGGAAGACTTGCTGTCACTCAGAATTCAGCGAAAAACCAACCAGTGTGAAAAATTCAACGAACAAACTCGAAAAATAATAAACTAGAAGAGTTATGTTCTTGTTCTTTAATGTTATTTAAACTTAACTGAGAGTGAAAGTGATGGCACGACGAGAGTTCGAACTAGCTTACCACAACGTTGAAGTCTAACACGTTTGCCACTCAGCCACAGGTGCTACCATTTTATTAGATAAACATACTTGATATCCTAAAACTGTTCAAACAGATGATTGTAGACAACTGGATAAATCACAATAAAAAAAATAAAGTGGAACATTGAAAGTATTATTATGTTTGCAAATGAATCATATTTCTGCATTGAATAACCCATAGGTTGTTGATATGCCGTTAAGCGAATATACCCAGCAAAATCTACGTTAGTTTTCTCCTTTCTCAGCAAAGAACTGCTCGATGTACACGTTGGTTGAAATATGTTTTTTGGCACTTTCATTCTTATGCATTTTTTGCTTGTTTTGTGATTTCGAGCCTTTCACATGGCGGTAAAGTATCCACATTTCATCAACGATCACAATGTTTTTCATTGAGGAAATATTTTCACTGCGTTTAATTGATAAATTGCACGCGAAAATCTATCGATCTATTTTTGCTTTACCTATTTACAGTCATAATTGAGATGTTAACATTTAGTGACGAGGACGAGATACTCATTTTCCGATGGTACTATTTACCCAACCCCTCCGCTCGGGCAGGATATGACACAAGGTCAATTTTTAAGCGGAGTTTAACAGGTTTTGAATTCAGAGTTTTCCTTCTCCTAGACTAGTTGCCTCACCAAGGCTGAAGAACCTAGTCCGTCCTACTATTTACCCATAGCTGGAGGGAGAATAAGGGGGTTCATACCTTTCCCAAGGGTATTTGCCCGAAAGTGAACGTAATAGCGCGACTGGAATACGAACTCGCGTTCTACGATTCCGCAGTTCATCGCTTTAACCATTACACCACGAGGACACCCTCTCATTTTCCGATGGTAGGTTCTTTTTCCCAATGACGGTTGCATCTCTTTGCAAGAACAAAACAAATTTGCATATTCGTTAATTTATGTGCAAGCCTATCTTTTAAGATATTTAATTCATTTTGATTAGAAAAATATTTTAGGGGGAGTCCACCCCCTAACGTGCTGAACTGAAACATTGTAGTGTGTTTAAACTCCTTTCGTTCTATTACATTCACTTTTGAACTACTACCCCCGGGAAAAGTATAAGTCTCCTTATCACCCCACCTAGCGGTTTAATTGTACTCTTATTGTTTTTCTCTAAGGATGGATATGGCATTAGATAACCCACTAAGGTTAATATACCATTAAAAATAAAGAACCGAAAAATGATATTTAAACAAATCTATATTTTAGAAAATATTATATGTAAGAATCTATATCTCAGTATATTTCATACATTTAGATTATAAAATATATCGCAACAAATTTATGTATGCATTAAAAAATATTATGTTTCAAGATATTTCGTACTTTTAAATTATAAAACCACTAAATATATTTATGTATAAGTTGTCTGAATTTCTAAGACGAAGTTTGATGATTTTTATCATTCAGGGTTTTCGGACGATTGTTTTATCTTTATATTCACAAAGTTTCTACTGATGTGTTCACTAGCCTTCTTCAGGTGTTTCTTGTCGCATCAGGAGATAACACGGAACTTTGAACCACGTCCTTTATTTAATCTGCGGAGGTCGCTTGCTCAGATTCCGTTTATCATAACCGGACACAAGTGTTAAGTATTCTTTTTTTGTTACCCGCCTGTAATCAAAATTGAACCTGCAACCTCCAGACGATCGTCACTTAGAAACTAAGAGAACCAACGTCTATAACTGTTGTGCCAAGTGTCCTGCTGGACAGTTCAGAGTGAATTTTTGGATTTATAAACTTAAACCTTCAACGGACAGTACTTCAAAAGGCGTTGGCTAAACTCCGATGTGTTGTTTGTATATAGTTTTAAAATTTACTTTAAGAAACAGGTGCATATCCTGCCATGCCATCCACGCAACTTATGCGGCATGTTAAATAATTTTTCAGTCGATATCCAACATTCTTCAGTATCCGACGTAGGCTTCAGGTTGCTTAAAGTGACCCTTTATTGACATCGCTAACAAGCCCACTCTGACTCAGAGCGTGTTATATTTCTAACCATGGATAATATAGATATGTTTGAAAATTATTTGTATAAGATAAGAATACTAGATATCTGTTGAATTTGTGAAGTGCTCCACACAAGTACTCAGTTATGAAGCAAATAGAGTTACCAAAGAAGAATACCACTTGAGGAGAAGGAGGACTATTTATCGAGCATCCGATTGTATACATACAGGCACCTCATTGCACGGGTTGTGATATCCGATTGTGCACATACGGGTCAGTCATTGCATAGACATTATGGCGGCAAGTGCTATTATCATTCTACAATATCATATAACTTTATAGGAAAAACCTCTTATGAAACAACCACACAAATGTAAATATAAAAATACAATGTACACGATTCCCTAACTTCTAGGCAGAAAATAGCCGTACAGGGATTAACATACCGTTTAGCCTAATCAGTATGAGCTGTAAAATACTCCGACTGCATTTTTCAGAGAGATAAGACTCTCATAACCCCTAATGAGTGTCCTGGATATAACACTAAACAATCTGATGGTCAGGCTCTAGGAATGATGGACCTTTAGGGAATGCAGTGTACCTTTTCATTGCCATAACTCCCAGATCAACTCTGGCTTGGAGTGGTAGCACCTGATAGCGTCCTATCTATATATCAAATAGAACTGTTTGATATTTAAACTATGTTAAACAAATGATGTTTAATTGAATTGTTAATGATACCTAGTAATAGTTGGAACCATTTAATTGTGTTTAAATGATAGAGTAATGTTGAATAGAATTATTTGTGTTCATAACAATAATTAAAACCATTTAACTGAAGAAACAATAGCAATACTAATATACAAACATGTTAATTCATTTCAAAATGAAATTACTGACAAACTAATCCCTCCCATATCAAACATATCTATTTAGATATGTGCTAACAAATGATAGATGTTAAATTGTTACGGTTATATAGCAATACCTGAGATCATTTAACTGTGTGCAAACAGATGAGCTCATGCTCGTTTAAAAATGTATCAGTAAAATGTGTTTACAAAGCATATTTGATATATAAATATAAAGAGGATTTGGCGTTAAATCACCTACAATGATATGCCATATATCCGAACCAACCAATCAAAATGCCGTTAAAATCAATCAATTGGATACGTTATCTGCTGGTATCAAATGATATCCCATCTAACATTATAATGCTAAAAATATATTGGGCAGCGAATAGGTTAATTAAACTTGTACTCCAAACATGGAAGAAATCTGAGACTTGGTTAGCACAATTGCGCCTACCCATTTTGGCATTCTGGATAGAAGGACAGTGGACATTTTTTGAGGAATAATACACAGGTGTCCAGGTCAAAGGTCGTACTTACAATGTTTAGAAAAATTTTAAATGATATAGACGTTCTTTATTGGTTAGAAGCAGTAATGTGGAAATACAAATTCTAAGCAGTTGACAACGGGCTTTATAAGAATAAGGCCGAGTTGTTTGGGACTGAAGTAAAACGCCCCGTCTCGTCGGGCTCGAGTTAACGGCTTATAAATGGAAGAGTGTCTTCTTTTCTTTATCAGTTGGACAAAGCTGCACCAGAACTTTCTTTTGAGATCACTCCAAAGAAGTATAAAACATCTTAGAAAGAAACGTGGGTGGCTTTTAAGACTAACGTGTCTGTTCTTCCTTCTTACCATCGGGATCGAGTGACAACGTTTTCAAGCCATTCGAGTGTATTTCGTAATTGAAACGGAAAAAGGTTGTCTATTTGAAAGAAAACAAAAGCTGGATACTGATTTTGCTAAGATTTACAATATAAAAACATCTTCTATACCTCACATAACCTTTATTATAAAATATTCTACTAACTTTTCTGAAGAAGTCCCTGTGGCGTAGATTGGTTTGCTTTGGTTTTATTGCATATCAACCATTGTAGGTTATCAAATACCAACTCTATTTTTATACATATAAACAGTTCTATTTCAAACAATTCCGTATAGAAGTCAAAACAGTTCTATTTTAAACAATTCAATTTAGTATAAGTACACAGGTTAAATGTCAAAACAGTTCCATTTCAAGAAATTCAGTTTAGCATAAGTACACTGTTTAGTTCTATTTGACCCATAGATAGGACCCTATCAGGTGCTAACACTTCTGACCAGAGCAGAGCTGGAAGCGATGGCAATGTAGAGGTACTTCATATTCCCTAAAGCTCCAGCTTTACTGGAGCCTCACCATTAGATTGGTCTTAGATTAGGTCTTACCTCTCTGCAGAGATACTCACGGTGTATTCTACAACCCAAGCCGACTGGGCTGGCAATTTTAGTCATCGCATTAAAATTTTTTCTCAACGATAAAATAATTTGCAATGCTTGATTATAATTGAATAATTTCCGTTAAATTTGTATTGTAATTATGAATACCCTATTCTGTTATTCTTAGTTGCGAGATTTCCTTACCACAAACAGCCCTTTCCTTCTCGATATTCAATGCATTTCTATAGACGTATTAGCAGATTTAATTCCTTTACATTATTCATATAACAGCACTATTCTGTCAATAATGTGATTTGTAATGGAGGATAAATGTGTCGGGTCACTGCGTAGAAACATCTGTGTGATGTGATGACCTATTGATGACCTTAATGCTCCAGGATGCAGAATAAAAGGAAATGCCAATATCACCGCAAAACAACTGCTGATTTGTTAAGTAAGAAGTTAGGTGTGATTAGTGGGAAACAAATTTCGTAGTAAAGAAAGTGTCATTTGATATCGGCTGGAGACGCAAGAGGTACACCGTCAGAATATATACACGTCTGTTGGAAATTCCGTAAATTGATTTCTTTGCATTAAACTGCATGAAAAATGCACACTCTAAAAGGCAGTTTAAAGGTATTGAATAAAACGCATAAATTAGCAAATGAGGTTTCTATCACTGTATAAAATGTATAGGGTATCACGGCGATTCACAACGTTAGGAGACCTTATCAAGAACAAGTGACAGCAAGCAACAGTCGTGAAAACAATGACTGATGTTTAATTGAATTGTTAGTGAAAGATAGCAATTCTTAGAAAACTTTTAACTTTGTTGAATTATACAAAATTGAATTGTTAGAAATAGAATTGTTTCATCATTTAACTTTGTGTATCTAGAAAATGTGTTTAGAAATCCTATGTATTTGTGTCAAAACAAGATTTGGCATTAAATAACTAACAATGGTTGATATTCCATAAAACGAAATGAAATGAAATCAATAAACACCAGATGCTGTTTAGTGTCACACCCAGGACACCATTTTTGACTGGAGTCTTCCCTCTCGGTAGGTGTACAGTTAGCATACACTAAGCCCTTCCGACCGAACATAAAGATCGGGATTGTCCGGGTTCAGGAATCAATTTAACTATTGCTGGCATTGTAGATGGTTTGGTTTCTTTGATTAATGGCATATCAACCTTTGTGGTATATTTAATAGAAGAAACAGCAGTAATGTTATTTTACCCATAGGTGGGAGGATAAGGGGGCTCATACCTTTCCGAAAGTGAACGTAATTGCGCAACTGGAGTTCGAACTCGCTTATTACGATTCACCAGTCCAGCACTTCAACCATTACACCACGAGGACACCCCTGGCAGCGTAGAGTTATTATGAGTATCGTTATCTGACTTAAAACGGCGATTGTTTTTGAGGTAGGCAGAAATATTTTCAATTTGAAAGATTGCGCACAACTCACATCCTCACTGCAGGCTTAGCAAAAGTAAATGAATATATCGACGCGTTTGTGTATTTTCAGCATTTTATTTATTGGCAATGTCTTGTTGACTGTTTCTAAACCAAAAAGAATCGTAGTGATCGATTTGTTTTTCGTATAGGAAATAAAAGACATTAAGCTATCCGGTCGTCACGAATTTCTTACATTGGCGGTTACTTCACAAGAATGCTAAGAGCTATACTGAACAAATCCTGCAAGCAACATCCCACGAAGCAGCAGTTGCACGGCCACCTACTTCTCATCTCTAAAACCATCCAAATAAGATGAACAAGACATGTGGGGTACTACTGGAGAATCAAGGACGAACTCATAAGTGACGCTCTCCAATTAACACCTTCACATGGACGTTTCATTCTTGGCTGACCCACAAGAACTTACAACAGATCTTTATGGACACAGGATATAGTCTAGAAGTGATGGATGATCGGGACGAATGGCGAGAGAGAGAGAGAGAGTCAGGAAAGGCCGAGCTAGCAGCGTGACTTGATGATAATCTTCATCATCATCATCATCTATGTATGAAGTGAAAGCATTGTTCATGCATTTAATTTAGAATAATCGAATTAATGCAAGTTTTGTGACAAAATGAATTCCCACAGTTTTATCAACTGATCTGGATCGTACACAAACCACTGCTCGTTGAACAGTGAAATTTACACAGCTGACAAAATAAATACACGAATATATTTCCTCAAATTTGTAAGGAACTATTTAGAATAAGTCGAGAATCGAATATACGAGCTTCTTATCACTTGGCAACCAATCAGTGGACGCCTTACTATATCAACGTTAATCCTCTTCAATAGGGTTACACAGTCGGTAATGGTTAAGCGGATTTATTTACTGTGTATCTATTGCATATACCATCACACAATGTATAAAGAAAATAAGAAATGAAGTAACACAGTTTTCTAAGCCAAACAGCAACCAGAAGTCAACCAGCCATGTCTAAAATAATACCCGCTTAATGACTAGATAAGCGGTTAGGTACACAATTGTTTACTCTAGCCACGTGTTCGAATTCGTCTCCATACGAAAAGAACCACACATCTCACCCATCCTTCCGAGTGAAACAACATGCTTTTTAAATTAAGGTTTTCCCATATATTTCACAAAGACATTGTTTCCTTCTTGCCATATCTTCTATGTACTTTTCATATGTCTATTTTTTTTCTTTTTTGTTCATCAAATCTTATGTCATGTTGTTTTGTTTGGTTTTATGGCATATCAACCATTATAGGTTATTTAATGCCAAATCCTACTTATATATATATATATATATATATATATATATATATATATCAAATATATGATTTCCAAAAATATTTTGTTGATAACATTTTAAACGGGTCTCAGCTCATTTTTATACGCACTTAAATGGTTTCACTTATTTCTATCTAATACAAATAATTCTATTTACTATAAATCATTTGTTTGCACACAGTTTAATGTTTTCAAGTACTACTATGTATCTCTAACAATTCAATTAAACATCAGTCATTTGTTTACACACAGTTAAATGTAAAAAAAATTATTTCAAACAAATCAGTTTAGCATGTCAACAAAGTTAAATGGTTCCAAATATTGCTATACATCACTAATAATTTCAATTAAACATCAGTTATTTGTTTACACACTGTTAAATGATCAATCAGTTCTAATTCAACTAATTCAGTTTAGCATAAGTGCACAGTTTTTTGTTTACACACACTTAAATGTAAAAACATTTATATATCAAACAGTTCTGTTCAGCATAAATACACAGTTTAAATGTCAAACAATTCTATTTGACCCATAGATCAGGTAATACCACTCAGGATCAGGTAATGCCACTCAGGGTCAGAATGGACCTTGGATAGATAGCAACGAAGGGGGTACTCCGTAATTGCCAAAGCTGCAAAATTACTGGAGCCTCACCATCAGAATTTTTTGTGTCATATCTAGGACACTCACTCGGGGGTGAGGGTGTTACTCCTTTGCACAGATGCAGTCGGTGTATTTTTAGCGTCAGCCAACTAGGCTGCCTGTTCTCGAATGAAAAATCAACTAGAAATTCCCCATATCTGTTTGGTGAGTTGTCTTAGCAGAAATCATTTCCGTCTTTCCCTGTATGGGTTTAAATATATCTTACAACTGTATTGTTCCTGATTTTTAATGCATTTGTGCAGACAACTTGTAACCAAAGTATTTAAACAATAGGTCAATTCTTTCATTAAATTTTCAGTAATTTCTGATTATAGAATTTTTTCTTGTAGATTTTAAGTTCCCTACTATAGTAATATTATTACGATGCATTTACCTTATATATATATATAAAGAGTTCTATTCATAAATTATTGCTTCGATTAATTACTGATCCTTAACAAATCAATCAATAATCTTTCATTCATTGACATTATACACATAACGGACGTCTCCAAAGTTCTGGGGGTGTCCTCGTGGTTTAATGGTTAAAGCACTGGAGTGCTGAACGTGAAAAAGCGAGTTCGAACTCTAGTCGCGCTATTACGTTCACTTACGGACAAATACCATCGGAAAAGGTATGAACCCCCTTATGGGTTAAATAGTACTACTAACTTCTAGAAGGAGAGATTTGGCATTAAATAACCCAAGAAGGTGGATATGCCATTAAACAAGAACCAAACCAATGTTCTAAGAGTCGGTAGAGACGTCCATTATATGCATAAAAAACAACGAATTACACATCATCAATAGAGCTAGTGTATATATTAGGTAAATCCCCTATAATGATATTACTATTGTAGGGCAGTGAAAAAAAAAAGAAAAGATTTCAGTTGTCAGAGATTACTGAACGTATTACTGAAAGAATTGAGCCATTATTTATGAGTTAAATACATTGATAATTATTTGTCTGTTGAAGCGTATTAAATTCAAATACAATCAAGTTGTCAGGGATCAGTAATTACGTCAAACATTACAGGCAGTTTAGAACTATTGTATGAATAAGGTACAATTTCGCCCATAAATGAGTACAGTTCAACCAATTTTGTAAAAAAGTTGATTTTCTTAGAAACCAAAGATCCGAATATTATTTCTACAGTTATATTATTCAATCAAAATGGATATTATTAAGTGTTATCTATTACCAAACTCTATAGCATTGAAACTTTAAACAAAAGTATTTCTATATAATAAGAATTTTTCCGACTTCCCACCATGCCAAATTTACGACAAAATTATTTTCATGTGGAGGCCATTCATGGATCGAACTTCTGCTTGGCCTTCACAAAAATACCTTCTCTTCGACATTTTCCTATAGAAGGGCCTCAGTCGCCAAACGACAAACTTAACCTAGCTATGCATCAACTCAATAACTACCACTCTTCGCGAACAACAGGTGCCCCCTTCAAAAATCCGGTATGGGGTCTCAGTCCAGCCCTATCTATATACTATAGATATGTATATAAAACAACGAACAAAAAGTAAGTACACCTCTATATTGCCCAGTTGGCTGGGGCTGTTGAATACACCGACTGCATCTGTGCAAAGGAGTAAGACCTCTCCTCAACGAGATTCCTGGATATGACACTAAATAATCTGATGGTGAGGTTCCAGTAATGCTGGAGGTTTGGGGAATGAGGAGTATGCCTCCATTGTCATCGCTACTAGGTCCATTCTGGTCCGGAGTAGTAGCACCTGTTAGGGTCCTATCTATGGGTCAAGTAGAACTAAACTGTGTGCTTATGCTAAACTGAATTGCTTGAAAAAGAACTGTTTTGACATTTGAACTGCGTAGTTATGCTAAACTAAATTGTTTGAAATGCAACTGAATTGTTAAAATTGGAATTAGTTTTTGACATCGAAACTATACTTACGCTAAACTGAATTGTTGTAAGTAAGTAGACTTGTTTAGACTTTTGATTATGTGTAAACAAAAACTATACTTATACGAAACTTTATTGTTTAATCAGAACTGTTTGACTAAACTGAATAGCTTGAAGTAGAAATATTTTTGACAATTAAACTGTGTACTTATGATAAACTGAGTTGTTTGAAATAAAACTGTTTATTTGTATACAAATGGATTTAGCTCTAAATAATTAACAGTTTGATATGCCATAAAACTCAAACAAACAAAATTCTCTGTCGTTAGTATATTTTTAAAACAAACTTTTCTTCTTGGTTGGAATGCTGTAGGGTTTGGTAATAAATAATATCAATTTATATATTCTCTAACTGTATAATGTTCCACTGAAAATACTAAAATTCTGGGCTCTTTGCTTTAGAAAAAAATGACGTTTTATAAAAATATAGTACTTTTTTATGGGCGATACAACAAACGCGTTTTCAATGTTTGGTTACTGTGTTGTTTTTTTTTTACTTGAGAAATTGATGGTAAAGATGATGAAAAATAGAAATACTGAAACACAATTATCTGATCCCCAGAGCAACTAGAAGTCAAGCAAACATGTTTAAAACTATGTCTGTTTAATGGCTATCCAAGGGGTTACGTACAATAACCAATTGGTCTTTTTTGCTGTTGGTTGAGTGATACTACATGTTAATATTCATCCCCAAACGAAGAGGACCACATATCTCATCCATGTCACTGTTATGGGGAACGAAACAACATACTGCTGTTCTATAGGTGCGCTTAGCTAAACGGTATCGCAGTTCAAAACAGAATCGTCGAACCGAGTTCAAATTCTGGATTAGGATGTTTGTGTTTCATTTCCTGCTAATGCCTATAGGAAAAGCTTGAATCTATCTGTTCTCCTTACACCCATGAATAATGGGTCAAACAGGGCTCTTTATCCAAGGATAAGAAACCAATCTAGATGAAGGAAAACTTTGAATTCAAAACAGCTTCACCTCGATAAAAAATTGAATTTATAATAAATTCTGTCTGTGGCGGAGGGCTTAGCTAAATACATACAATACATATTTAAAATTTTCTTTTTTGTTCTCTTTACGGAGGGAAGCCATGTGTTAGGTTAGGTTTGGTTTGCTTTGGTTTGGTTGGGTTTTATCGCATATCAACCATTGTAGGTTATTTAATGCCAAATCCTCTTTATTACATATATATTATTGGCTCATTGGCCAAGTGGGTAGAGTGTTCGCCAATGGTCCGAGAGACCTGGGTTCAATCCCAGGTCACGTCATACCAAAGACTTTAAAAAATGTACTCGATGCCGCTTTGCTTAACACTCAGCATTATAAGGTACGGATCAAGGGTAAAGTGGAGAAATCCAGTGAAAGGTTCCCTCCTCTACACCATGATGTAGTCGCTATTTAAAAAGGAGCCTTCGGGTCCCCCTCGACAATGGCTGCCAACTTGAATATATCGGATTTGGTTTGTTGGGTTTTATGGCATATCTATTATTGTAAGTTATTTAATGCCAAATCATCTTTATACATATATATTAAATATACATGATTTGGTTTGGTTGGTTTTTATGGCATATCAACCATTGTAGGTTATTTAATGCGAAACCCAATTGATACATACGTATTACATTTATGATTTATAACCATGAGTCAACAAAGTTAAATGGTTCCATGTATTGCTATGTATCACTAATAATTCAATTAAACATCAGTCATTTGTTTACACGTAGGTTAATGATCAAATAGTTATATTTCCAACGATTCAATTTAGCATGAATCATTTGTTAGCACACAGGTTAAATGTCAAATAGTTCTATCTCACCCATAGATAGAACCCTATCAGTTGCTTCCACTCTTGGCCAGAGTTGACCTGAGAACAATGACAACGTAGGGGAACTCCATAGTCCCCAAAGTTCGAGCCTCACCATCAGATTGTTTAGTGTCATATCCAGGACACTCGTTGTGAGAGGTCTTACCCCTGCACAGAGGTGCAATCTATATATTCTACAGCCTAAGCAGACTGGGCTAAATATATTAGGATTAGCGTCAGGGCTATAGAAATGCATTGTAAATAAGGAAGAAACAGACTGCAAATACTGGTTAACTTAATAAACCAACTAATTAAACGCTTACTGTAATAATTAAAACATTATTTTGTGTTACTAAGGCGATGTCAGTTGACTCTCAAACTCATACATCTCTTGTAGGAGGGATAGTTTCAGTGACGTAGAAACTAATGTGCTGACCTGCGATATAGTAGTAAGCGATTTCGAATTCCAGTAACGCAATTACATTCACTTTTGGACTTGTAATGACTAGAAATATTAAAATAAAATAAATAGAATAAAATAAGATCAAGAAGTGCAAAAATTACCAGAAGTCCCTGACAGGAAGTGAGGGTGACGCATGCCCGGAAAAAGAACCGTCCCTGCAGAAAGGAGAAAGTCAACCTCACTTTAGCGGTATTCTCCAGACTGAAAGGACGTTTTCCCACAAGGCTGCTAACGAGATAGCACGCCTGTTTGGCAAGTCCCCGAGTTTTGCATGCAGGTTGTGTCTTCTGCTAGCGAGCTGACACTCCGAAACAAGCATCATGAAAAAGCACCCGACATTGGACTTATCAACCATCCGAGACGACTCGTATATTTTAACATCTTGTCTGGGAGACGTGACCATTTCATCTGGATTCAAGAAGAATATCCTCACCAACAGAATGGTTGTTGAACCCAGAAATAAAGTTAGAATTTAAAAGGTATCTTAATCTCTTCTTTCTTCCTTCAGTAATTCCTTGGCAGCCTTCTACCGACACCCAAAAAAATAAAACAAAAAAAAAACAACAAAAAACAACTAGTTAAGATGGAGTAGAACAGAATACTAACGGAGTTTGATATTCAAACCCAAAACCATAAAAAGCAAATACAAAACAGTGAAATCTTTATCATCCCTGATACTCTTGGAAAAGGCGTGACTCTCCTTTTCTTTCTTGCGAGCAGTTAAGTTATAAACCCCTTGCTCTTTTATAGCCATAACTTTGGCATTAAATAACCCACGATGGTTGATATCCCATTAAACAAATAAACCCAAACAATTCTTTTGTGGGCATGACTTGAATTATTCAAATTACAAATCAATGAAAAATGGCAAGATTGTTTTTCCGATATTCGAAAGCTCTAAGTGCGCATTTCCGACCATAAGAGTAAACAAACACGGATACGGTATATAAGCGGTGCCAAGCGCACAAGAGTTAAAGCCATAAAATCCAAGAGTTATTCGATAATTAACGCTGATATAATCATGCATTCACAGAAACTGGAGAAGAAATGTAAGCTCAAAGCAACAGCAGTTAGGCAGTATTTCTTGTAACATCCAGAATAGGCTGTTAAGCGCATGCGTACGAGACACCTCAACTAAGACGGTTGACACCATAAAAAATGAACAAACATGGAGTTGTGGCGGGTTATAAACTTAGTGATATTGCCGAGCAACTTGATCTTCTGAAGTCGGTGGTCCTTGAAAATTATCACCCCCGTTGGGTTTCAAAGCATTTCACTGAAAAAAAGTTCCAGCACATGGGTTGATATCTTCGGAATGTTTTATTTTCATTTTTTCCAACCATGTCCACTGCGCACAGTCCTGATTTAGCTCCTTCAGATTTATTGTTTGTTTGAGTCCCTCAAATGACATTTATATATGTTCCACACAGACGACGCTGTTGTTGCAGAGCTGGAAAGGTGACTGCACTCACCTGACGTCATGTCTTTCTTTTAGTTTTTGATGGAATGGGATTATTTTATCGTTCATGCACAGATAGAACAAGTGCATACATCCCTATAGTTACAACGTGTTTAAGTATTAAAGTAGTTCTGATGACCTATGCACAGTATTGGTTGGTAACGTAATGAATGTATTGGATTAGTAAATATTTCTATGTTACTTCGTAGACATTTCTCGAAAATATATATTAAGATCTGAGCCATAACCAGATGGTTTGGTTTGTTTGGTTTTATGGCATATCAACCTTTGTAGGTTATTTAACGCCAAATCCATTTTTATGCAAATAATCTGTTCTAATGAAAACAGTTCAATTTAGCATAAGTACACAGTTTAATTGTCAAAAATATTTCCATTTCAAACTATTTAAGCAGTTATATGTAATAATTCAGTTAAGTGTAAATACAGTTTTAATGTCGAAAAACAGTTCTATTTGAAATAATTCAGTTAAGCATAAGCACGCAGTTTAAGTGTAAGTACGGTTTAATTGTCAAAAACGTTTCTTTTTCAAGCTATTCAGTTTACTCAATTCATTTTAGCATAAGTATGCTGTTAGTTCTATTTAACCCATAGATAGGGCCCTATCAGGTGCTACCACTCCGGTCCAGATTGGACCTGGGAGCGAAGGCAATGAAGAAGTAGCCATAACCAGAGGTCGTTACGTATCTTCCTTCTGAGTCAAATATCCGAGTTCGGTCCTGGTAAAAGACTATATTTTGAAAGCTTGTTTCCAAGAAAGTCAAGCTTGTAACCCCCTAGAACCACCAATGCGGCAAAATCTAACTTCTATGACCTTTATTACATACAAAATCCAGAAACGCCTAATAACTCAAAGTCCCCAAATCTTTGAATAACAACCAGTATCAAATAACGGGATGTCAACCCATCTTAGGTTATGTTATGCCTTGAGATCATGGAATCACGTTCATTGTAAGTTCGTAATTACATTTATTGTATAGTTTTTAAGATTTTTTAAATTTTTATTTTGCACACGGTCCTGTTGAATACAAATTACTTTTAAAATGATTTATTTGACCCCTAGATTGGACCCTCACAAGTATTGCCACTCGGAATCAGAGTGAACATGATTGTATTAGCAATGAAGGCGTACCCCATACTCCCCAGTTTCAGAAGTGAAGCCTCACTATCAGATGCAGTTTAGCGTGGTACCCAGGATACCAAATTTTTCAGGGGGTGTTACCCTCGTTGAGAATTACAGTTAAGGTGTTCTAATCTTCACTGACTGGGCTTAAATATTAAACTGTATAGTTTTTCTGTTTATTTCTATTATATTCAATTCTATACATGACCGTAGCGGATGGGGAAACTTTAAGTAAAGAAACTAAAAATTTGATTAGCAAACAATGTTAATTAAACCCTCAATGAAATTTTATAAGATTTTTCCAAATGGCCAGGCAGAATTATTTATGGGAATAGTAAGGAGCTTTTTTTGCTTAACATTATCAATGTATTAAGTCAGTCTGAAAGTTAACAACCGTTTGTAATAAGTCCAAAGCCGAATGTGCAGGCTTGTCATCACTTGGCAACCAATCAGAGGACAACTTACAGCACAAACATGAATACTCTTCAGTAGGGTTACACAGTCGGTGATAAAGTGGGATTCTTTACAGTGTATCTACCTTTTTTTAGTTCTCTGGCAAGGTCTAAGAACTTTTTTTTTTTCGTTGATTTTTCTCTCTGTGGTCCACTGGGACGGCAAAGTCCGCTATTCGATTGGTTCGCCTTGTTTTTCTTTTTGTTTGTTTGTTAATTATCATTAATTCTGGTCCTCTTGTCCGTATTAGATGATCTGGTTGCAACACAAAATCCCAGAGAACTCTATGGGTCTGATTCTTTAAGCAATCAGCTGGGGCTGTAGAATATACCGACTGCACCTCTGCAGAAGGGTAAGTCCCTCCCACCACAACGAGTGCCCGGCTTATATGACACTAAAAAATCTGATGGTGAGGTTCCTGTATTCCTGGAGCTATGGGCAATACGGATTACCCCTTCATTGCTATCGTTACCAGGCTCACTCTGGCCCGCAGTTGTAGCACATGTTTGGGTCTTACCTATGAGTCAAATAGAACTAAACTGCTTACTTAAGCTAAACTGAATTATTTGAAATGGTACTGTTTTTGACATTGAAACTACACTTACACTAGACTGAATTGTTTGAAATAGAACTGCTTTGACATTTACTGTGTGTAAACAACTGTTTGACTAAACTGAATAGTCTAAAATAGAAATATTCTTTGACAATTAAACTGTGTACTTATGATAAAATAAATTGTTTGAAATAAAACTGTTTTTATAAAATGGATTTGGCATTAAATAATCAACAAGGGCCGATATGCCATAAAACCCAAATAAACAAACTTTCTTAGGACGCATTGGGCTTTGTGCATGTACCATTGAGTAGTGGGGTCAAATTTCAATTACTTGCACAATTCCCCTTTACCATCCGACCATGTCTTGGCTTATATCTCCCTATGACTAAGTTTGCTATACGTAATTATGATGTTATTAATCGTTACATCTCTTCGTCCGCATAATCTACATTTGCTTTTCTGTTGCGTCTTATCAATTTTCGCTTTAACAGTTTTTGTTGTTTTTTTCTGAAAACATTGCATCGCTCATGTCTGCCCCCATTTCATTTCATTCAAGTCGAGATTTTGTTTTCGCTGTTCTAAAGGAAGAGCTTTCACACAGTGGGTGAGATTACAGAGAATGCGACAAGGCAAGGTACTAAGGGAAATATCTTAAAGAGAGCGAAAGAAACATTACGTAAGTTATTTTTTTTTTTTTTTTACATTAAACAACTCGATAATATCCGGACAGACACTGTATGAACCATTAATGAATATCTTTGAGAAAGTGAAGGAAAACATTTTTCGCCCTTGTCACGGAATTCTGAAAGATTAGACTAAAAATCCTTCAAGTCATTTTCTTTATCTTCAACTGTAAAACTTTAGAAACCAAAGAACGACGTACTCCACCTTCTGAAGTAAAGTATTTGATAGCCCTTTATCTAAGCTTGAATATTTCAATTTTATTGTTATTACACATATCGCTCCTAAATAATTGTCCATGTCCCAAACTAAGGTTTGCAAATGTAATGTGGAATAAGTACACCTCTTTACATTTTAAAAATAAAAACGTTAATAATCTTTTAAACCAAATGTAGCAAGATTTTATTATTTCTCATGACACATAATCCAATTAAAGCGGTCATTATTAGGTATTATTTGTTACCAAACTCTACTGTATTGAAACACTGTTTCAAAAATATCATTATCTAACGGCCCCAAAGTAAATACACCTCTTATTTATGCGAGTCCATTTTTCAAAGCCGTAGACTTTGCTAATTAGTAATATGTAGAAATATAAGTTTTGGTCGAATAACTTTCCACTAGCAAAAATTATATCCTGATATTTTTGGCTCAGAGGAAAGTTTACTTATTCTTAACAAGTGGTAAGATACTACTTACTTATGGGAAGTATTGCAGTTGTGGTATATACGAGGATCATTAAATATGTTTCCATACTTTTTCGTATGGACACTTTTATTGATAGTACACACATGAAACTCTAGTCCTCTTCAAAGTAATCTCCTCCGGCTGCAATTCACTTGTACCGTTCCAACAACTTCTGGGAGGCCCCATCAAAATCCTCTTGTGTGAGCGTGTCAACGACCTTCGTCACAGCCTCTTTCATCTCCTCAATTGTCTCATAACGACAGCCTCTGAGCTTAGGGAATAACCAAAAGTCACAGGGAGCAAGGTCTGGACAATAGGGAGGGTGAGGAACTGTCTTGATGCCCATCTTGGTCAAATAGTCTATGACAAGGATGGAGTTGTGGACTGGTGCATTGTCCTGGTGGAAATGCCACTGACCCGATTTGAAGAGTGCTGGCCAATTCCCAAGGAATCTCTTCCTGAACTCCCTTAAAACCTCAACATAGTAACCCTAACCCTAACCCTTTGGCCAATCAACTGTGGTGTATTGACTTCCTTACTCCTCCCACACCTCTCATCATCCCTCACAGACTCCGTACCTTCCTTAAATCTCTTATGCCACTCAAAAATTGATGCTCGGTTTATGCAAGATGGTCGAAATGCAGTCTAAAGCATTCCATACGTTCCTGTGGCATTTTTTTTCCAAGTTTAAAACAGAATTTTATTGCATATCGTTCTTCTAAAGTGTCCTCACGTCCAGATTGCATTTTTGAAATTCACCAGCTGTGACAATCAGGCTTTTGTAGGGTGTATTCCAATTGCTGCTGTAGCTGTTCATTTGAACCTGAAATCATAAAAATTGGTCAATCATCTCATAAGATGTATAGCAATAAGATACTGAATTTTCAAGAGTCTACGACAATTCTAAATGCCTGTACAAAAAAAGTTTGGAAACTTATTAAATGGAACACGTATATTAGTAAACATTAGTCTTCCAGATACCACAACTTCGAATATGATCCGTGAAATATTTTGAATATTTTGAGGGAGGAAATCGGGTCGTATATGCCAGCGGAAATAATAGTACCTTCGATCAATAGTTGATTAATGTTTGAAGCAGTTCGGGAGATATGGTTGCCAAGGTTACGTGGAAGTATGAAAGAAAATACTATGGAACTCATCAATGTACGTCTTTCCAAAACGAAAATTCGCAAACCATTTTTAATATGTTAAATACTTTACAGTTCCTTCATAGAATTCCAAAATTCTTTTAATTGTTTTTTTTTCTTTAAATTGAAAAACCTATAGTATAATTCGAATTTTAAAAAAATCTAAATTTTAAGGAAAATCTACCGTTGACCTATGCATAAGTTTGAAAATTAAATCAATTGATTAATGAGTTCCGAAAAGGAGTTTCTGTAGCAAGTAGTCTATGTGCTGGACAGTGATATGAGTTCGAACTCCAGTCGCATCATTGTGTTCTCTTTCGGACTAATATACTTGGGTAAGTTATGGACCCCTTTATCCTCCCAGCTATGGGTAACTAGCACCAATGTTGTCTTTCAATAAAGATCATTTCGACATTAAATAAACCACGAAAATTGATATGCCATTAAACATAGAAACTGAATAATTTCCCAATCATCAATCAAGAATCGACTAATATATGAGAATGTTCGGAAAAATTGGTTTTTTTTTTCATAAATTATAAAAAACAAAGTTCAAAGATTGACAAATCTATGAATAGTAAGAAAGAAAAGGTAATTCATGCCGATTTTTAAAAAAATATGTTTTAATAAAAAAAAATCGGGAAATGCGCCCTTCGAACTGTGAATCAGCAGTTGAACGCGAAGAGAATGAATATTTGATTACAAGTCCGAGGATTGGCTAACACAGACGAGTAATATTTTAGGAAGAAGAAACTCTGGAAAAAGATCTTGAAGACATTTGGATCGGGAAAAAATGTCGAGACAGAAAGATTTCTTAAAGCGGAAAGATGGAAATAGTAATTTTATGTTTTCTCTTCAGGAACGGAAAAGAAAATTCTCGGAGTAGAGTAGAAATGGAAAGTCCCATTAGATAATGGGGGAATTCCTGAAGCAGACATGGGAGAAAATAAGTTATCTTCTCCGATGTTATAAAAACAGGTGAGAGGCCGGAGGCTATGAGTGTATTTTGGTATTTGCGTCTCACGTTTGAAATGGGAGTGAAGTAATTCAGAATTACTTCTACCTTTGTCGCAGTGGTAATTTTACATCCAGATGTCAATCAACCCAGTCAACTGAGGCTATAGAATACACCGACTACATCTCTGTAGAGGAGTAAGACCACTAACGAGTGTCCTTGATATGATACTAAACAATCTGATGGTGAGGTTCCTGTCCTCGAGCTCAAGGGAATGTGGGATATTCCTTCATTGTCATTGCGGTAGATCCTGATAAAGTCATATCTATAAATTAAATAGAACTCTTTGATATTTAAAATGAGTGCAAACAAATAACTGATGCTAAATTGAATTGTTAGAAATAAAACTGTTTGACTATTTAACTGTGTGTGAATAAATGACTGATTTCAATAGAATCGTTAGTGATACATAGCAATACTTGAAACCATTTAACTGTGTGCAAAGGAATTAATAATATTTAATCGAATGATTGATGGTAAATGATAACACATGAAACTTTTCAACTGTGTGTCTAAATTGAATTATTGGTTTGGTTTGGTTTCTTTGTTTAATGGCATATCAACTCTTTTTAGGTTATTTAATGCCAAAGCTATTCTCCTAAAAGAACAGTAGTGGTACTATTTAACCCATAGCTGGGAGGATAAGGGGGTTCATACATTTCCCAAGGGTATTTGCCCGAAAGTGAACGTAATAGCGCGACTGGAGCACGAACTCGCGTACTACGATTCCGCAGTCCATCACTTTAACATTACACCACGAGGACACTCCCTTGAATTATTGGTATTACATAGCAACCATTGGACAGTGTGCAAATGAATGAAGTGTCGAATAGAATTGTCTTTAATTGCAAAACTTGTAACTACTCCACTCTGTGTAAACAAATGATTAATATTGAATTGAATTAATCGAGTTAGATAGCAATAATTGAAACGATTTAACTGAGTAAAAAACAGTACCAACACAAGTGTATTATCTGAATATAAAATTACCAATAATCTATTCACAATTCATATATATATATATATATATCCATTTAAAGGCGTTGCAAACAAATGACTGATGTTAAATTGTTCATGTTACATAGCAATACTTGGTGTCAATGTTTATTTATCTTGTATTTACTGATTATTTATACATTTTCCTCTTACGTTGAAATAAATTGTTGAATAAAATAATTATTTCAATTTATGTTGCCTTCTCAATTTTCACGAATTTTAATACACATTTTTTTTCTTTTTAAATTTTTCCAATTTATTTCATATTTTCTTGGACATATTTTTTTTCAAAAAAGCGATCGATTTGAAGCTTTTTAAATCACCACAAATACTATGATGACTGCATGAAGAAAAGTCTGTTTTTTCAAATTAATAAAAAATATGTATATTATTATGTATATTAATACGCGAAGTTCAAACTGAAAGACATTTCTTCCTTCTGGGCATCTCGGGTGGTGTAATGGTTAGCAAGGTAGACTAGCAAACCTAAACGAGTGAGTTCGATTCTCATTGGGTGCCCAATTCATGCGGCCTTGTGCTACATCTAAGCAAAAAGCTTAGTAAATTACCACATTTCTTCCTTCTGTAGAGTTAGAATAATCAAACAAAAAACGAGTATTTTTTTTATCCACACAATGATAGGTTTTATAAAAAAAAAGCGATCTTTTAAACTAAACACTCCTAATGCCATTCTAAAAAAAAGAAGGGGAAAAAAAAGGAAATTTTGACAGATTTTTCCCTGACTTGTTCGCTCACCAACGGGCACAACATCCGCTGAAGAAAGTTTTCCGGCTGACAAAATAGCTTTCTGCCTACATTTCACAACAATACTTTTACCTATCGGCTAAACATATGGAAGATTTCCACCAAATGGATTTTTCTTCAAGAAAGTTTCCCATAGGTTCACCAGAAAAAAGTAAAAAGCATACTAGCAATTTTACATTATAAAATCAAGCAAGAGTATTTTATGACGACTACGACGACGACTACAAAAGCGCCGTTTAGATGTTCTTTTGGCAACAACCAAAGAAAAAAATCGCTCTTCTTGCCAGCTAAACACACTATACCTTTTAAGTTTTCTTTCTGTCGAGGGTTTAAAAGATGGAGTTGTTTATATTGGTAAAGAGTCCAGGACTTAAGGGCTTTCCATATAAAATTCTTGCTTCAAATTGGATGAAAAGATCTCTGTAATTGATTCACCATTTCAATGTTGAGATGTTTCCACTATTCAGTTTATTAACTTTTATTCATTTATTCGTTTATAGCTTAGCGACATCTGGTTCTGATCGTTGGTATCCATACTTTTTACCTTAGGAATATTCTTAAAGGGATATACATTGATCATTCTATAGTAGTTATAAGCCATCATTCGCACACTTCTTGTGTTTGTTTGATTACTTGCACTGAACAAGCAGTGCTGCGGCGACCGATCCTAAGCCTTCCAATCGGGAACAGAAGCTTGAAGGTGACGCAAAGGTGGGTTTAAGCAGTACTTTTTTGCAGGGATCGATGTTAACGGAGTTTTGTTATATTGGTTTGGTTAATTAGTTGTTTGGGTTTTATGGCATATCAACCTTTGTAGGTTATTTAACGGCAAATCCATTTTATGAAAATAGTTCTATTTCAAACAATTCAGTTTAGCATAAGTACACAGTTTAAATGTAAGTACAGTTTAAATGTAAAAAATATTTTTATTTCAAGCTATTTAGTTTAGTCAAGCAGAGCTAATTCAGTGTAGTATTAGTACAGATTTTGTTTACACACAGTTAAATGTCAAAACGGTTCAATATTAAACAATTCAGTTTAGTGTGAGTACAGTTTCAATGTAAAAAATCAGTTCTATTTCTAATAATTCAGTTTTGGATAAGCACGCAGTTTAAGTATAAGTACAGTTTAATTGTCAAAGACATTTCTATTTCAAGCTATTCAGTTTAGTCAAACAGTTCTAATTGAAACAATTCAGTTTAGCTAAAGTATGCAGTTTAGTTCTATTTAACCCATAGATAGGGCCCTATCAGGTGCTACCATTCCTAGCCAGAGTGGACTGCGGAGCAATGAAGGGGTAATCCACATTCTCCAAAGCTCCAGCATCACAGAAATCTCACCGTGAGATTGTTTAGTGTCATATCCAGAACACTCATTGGTGGGGTGTCTTACCCCTCTGCAGAGGTGCAGTCAGAGTATTCAACAGCCCCAGCCAACTGGGCAATTACACAGAGTTAAATGTCAAAACAGTTTTATCCCAGATAATTCAGTTCAGTATAAGTTCACAGTTTATATTTCAAAACAGTTCTATTTCGAGCAATTCAGTTTAGAACAAGTACGCAGTTTAAATGTCAAAATAATTCTATTTTAAATAATTCAGTTTAGCTTAAAGACGCCGTTTAAATACAACCCCCCGTAAACTCGAACCACTGTTTAGTTCTATTTAACCCATAGATAGGACCCTTATCAGGAGCTACCACTCCGGGCCAGAGTGGACCTGGGAACGATGGTAATAAAGGGGTATTGTGCATTCCCCAAAGCTCCAACATTACTGGAACCTCACCATCAGATTGTTTAGGGGTTTGGGCGGTGGGGCCTTACCCCTTTGCAGATAAGCAGTCGGTGTATTCTGCAACCTCAGCCGACTAGTCAATTGTTATATTGGGGATAATAGAATATTGATTGGTGATACCAAGTACCCTTGTCAGGATCGGGGACACGCATTTGGGAGAGTAGATAAAAAAATGACAGGAGTTAAACAAAATATAAGCTGCTACTTAGGGAAGAAATTTTTTCGAGAATTTTGACAGCATTTTGAGCTGCACATGTGTAGCTAAAATGATAACAGTCGTTATCGTATGAGAACTTTAAATAAATAAAATTCCTCTGCAAAAAAAAAAAAAAAAAATCAAAACACTTGAGTTAATGGTCAAATAATTAGTTGGCTAAAAAGTTGCAATAAAGAGCAATATAGATACTCTGAATATATTTGTAATGACTCACTGTTTCGGTGTTAACTATACGTAATATGATTGTTTAAAGAGAAAGTCTGAGAGCTTTATGATCAACAGTAAAATGGAAGTAAACAAACTTAGGGAAAAAAAGCAAACAGCATTGCTTTAAAACTTTCCGTGTAGAAATCATTTTGAAAGCTCTTACAGTCATTTAAAAAACACAAGAAGAATTGTTTGTACTTGTAAACCATTTATCAGTGAACTCTCAGTGCAATAAGTGTTGCTTTATGTTATATTTTCATTATTCGTCTATTTCTTTCGTTGACTTAGGTATTACTCTAAACTATCTGATGGTAAAACTCCGATTCTGGAACTCAAAAGAATGTGGAGTTTATGCCTTTGTTGATATCATTCTTAATTCTCTGTTGATACTTGGAATCATTTAACTGTGTGCAAACAAATGATTGATATCAAATAAGATAAGAATTCTGGACAGATAGAAATTTTTACGTTAGTAATATTTGAAATCATTTAACTGTGTGCAAACAAATGATTGATATCAAATTAGATAAGAATTCTAAATAGATGAAAATATTAACGTTAGTAATATCTGAAGTCATTTAACTGTGTGCAAACAAACGATTAATATTAAATTATATCAGAAAACTTGACAAATAGAAATCTTCATTTTAAATACTAATTCTTGAAATCATTTAAGTGTGTGTAAAGAAATGATTTATATCAAATAGAATTAATAGCATTAGATAATACTTTTAACCATTTAACTGCGCCATATATATATATATATATATATATATATATATGTGTGTGTGTGTGTGTGTGTGTGTGTGTGTGTGTGTGTGTGTGTGTGTGTGTGTTTAAAAGGAGTTAGGCATAAAATTACTCATAAGGGCTGATATGCGATAAAACACAACCATATTCAACCAAATACGCACGCATAAGCACCCCTTCGTGTCACATATTTGATTGTAAAAGTGATAAAAACGGTTCGTGAACATTTGATGGTCGCTCAAAAATAAGCAGTATCGCCCCAAAATAAGTATACCCCAAACCAAAAAATTAAAACACAACGTTAATTTGCTTCTAAATTAAAGATACCAAGATTTTTTTAAAATTTCTATTAAGAGATTACATCTTCAAAACAGATTTTATATGGTATCCTTCATCACCAGGCTCAACGCCGTAACCCCACCCTCCGCCAAATGCATAAATATAGACATAAATGATTTACTTATTGTGTATCTTTTGGTTACTAAGTTTCATGTATGTGTAGTTGGTAATAGATCGAATCAAATGTCATCCGTTTTAATTGCACGCTACTCCACAATATATAAAATTCTAGTATCTTTGGTCAAATAAAAAATTAACTTTTCAAATAAACATTGTGGGAGTTTTGTTTCTGAGAAATTCTGCGTATTTATATATATTTTATCTTAGTCAGGAAAAAGGCAAATGATTACCGAGCGATAAAGAAAGTTGTCAGTCTTCACGCCAGTAGAGGAAATAACTTCTGGCGAACGCATTTGTCATTCGGAGACGTTCCATTCACTTTCGTTCGATAAAATTTTATCTGCTCTATGTGTGAAATAGTCGAACCACATCAGTTAGTGAATATTTCATTTTGTCAGATTAGAACCACATATTTTTCCTATCATTTTTCCCGAGAAAAAAGTGTTTACTGAAAATAAAACTTAAATATCACCAGTGATATATATTCTTGTATTTTAGAATATTTTTTTAAAAATTCGAATAACACTTTGTAATTTTTAATCAAGTCTATATGAAAAAAAAAAATGTAGACGTTCTTTCCACAAGTATTTACAGAATATTACCTATTGTATTGATGGCCCAATCGGCTGGGTCTGGAGAATACTCCGACTGCATCTCTCAGGAGGGGTAAGACTCTTCCAACGAGTGTCCTGGATATGACACTAAACAATCTGATGTTGGGGCTTTAATAATGCTTTGGAGAATTCAGAGTACTCCTTTATTGCCATCCAAGGTTCACTCTAGCCTGGAGAGGTTGCACCTGATAGGATTCTATCTATGGGTCAAATAAAACTTGTGTACTTATGCTAAATCGAACTGTTTGACATTTAACTGTGTGTAAGCAAAATCTGTACTTATCCTAAACTGAATTGTTTGAACTAGAACTCTTTATATGTATGAAATAAATTTGGCATTAAATAACTTACAATGGTCGATATACCATAAAATCAAAAGAAACCAAATATGTACACTAATTCTGCACTCGTACTGACTTAGCGAAATAAATTGCAACAAATTCTTATTAGAATCTTTTCAGTCCTGTTGAAATCTATTTTGCATATTATTTCATCCTCTGGTTTATAAACCTATCTCCATGGATGGTCTCTACAACACAACGAAAAGGCTTTGTCTCAGTCTCCCACTAGACAGGACTTGACAAAAGGTCAATGACCCGAAGCTCGGCTTAAAGTGGCGTTTAGGGGAGGGGAAAGTCGGGCACGGGCCGAGGCACGAACCCTGTTGGACTTTGCTGGTTATCGGATCAATTAGTGTAATGTGAGCCTGATCAGCCTAGCTGGACAAGGACCCAAATATGGGTCCAAGTATGGATGCCTGATAATAGCTTAAACTGGACAACGAAAAGGCGATTAGACAAAAATCCCAACTGCCAGTCTCTCAAAGCATAAATATCCTCAATTCTTATTGATACCACAGATTCTCTCTCTCGGCTATCGCCCTTGAAAGGTCATAGAGACGGCATCCAGTGTCTGCACGAATATGAATTTTTGCTGGTCAACTAATACTGGTGTGTCCATGAGTAGGAATCTTCTGGAGAACGTCACTCACATGTCCGATTTTATTCTCTCATTGTGTCCACCATATCTTGCTCATCGGTTTATGAGGTGCGAGGTAGTTGGCTGTACAGCTGCTATATTGTATGATGTTGCTCCTAAGGTTTGTTCAAAAGGGAGGTGCCCGTGGTGTAATGGTTATCGTCGTAGGAAATGGACACAGCCACACGAGTTCAACTCCTGGAAGAGGCTGATCGCATTTTCACATAGCACTAATACCCTTGGGAAAGGTATGAATCCAATTATTCTCCCTCCAACTATGGGTAAAATAGTAGGACAGACTGAGCTCTTCAGCCTTGATGAGACAACTAGTCTAGGAGAAGGAAAACTCTAAATTCAAACCTGTTAAACTTCGCTTAAAAATTGACCTTGTGTCATATCCTGCCCGAGCGGAGGGGTTTGGTAAATATGGTTTGTTCAAAAAATATCTCCTAACATCATTTTGTAGTTTCTATCAAGCTTTTATTTCCTCGAAACACTTCATTAAAGTCCAAGAGGTGCAGCTATACGATAGTACTCACACGGCTACACTAGGAAAAATTCCCGTTTTATTTAACCTGTGAGATCAGATTTTCTTTTAATTGATAACCATCAATATCAATCCATGTTTTACCTATGTGTGTGTTGACATCGCTTTCGGTAGATGAGATATTGCTATCAAGGTATATGAACTATTATGTTACTAATAGAGGCTTGCCATTTAATGAGGATATGGCATATCTTGTTTAAAACTCTTTGTCAAATTATGTAATTGTTCATGTTTTGTTTTTATAAATTCTACACCTTTTTTTTATCGTGTTAGACATATCATTTTCTATTTCTTGTTCAGTCATCAGTTCTCATCTGACACAAGCGACATTACCAAGGTGCGTCAAAACACTGACTTATTCGCTAATTTCGTGGGTACGAATACAGATATTCTTCAGCGTAAAAAGATACAGCCAACAAATCTCACTAAATTCTGCATTTCACATCTAAGAACGTGTCAATGTACTTGCTGGTTCATGAATATTACCTTTGTCATCAAGCAAACGGTAAATGCTTATAATTGTTAATTTTAAATTTTACTTTTCTATATTTTTCTTGAATAAATAAAATATTGTCTCTTCTGGATTTTGCGGCGTGTCTTTTTCGCGTCTCGTTGTTTCGTGTGAATCAGAGAATTCTTTCTCCTTCGCTTTCTTTCCTGTTCTTCGAACAAAGACATTCCTTTGTTTATTTGGTCGTTGAATAGCAGAGGTACTTGGTCACCTACACAGGCGATCTACTTTGTTTCGCATCAGCATTGAAACATAAAGCCCACACGGATTTGTCCACCAAAGAATACCTTTTACAGTATTGTACCCCTTTCATATGCTACTCGCTCATAGAATAGTATATGATAGATTATATTTCTTGGGACACGTTCATATTTTCTTGTTGATATTGGTTGTTTGGGTTTTATGGTATATCAACCGTTGTTCTTTATTTAACGCCAAATCCATTTTTATGTAAATAGTTCTATTTTAAACAATTCAGTTTAGCATGAGTACACAGTTTAATTGTCAATTTTTTTTTTCTTTCAAGCCATTCAGTTTTTTCAAACAGTTCTAATTCAGTTTAGTATAAGTACAGATTTTTTTGGCACATAGTTAAATGTCAAAACAGTTCTATATTAAACAATTCATTTTAGTGTAAGTAGGGTTTCAATGTCAAAAACAATTCAATTTCAAACAATTCAGTTTTGGATAAGCACGCAGTTTAAATGTTCAGTTTAATTGTCAAAAACATTTCTATTTCAAGCTATTCAGTTTAGTCAAATTGTTCTATTTCAAACAATTCAGTTTAGCATAATTATGCAGTTTAGTTCTATTTAACCCATAGATAGGGCCCCATCAGGTGCTACCATTCCAGTAGAACTGGGAGCAAGGGCAATAAAGGGATGCTCTGCATTCTCCATAGCTCCAGCATCACTGGAATCTTACCATCAGATTGTTTAGTGTCATATCCAAGACACTCATTGGTGGGTGGGGTGTCTTACCCCTCTGCAGAGAATCAGTCGATGTATTCTACAAACCCAAACGACTGAGCAATTACACAGAGTTAATGTCAAAACAGTTTCATTTTGGATAATTCACTTTAGCATAAGTACACAATTTAGATGTCAAAACAGTTCTATTTTGAGCAATTCAGTTCAGTTTAAGTACGACGTTTCAATGTCAAAACAGTTCTATTCGATAATTGTCTTTAATTGGATCGTTTTGAGATGAGGCTTCTTAATCTGAGAATTAATTCCTATCCGAGGTCGCGGTAAAAATTACCTGAAGAAGGCCAGAGGTGAAAGAAGAAACAACACAAAAAAAACCCTACCAAGATGAGGACAAAAAGCCCGCAATAAATAAAAATTAATTCTCAGATTAAGAAGCCTCATCTCAAAACGATCCAATTAAAGACAATTACAAAAATTCGGTACGGACCCGACTATAGAAGACCAGATAAGGAATTATAAGACCAAAAAATCCATCCTTGATCGCCCTTCGGGCCCCGTGGCGCAGCGGATAGAGGCGTTGAGTCTCTATGATTCCAGGTGAGCATTGTCAGAAGACAGCGGTTTCAAATCCTACTCAGAGGTTTACTTGGTCAAAAACGTGGTGCGATAGACAACAACTATGGAAGGCAGTAATTACTGGGAATACGGTTTACAAGACTCATCATTCCTATCCGAGGTTGCGGTAAAAATCACCTGAAGAAGGCCAGAGGTAAAATTTGACCGAAACCTAGTGAAAGAAGAGACAACACAAAAAAAACAAAAAAAAACTACCAAGATGAGACAAAAAGTATAGTCTGCAATAAATAAAAATTAATTCTCAGTTCTATTCTAAACAATTCAGCATAAATACGCAGTTTAAATGTAAAAAACAGTAAATTCAAGAAACCAGTTTAGTTCTATTTAACCCATAAATAGGACCCTTATCAGGTGCTACTATTCCGGACCAGAGTGGACATGGGAGCAATCGCACTGAAGGGGTACTCCGCATTCCTCAAAGCTCCAACATTACTGAAACCTCACCATCAGATTGTTTAGTGTCATACCCAGCATACTCATTGGGGGTGGTCTAACCTCTCTCCAGTGAAACAGTCAGTGTATTCTACAACCCCAGTTGACTGAGCAATCTTGTTGACATTTCTTGTGGGCTTATTATGTATGTTTTTCCAAGCTATGGCTCTATTAGTACTACTGTATAGATGCATCACGTGGATTCTAACAAAACATATTGAAAAAAGCTAGTTAATCGTCATCTCATCAGACCATAGGGCATGGTTCCAGTAATCAATGTGCTTTGTTGACATGTCTTCAGCAAACTGTTTGGAGGCTTTCTTGTGTATCGTCTTCAGAAGAGGTTTCCTTGGGGTGACAGCAATGCACAGCAATTTCATATAGAGTGCGACGTATAGTCTGAGCACTAACAGGCTGACCCCGCACCTCTTCAATAATGCAGCAATGCTGACAGCACTCCTACGCCGATCTTTCAAAGAAAGCATTTGGATGCAACGCTCAGCACGTGCGCTCAACTTCTTTGGACGACCTACCCGAGGCCTGTTCTGAGTGGACCTTTAAAACACTGGATGATCTACGCCACTGTGCTGCAGCCCAGTTTCAGTGTGTTGGCAATCTTCTTGTAGCCTTGGCCATCTTCATGTCGCGCAACAATATGTCTTAAGATTCTCAGAGAGTTCTTTGCCATGTGGTGCCATGTTGGAACTTTCAGTGGCCAGTATGAGAGAGTGTGAGAGCTGCACTAAAAATTTGAACACACCTGCTCCCTATGCACATGGGCCTCGTAACACTAATGATTCACATGACATTTTGGAGGGAAAATGACAAGCAGTACTCAATTTGAACATTTAGGGGTGTAGTTTCTAAGGGGTGTACACACTTTTGTTGGCAGAGGTTTAGCTTTTAATGGTTATATTTTGAGTTATTTTGAGGGGAAAATAAATTAACTCTGTTATATAAGATGCATACAGACTACTTTTCATTGTGTCAAAATGTCATTTTGTCAGTGTTGTCCCATGAAAAGATATACTTAAATATCTGCAGAAATATGAGGGGTGTACTCACTTTTGTGATACACTGTATATATGTGTTTAATAAGGACCTGCCATTAAATAACCTACAAGGGTTGATATACCATAAAACCTAACTAGCGTTGGTTGTCGTACTCATCATGTTGTCTTATGTATTGACAACCCCCAAAATGGCTCAAATCCTCGGAAATCGTGTTATAGTGCAAGGAAGAGGAGTTGTTGCAGAGTTGGGATACTAGGGACCAAGCTTCCCTCGTTTCTCTTGGTCGTCTTTTGTCTTTGGACAATAGACGAAGAGGTGGTCCTACTCAAAAACGAGAATTTAGCCGAGGAAAAACAGATATTTTATTCTAATCTCAGCTGCCCAACGTATTAGATGACTATCACAAAAGTATGAAGTCGAAGCAGTTCTCTGCATTGGTAGCTAAGGAATGAAGATTTGTTGTTGTTTTTATTGTTTATTTATTTATTTATTCATGTTGATGAATTTCTTTATTTTGGAAAGCATTATATTAATGTGTCTGCAACGCTTGTTTTATTATAGAATCAAGAAATACAAATATAAGTTTCTAAGATATTTTTCGATGCGACAATACAACAAGCATATATTAAACTGGTTGAGTTTGTTTTTATTATACTTCCAATAAAAACAAGAATATATTCAAAATGTTTTTTCGGTGCTTATTGAAGTATTCTATTAAATTATTGTGTCTGTAAAATCTATTTAATACGCCAATACTTTTGGTCCAGTTGTTTGGTTGGTTGGTTTTACGGCATTTTAACCTTTGTTAGGTTATTGAATGTTGAAGTCAGTTTATGCAATGAAATATGTTGTATCAAGAAATCCATCCCATGGACGGTTCGTAAAGACTGGAGAAAGGACTAATGGGATTGTAAACCAGGGGATGAACTGAGACCTTTCCAACTACAGCATTGTTGACACTGACCAGAATACTGAGAAGGATCCTGCAGACCTTGGGAGATTGTCTGTCACTTAGGCTCCTGTGAAAACAAAAACATCAGTGTTAGCTGAAACGAAAAACTCGCAAGTAGCAACATAATAATAATGATTATAATTTGGAAAGAATTACGGCTATTAGAAAGAGCACGAGTGCTGTAAAGGTCATCATCATCATCATGTCGCGCTGCCAGCACGGATCTCCCTGACTCTCTTGCAACCTGTTACTATTGTCCATCGCTCCGGGAAATCTTCAAGGCTATAACCTGTGTCGGTACAGAGCTGTTGTACATAGGTTCTAGCTGGTCACACTGCCTTTGCTCGTCCATGTGACGGGGTCAACAGGTGTATATCGCTTATGAGTTCTTCCTTAGTTCTCCAGCAGTGTCCCGCATGTCTGGTTCGTCTAATCTGGATAGTTTTCGTGATGGGTGGTAGGTGGCCGTACAGCTGCTGTTTTGTTGGGTGTTGCCTCTAGGACTTGTTAAATATTGCTCGCAGCATTCTTGTATAGTTGCCATCAAGCTTTTTCTCCAGACGTTTAGTTAGCGTTAATGTAGTGCATCCATATAGCAGAATCGACACGACCGTTGCTTGAAAAAAAAACTGCATTTTTTATTATTGGTCTGGTCTGACTTCCATATGACCGATAGCCTATCGATAGCTGTCCAAACCTTTTCTACGCGCATGTTGATGTCTTGCTGTGAAGGTAAACGAGTTCAAATCCTGGTCGATACTGTTATGGTTTCATTTGGCACTCAAGCTATGAGTAAAGACATGAATTATTTTCTTCTCTCTGCAGGTCTGGGTGTATAATATCTCAAAGTGAGATTTAGTCTGGCAACTGGTCCAAGAAAAGGAATAACAGTGAAAAATCGGGAGAGCCTGGGTCTTTAATCTTTGTCTGCCTTAACTAGCATTTGTAAACTGAATTTGCACCGACTGGGTAAATTGAATTTGCGCCTTTAGCTTCAAGGTTTGTTTTTGTTTTGTTTTGTGTGTGTGCGTGTAAAGGAATATCAACCTTCGTGGGTAATTTACTGACAAAACAGTCCTTGTAGAAAAACAATAGTGGTGTTATAGCTTGTGGGATGTTAAGAGGGTTTATACCTTTGTCTTGGTTTTTTGTTCGAAAGCAAACCCAAATGCGCGACTGGAATTCGAAATCGCTTACTACGATATGGCAGTCCTGTACGTTAGCCACTGAGCCACGGAAATATCCCTAGTAGCTTTAAATAAGTATTGTTAATACAAAAAAATTATACCCTGTTATATAGTTTCATGTAACTTCCTATTTGATAATAATTTGGTTACACTTATTTATCTTCACTTTACAATTGCTATCAAATACAAATAATTTATAATTTAGGTTTCGTTTCGTTTCGTTTTATGGTATATCAACTACTGTAGGTTATTTAATGCCAAATCCATTTTATACATACGAACAGTTCTATTTCAAACAATTCCGTTTAGTATAAGTACGCAGTTTAAATGTCAAAAACAGTTCTATTACAAACTATTCAGTTTAGTCAGCAAAGTTAAATGGTTCCAAGTATTGCTATGCATTGCTAACAATTGGATTAAACATCAGTCCTTTGTTAAATATAAAAACAGTTCTATTTCGAACCATTCAGTCTAGCATAAATACACAGGTTTTGTTTACACACCGTTAAATGGAAAAACAGTTAATTTCAAACGAGTCATTTTCGCGTTATTACAGTTTAGCTCTATTTAACCCATAGAGAGGACCCTCTGAGGTGCTAACACTCCAGGCCAGAGTTGACCTGGGAGTGATTGAAATAAAGGGGTACTCTGTATTCCTGGAGCCTCACCATCAGATTGTTTTGCATCATATCCACGCTATTTATTGGGGGAGTCTTACCCCTCTGCAGAGATGTAGTCGGTCTATTCTACAGCCCCAACTTTTATTTCACTCTGAGTAATTTTTCCTTCTATACTCAGTCATGATTTTCTCTCTAAGCAGATAAACATTCTTTACTTAGATCATCAATGTTTTAAGAGTGGAATTACCTCAAAATATAATTCAAAATCATCAAATATTTTTATTTTAAACAGATCTATTTGACCCATCGATGCGGTCCGAACAGATACTCTCCCCCGGTTCAGAGTGAACCTGGGAGTAATTGCAATTAAGAGATTACTCCACATTTTCAAGAGCCTCACCGTCACATTCCATGTCCTAGTTTACTCGAAACGTCAAATCGTCTTTAAACGCGTTAAACACTTTCCCACATTAAAGACTGAGGACGAACTGCTAGGGTCAACAGGTGTTATTCACCGTAGATAAGTTTAAAACAGAAATGAAGGAAAACATTTCGCAAATAACTGAAAGAAAAGAATACAGCGAACAAATGGGCCGGTTGTGGGCTTAGATGGAGTATTAACAACGAACTAATACAATTTAGTGAAAGCTGGCAAAGTTACACAAAGAAGACGGCACAGACCAGTAATAACGCTAACATGAATAATCTAACACAGTATCGTCTGAAGGTTCGAAAAGCAGAGACGTAGCAAAGGAGGAAATAAACTAATAGTTATTGAATTGACAGGGTTTTTATAATAACAAAGAATGGGATTAAGGAGAAATATTACTGAGATAAGACAGACACCCCGTTTAAAGGACCAAACATTTTTACGGGGAATTGTCACCAGGTGGTTATAGAATTAGTTGGTTGTTTAGTTTTTATGGTATATCAACCTTTGTAGGTTATTTAACGCTAAATCCATTTTATACAAATAATCAGTTCTATTTCAAATGATTCAGATTAGCATGAGTGTACAGTTTAATAGTCAAAACATTTCTATTTCAAGCTATTCAGTTTAGTATAACAGTTCTAATTCAACCAATTCAGTTTAGTATAAGTACAGATTTTGTTTACTCATAGTTAAATGTCAAAACAGTTCTATTTTAAACAATTCCGTTTAGTGAAAGTATAGTTTCAATGTCAAAAACAATTCCATTTCAAACAATTCAGTTTAGCATAAGTACGCAGTTTATATGTAAGTACACAATTTAATTGTCAAAAACATTTCTATTTCAAGCTATTCAGTTTAGTCAAACATTTCTAATTGAAACATTTCAGTTTAGCATAAGTATACTGTTAGTTTTCTTTAACTCATAGTTATCTTTAACCCATTCCGGGCCAGAGTGGACCTGGGAGCAATGGCAATGATGGGGTGCTCCGCATTCCCTAAAGTTCCAGCATCACTGGAATCTCACCATCAGATTTTTAGTGTCACATCTAGGACACTCGTTGGAGTGTATTACCCCTCTGCAGTGGTGCAGTCGACTAGGCAATACTCGGAGTTAATGCCAAAACAGTTTTATTTCAAATAATTCAGTTTAGCATAAGTTCACAGTGTAGATGTCAAAACAATTCTATTTCGAGCAATTCAGTTTAATATAGGTACGCCGTTTAAATGTCAAAACAGTTCAATTTTAAACAATTCAGTTTAGCATAAATACGCAGTTTAAATGTAAAAAACAGTAAAGTCAAGAAGCGATGGTTTAGTTCTACTTAAGTTAGAGGTAGGACCCTTATCAGGTGCTACCACTCCGGGCCAGAGTGGACCAGGGAGCAATGGCAATGAAGGGGAACTCTGCATTCCTCAATTCTCCAGCATTACTAGAACCTCACCATCAGATTGTTTAGAATCATATCCAGGACACTTGTTGAGGGGGGGGGGTCTTACCTTTCTGCAGAGAAGCAGTCGATGTATTCTACAGCCCCCACCGACTGGTCAAGTGGTTATAGAGAAAAAGGTACTTGTCTGAATATCCATTGAAAGAAGGTGTAGTCGTTAATTAAGTAAAGTTGTGATGACGCTAATGTAAAATAACTTAAATAAAGGCTCTTACCGTTTGGGTCCGTATCGTAAAATTAACTCGCACAAGGTAGAATCTATGTCTTGTCTCGTTGAGATCTGATAGGTAAAAGACGATACCGGAAGTCTCTGAACCGGTGACAATTTATGGCTTAGCCCTATGGCTAAAAAGGGCCACCAAGAGGAGGTAACTCTTAAGTGATCTTTAACTATTAGTATGTGTAAAAGGGCACATCACCATAAAATACAGTTTAGTGTCATTAACAGGACACTCTTGGTTTGGGTTGTTAATCTTACGTTTTCAACTTTATAGAACTTGCTCTGAGAGAAGTTGTGTTCAGATAAGTATTGGTCTAGTTACGTCTTGTCGGAAATTTAACTTGAATCTAATTTAATAAGATCCTCAGAGATTGTAAATTCTAATCATTATTGAATATAAAATCACGCTAATTAAAAATATCCTTTGCGAATATTAAGTTTGCATGGATAGAGTATATCTCAAAATACGATTTCTAACAATTATTTGAACTTCAACTCTTCGAAGAGCTGAAAGACCAGTATAGAAAACGTTTGATGTAACATTAAAAACGCCTAGAAACCTTCATTTCGTACACCAATATAAATTTGTCAAATTCTCGTTTTACTACAAACACGCATAACCATTGTTATTAAGTGGCCTGTTGGCGAGATATAGAATACACATGTTGTATGTCATGCAGAGGGGTAAGGCCTCCTCCAAAAAGATGTACCATGGCAGGACTCTAAACTGCATAGTTCTGGAGATCTGGGGAGTATGGAGTATCATTTCATTACCATTACTCCCAGGTCCACTATTAACCCGAGTAGTACAGTCTGAATGTCAAATAGGTGTTTGTATTAGATAGAAATACTTTATATCATATAACAATATGTAAAAATAACTCTAAAGAACGAAACAAAAAATGGAAATAAAGATGTTCAGTGTACGCGATTCTCTAAACTCTAACCAGGCAGAAGAACACGCCGGGAAAATGATTGAAGCGATCACTCATAATTATACAACTTAGATAAATTAGTTATGAGAAATAGATTACAATCGGTAAAATTTGTTCTTTATTCGATTTAATTATATATACATTTCTGCTTATCTTTGTCAGGTACAAGACAAATGATAAATGAGAAAGGAATATGTTAAAAAGATGTTAACAAAAACAATCCATACGACGAGGCCATTTTTTATTCAATATTTTTTAATCGCAAATCCATACGTTCAACCTAAACGGTCTAGACGTTCATCTACTCGGGCAGCCTGCATTTCGGACGGATAAACGCTATTTCAGCACAGTTATTGACTATAAGATGTTTAAACCAGACTGTAGAGAAAGAATCCCCGACTGCGGATGTTCAGAGCTCTAAGTGTAACTGTCATCTTACTTCACTGTAGGGCAATAGATTGCTCAGTCTGCTGAGGCTGTAGAATACACCGACGGCACTTCTGCAAGAGGGTAAGACCTCCCTTAACTAGTATACTGGATATGACACTAAACCATCTGATCTTGAGATTCCAGTAATGCTGAAGCTTTGGGGAATGCGGAGTACTCCTTTGCTGCCATCACTTCAATATCCACTCTGGTTCAGAGTAGTAGCACTTTATAGGGTCCTATCTATGGATCAAATAGAATTAAAACATGGTTTCGAGTGTTAAGTGTTCTTGCATTGAAACTGCGTATTTATGCTAAATTGAATTGTTTAAAACAGTACTGTTTTGATTAAATGTGTGAAAACAAAATCTATTCTAATACTAAACTGAATTGTTTGAATTAGAACTGTTTGACTAAACTGAATAGCTTGAAATAGAATGTTTTTGACAATCAAACTGTGTACTCATGCTAAACTGAATTCTTCGAAATAGAACTGATTATTTGTATAAAATGGATTTGGCATTAAATAACCTGCAAAGGTTGATATGCCATGAACTCAAACAACCAACCAACCATGTTGGGAGCATTGGCGGAGCATCTTATGAGGATTGAGCTCATTACACTATAGAGAGCGTTTATATAATTTGTATAAGGGCAACCGGTAATAACAAATGCTACAACACTATGATCGTCAAGTCGAAGATGCAAACCTTTTCACTAGACTAGTGGTTCTTTATTTGGGCCCCATTTTCGGAATGAAAAGTTCCTCCAGCCGCACTAAAATTTTGGTGATAAGAAAACAAAAACGAATAGCGCGTGGAATATGATTTATAACGCAAACTAATGCGATGATTAAAACACATAAATTTAATGAAAGGTACGATAGGGGTATTCCCATTGCGTAATGGCTAAAGTGCTCTACTGCACACTTGAAGTAATTGAGTTCCAAGTTCACTTGCTCAAGTACGTTTACATCCTGGGAAAGGCATGAACTCCCTTATACTCGCAGCTGTGGGTGAAGTTGTATAACTGCTGTTCTTCTTCAAGGATGGTTTTAGTATTAGATAACTCATGAAGATGGATATGCCATTAAAGAAAGAAAGCAAACAAAAAATGATCTTTGATAAGTCATCTCCTTTATATATATACATATACAACAACAGATTCTCGAGGCACTACATATTAGGAACATACAACCCAAACTTAACAGAATTAATTTTAAAGCCAGTGCTAATGTACTTAAATGTCTTTAGCTACTGACGCTATTTATAGAACAGATTCGAAAAGTAAACGCTACACAATACAACAGTACAGACGCTCTTCTTACAAAGTAGTAATGTACAAACAAAAGTTACATCACTTTTGTAATACATCCTCTCCTGATGATGGCCCAAAGTCGGGCAGAAAGTACTTGGGAAATAAATAATCATGGATGATTTATCAACCAATTCAAACCGAATATCATAAGATCAATACGGCAATTCGAAAGGATTAACAAAAAAGATGTAGATAAAAATGTCTATTATATTCAATCAAATATGTATTAATGAAGAAATACTGGCAAAATATTCATATATATATATATATATATATAGAGAGAGAGAGAGAGAGAGAGAGAGTGTGTGTGTGTGTGTGTGTGTGTGAGAGAGAGAGAGAGAGAGAGAGAAAGAGAAAGAAAGAAAGAAAGAAAGACAGTTACAAATACTGCATTGATTATAATATTTAACATATGATTCAATATAATTTCAGTATAATAATATCTAACAGAATATAATTTAATACAATATCTAATTTAATATTTATGACTTTAGTAAACAGGTCTAATGAAAGGTAAGACTTTTTCATGAATCAAAGTCTTATCTCCTCATCAATACAAAGAAGGTTTTCCCTTTTTTTGGTTTTGATAATTGTCAGAACTGAAAATCCTTCTTCTCAGCAATATGTTGTGAAGAACTGTAAAAGAAGGAATAATGCTTTTGAAGAGACAAGTGGATATTGTTTCTGGTTGTAAATCCCAAAAGACTCTAATGTTACATTCTTCTGTTTTCTTTTTTTTTTTTTAAGATATGATCACTCAAAGTCTTTGCGAAGTCTTCTTCCTCATCTAATGTCAAATCTAAACAGTTTAAATTTGCAAAAGGATATCTAACCAAGTCGACACACACACACACACAGACACACACACACACACACACACACACACACACACACAAACACACACACACACACACACACACACACACACACACACACACATATATATATATATATATATATATATATATATATATATATATATATATATATTACTAAATGGAGACAAAATGCAAGTAAGAAAACTTGTAAAATTTACTCTTAAAATTCGGTATTAAAACCTGAAATATTTAGAACACTTTCTTTCTGCCTTGTACTATACATAAAACTGAAAGAAATAGAATCAACTGGGACAAAATTGTTATATATATATATATATATATATATATATATATATATATATATATATATATATATATATATATATATATAATGTGGTCAGAAATACCTCTCACATTTTAAACTGTCACCTGTAAATTTAGGAAAGTGGTAATGGTAGCTTTGTCTACCTAATGTCTTATCATAATTCTATTTTATCTTAGGTGAGAATGTTACTGTTCTGGATAGAATTTTCAACCTATAACAGTATCAAAGTATAGAAATGATCAGAACTGATCATATCTGCCTCTTACCCATGTTTACTTGCAGCTCACAGGGGACAGTTTTAAATGTGCGAGGTATTATAGTTGATAAAAATTAATTTAAGAAAATACTACAGACTAAAACCCACAGAGACACATAAATATCTCCCCTCAAAATCTTCCCACGGCATGCTACTTAAGATCAGTCAAACAAATCAACAATCAATGAGGGTTAATTGAATATTCCCTATTGATAGTATCATAATTAGAAATAATGCTAGATTCAACACTCTTTCTTTGTCGTTTGTTATGTAGATGTTAGTTAATATACATAATAAAAACACAGAAATATTGATTAATTTGACATTATTTCTTATCATAATACCATCAAAGCTTCGTTTTTCAAGTTATTTCCTGATTTATTTAAATTAGCACTCAATATTTACTTTATCACTTATCTAAACAAATTCTTATTAATTATTGATAAATCATTCTTTTTTTTTAATAGTTTCGATATGATTTCAAATCAAAATGTTTTCTAAATTAGATTGTTATTGCAAACCACAACAAATACATAATTTTATTTTAATATTAAAATAAAAATTGATAAATGATAAAAAAAAATTTAAAAATGTGATTATTCAAAAGTCTTCTAAACAAAATAGAGACATTAGTTTTGCGAATTTTCTACAATTTTTATTTCTATAAAAGTTTTTAGAATAAAAAATAATAACAAATACGTTAAAGTTTTTTTTAAAAATTCAACACTAATTAAGATACCTCATTTTAATACAATGCTATTAATGATTATAGAACCCGAAGAATTTTCTTTTTTTCATATGAAAATGATTCATCGGATAATGTATCACATTCCAATAGTGCACTGCGGATGGTTTAACAAATCACTGAAACGTTAAGCGTGGAATATTATCATATATAAATAAAAAAAGTCCTCAGAATATTTTGATTATTTCTTTACACAACGTCAGATTTATTTCCATTTTCTCTAATATATATATATATATATATATATATATAGAGAGAGAGAGAGAGAGAGAGAGAGAGAGGATGTTTCCGAAAAATTGATATGGTTTCATAATCTAATAAGTTGATCAATGTTCGTTGAAATGAGCTAACATTTTAACATCATGCGTAGAAATTCCTCTTTAATATTCAGCTATAGAGAGGTCATTATCAGGAAAAAATGGGACTATTTATACATGGAACATAATTTTGAGTTATTTCTACGCATATTGTTAAAAAATGAGATCATTTGAATGAAAATTAGCCAAGTTATTAGATTACAAAATGATATCGATTTTTCTGAAACACCCTGTACTTCTCAAATGATGTAAACCTTTTTAAATACACTATATATATATATATATATATATATATATATATATATATATATATATATATATATGTGTGTGTATGTGTGTGTGTGTGTGTGTGTGTGTGTGTGTGTGAACATTTTGTGTTTGAACATGGATTCTTGGTATAAGATTAATTTGTGTATTCATATTTCTCTATCATATGTTGACGATAGATGAGCGGGTGTATGCATGCACTTATGGACAGTGGAGGCCATGAATGCACTGACATCTCACTAGTTATCTCTCTCGCGAGATTTTGTCATAGCTTAAAGAATAATAACAAAGAATGTCTTGTGAGGCATAAGAAAAGACAAGTTAAAAAATGGTATGAGAAGAAAGAAAGAAGCATACTAAATTTTCATTGCTTTTTCTTCGGACTTCAAAGAGAACAGAATGAAAATTATGGGCGTATCTTTGATAAGAATTATTTGGAACCATTTGTACCAGAACTCTGCGAGATACATTGCCTTCTAATGTTCTTTAAATCAATCTCTGCTATATTCACTCTTTAAAAACTTTTTTTATTCTTTATTCTTTAGACTAGCTGCTATAATTTAAAAAAAAACAACACTGAACAGAAAATATTAATATAAGTGAAGAATAATCATAGCTCTTTAAGGGAACTAGCTTAACTTCATACGTTGTAAAGGTAAATGGAAGAAAAATAAGATTTTTCCAAGTGTGTATTTACCAATCACCGATGCCATAGCAGGGATATGACACAAGGTCAATTTTTAAGCGGAGTGAAATTGGTCTGAATTCAGTTTTCTTCTACACTGGTTGCCTAACCTAGGCTAAAGAACTCAGTCTGCTCAATTATTTACTCACGGCTGAGAGCAGAATAGATAGATTAATTCTTTTCCGAGGTGCATAAGCTCAAAGTGAAACGCTAACAACCTCGATCAGGGTTTGAACTCGGGTTGCTGATTCCATTTCCTAAGGAGATAACGGTTACACCATGAGCACTTAATATTCCATGTGATTGTATAATAAAGTTGCCAGTTTTTGATCGTGTAAAATAGGTGGACTAGGATGACAGGCCAAGGTAAAATCTCTTAGAGATTAGGGTATATATCTTACTTTGATTGGCGAATGTGATGCTAAATTTGGAAATAGTGGATTCAATCAAAACCTGACACGCTGGTTTGAAGTGGATACTTGTTAGCGAAGCATGAAAGTCGAACAGTGTTGTGACCAAAAAAAAGAAACCGAATAAAATGATCGTAACAAAACCATAAAGCATGTATTGGTCGAGCAAAAATGCAACGTTGGTAAGATGCAAGAAAACATCGAAATATAACAACAAGAGCAACAGTAGCAACAACAACGACTATTAAAGGGACAGGATAACATGGAATTTAGAGGACGAATGGAGGCCATCCAAACTACAGTATAGCTGAGAAGGGCCAGAATTCTGAGAAGAGGCCTGGAGACTTGATGAGACTTGCTGTCACGCAAGCTCCAATGAAAGACCATCAGCTAACGCTGATGTGAAAACCTCTAAAGGAGTAAATAGTTATAATAATAATCTCGGTCAGAAGACCAGACCTTATAATAATTAACAAAAGAAAGAGAATTTTCAAAATTGCCGACTTTGCAGTCCCGACTGACCACATAATAAAACTGAAAGAATGTGAAAAGAAGGATGAGTACCTCGACCTTGCTAGGGAATTGAAAAAGTTATGAAGGTGACAATTATACAAATCGTGATTGGTGCTTTTAGTATAGTAACTAAAGGATTATTAAAGGGACTGAAGGACTTGAAAGTTGGAGAACCAATGGAGACCATGCAGACAACAGCATTATTGAGAACGGCCAGAATCCTGAGAAGAGTCCTGGATACTTGAGGAGACTTGCTGTCACTCAAACTCAAAAGTTAATGACCATCAGCTAAAACTGATGCAAAAACTCTAATGAGTAAATAATAATTACCGTTGTTACCATGTTGGCAGGTCTAATAAAACACACTACTGGATCTTTTACGGAAGGATACCCCTTCAAAAAAAGAGGTGTCCTGGTTATGACACTCAACCGAATCTGATGTTGAGACTCCAGATCTTGAGAACTGGAGAGTGAAGAGTATCCCTTCATTTCCATTAGTCCCAGATCCATTCTGAACAGGAGTGGTACCTCCTGTTAGAGTTCCATCTATTGCTCAAATCGATCTGATAAAAATTATTCCTATTCGATTGGACCGAGTAAAAAAGTAACCTTTTATGAAGCAGCCACACAATGAATGTTATTTATTTATTGATACAGTAAGTATTCCTTGTTATCCTTACCTATTTTGGGGGTTAAACAAAGAATACGTACTATAACATTACGCTTATACTCGGTCGTAGTTAACAGAATTGGAACAGTCTACCCCTGTGGTTTAAATAAAAGTTCAGTTCAAAATTTTGTGTGGACTCCTGAGCTCGACATGAAACACCTGAAGAAATCCGAAAGAATATCGGCCGAAACGTTGTGATTATAACAATAAAGATGAAGTCGATAGCCCGAATATCCTAAGTAATAACAAATCAAGCTTCATTGCAGAAATTTAGACAAATAATAGAAAAATCCTATTGACAAAAATCTGCCAAAATATAAAACCATGACCAATCTAAATCTTATCACACTAAACAGCTTAAGGTTACTTTATCACATAAACAATTGATAAGGATTCAGTGAATATTCTATATCATTTGTATTCTAATATGAAATAATGCTCGATTCAACAATCTTTCATGTTCTTTTTATTATGTCGAGATAAACAACACGGAAATATTGCGGAATATTCTCTTTCAGCAATGATTTATTCAATCATACCGGCAAATTGAAACTAGATTTTATAGTACATAAGAACCACCAAAATAATATTGAACATGATATTTACCGAGCCATCACCGTCCCAAATAACGAAACTCTTATATTAAAAAAAGTAACGAAAAATCAAATTATATTGTCTTGGTAACAACGTTCAATGATATTTTTCTCACAAATTATATTAAGAATCGCAGGAAATTCCATAAAATAAGGCACAAATTCAGAGATGTTACCAAAAAGAGGTATGCTTGCATAACGTCAACCTAAACCTTTTAGAGATATGATAGTTTGGCTTGATTTGGTTTTATGGCATATCAAACATTCTTGGTTATCTAAAGCCAAATCCTGTTTTTACATATATATTAAATATTTGATTTGTAAATACATTTTCTAGATACACATACTTAAATGATTAAACAGCTCTACGCCTAACAGTTCAATTTAGCAAAAGTCAAAGTTAAATGGCTCCAAGTAATCCTCTGTATCAATAACAATTCAATTATTGATCAGTAATTTGTTTACACACAGTTAAATAATCAGTTCAATTTCAAACAATTCAATTCATCATAAGTGATTTGGTTGCACTGAGTTTAAATGTCAAACTCTTGTATTTGACTCATAGATACGACCCTATCCAGTGCTATCACTCCGGGACAGAGTGGACCTGGGAGCGATAGCAATGAGGGGGTACTCCACATTCCTCAAAGCCCCATCATTACTGGAAGCTCACCATCAGATTATTTAGTCATATCAGGACACACGTTCGGTGGGGGTGTCTTACCTCTCTACAGAGATGCAGTCAGTACATTCTACAGCCCCTAACCCTGCCGGCTGGACTGAGAGATATGAAAGGAAGTAACAAAAATTGAACAAAAATAGCATTAATCTCTGAGTCGTACTGATTTTAAAAATTCAGCAAAGGATGCAAATGATACAACAAAAACAACAACCAATGTCTACAATGGAACATTATCCACCAAATGAATACGCTAATGGAATTCGCTTTTCTTGGAATGTTATGGTTTAAACGCTTGAGACAAGAGCAGACAACTCTTCGAGCATAGGCACCGGATATAACATGCATAGAAACAGAAGTGCATGATTACGAAGAACAAAGTTCGATTTTCCAAAACAGAAGTTTTAAGACTGGAAACTACAGCGGCTAAAAAGTTGTTATAAAAATGATAAGAAAGTAAATTAAGATAAACTGATAGACAAGAACTTCATTAAATAATTAAAACGAAAACCGACTGAGAGCAAACAAACCTACCGCAAAAATTCAGACAAATCTCAACAAAGGTCGATAACATCCTCGGGTGAAGGTTTTCTAAATTTTAAATAAATACGAAACCAAAAAGAAAGTGAGAACCTCTTAACAGCTGGCGTGTTTTAAATAAAGTAAATCAACAAAATAAAGAAATGTATTTTAATTTCTTTTTTGTTTCTAAATGATCACTTAAATATAGGTTGTTGTGTAGCAGACCGTTGTGTCCAATTAGAGTTAAATCACGTTTAACTTATTGATCTCTACTTGCTACACAAGAGGCATCGAGACGATTGCAGAGAAAGAAAGAGAAGCTGGAAAAATCCACGTTGATTAATATGTCCGTAAAGATTCTGTCCTTCTACAACCCTATATTCTCAGTGGCTAAGCTTCTTTGCTTAATGGTATATCAACCTTCTTAGGTTATTCAATGCCAAAGCCATACTTCTGGTAGAACAGCAGTGATACTATATAACCCATAACCCATACAAGAGGAAAGTAGGAGTTCATGCTTTTTTAAGGATATCAGTCCGCCTGTGAATGTAATAGCACGACTGAAGTTCGAACTCGTTTAATTCAACGCCGCAGAGCATCAGTTTAGCCATTACGCCACGGTGACTCCTCCGCGTCAGTGATTTATTGTGTCAATCAGAAGGTGTCATTAACAATGTCCAAATTCAGGTTCAGAAATCCAAACTTGCAAGTCCGACATCAAATATGTAAACAGAAAGGAGATCAACAATCTAGCTTACATATCCGCAAAATAACACCACACCTTTGCTCACACGTCAAAAAGATTTACTGCTTGCTTTTCTTTTATAGCGAAAACTGCAGCTACGCAAATGAAACCTCTATTGTTAGGGTCACACATACAATTATTATTCAGAGAAAGTCAGTGACACCCTATATTCATGCATCAAAACGCACTCCATTCACAGTCGTTTCTAGCGAGGGTCTGATTTTCAGCCATATTTACAGAATACATATTATAACACTATTAACATCTACCTTAATTTTTGATCAAAGTTTTGTTGATTGACAGAGCAGTTTCATCGTAAATACATCAAAATACATTTTGTCATGATAGTATTCATAATCCAACCATAAACTCTAATTAAAATCCGCCAAATGTTCGTCTGTCTCAACAACTAAGTTACCCTGTCGGCTACGACTGTAGAATACACCGACTGCATCTCTGCAGAGGGGTAATACCCCACCAACGAGTGTCCTGTTTATGACACTAAACAATCTGATGGGGAGGTTCCAGTAATGCTAGTGCTTTGGGGAATGCAGAGTACCCGTTCATTGCCTCGCTCCCAGGTTTACTCTGGCCCGGAGTGGTAGCACCTGAGAGGGTCCAATCTATTGGTCAAACAGAACTAAACTGCGTACTTGTGAATGACTGAATTGCTCTAAATAGAATAATTGTGATATCTAAACTGAGTACTTATACTAAACTGAATTGTTTGACGGAACTGAATAGCTTAAAATAGAAATGTTTTTGACAATTGAACTTTGTATTCATGCTAAACTGAATTGTCGAAAATAGAAATGATTATTTGTATAAAATGGATTTAGCATTAAATAACCTACAAAGGTTTATATGCCATAAACCCAATCAACCAACCAACCAACCAACCACTAAGACTCTGTAATCTTTTGTTCGATTTTAACCAAATTTGAAAAATTGTAAGGACCATTCCGGAAAAGTTTTAAGCAATATTTAGAGATTGGGCAACGGTTGTTTTTTTTGGTGGTATCTATTTCTCACATTCTCCATCTTTTATAATCTCCCTCGTAAAATGATGTCTGTCCCTCAATGTTCGTTCAAAAAGTTTCTCACCCAGGAAAAAGAGCATAGCTGACTATTTTTCTTGTAGCTACACACTACCACTGCTTATTAAACTATTAAAACTAATTCAAATATTTTTACTTTTATACGACGTCGAAAATGTTCAGCAATTCTTTTCTTCCCGGCTGAGACCAGGAACTGTTTGAACGACCCTCGTAAGTATTACACTTGTCCTAAATGACATGTAAAAGAAATAACGTCGAGTTTGACAATGTTTCCAAATGACTGCAAATAATACCATTGTAAACTGGTTGCTGCAGGGTTTAAACTCCCGATAACGTATATGTAAAATGATATACGTAAAAAATTCACTCACTAACGCCGAGTATCACGATAGCCCCGGGTTAAAATATCCGACTGACGAAAAGTCAGCCGTGTTTCGATCCAAGCTTGAAGTATCGCGCGTGTCTTACCGCACTGAAGAGTTGTGATACAACAAAAAAATCTGTCTGTGGATGGCATATATATATATATATATATATGTCTCAAACAGTTTCTAGCTATATATATATATATATATATATATATATATATATTCTGGCAATATATATATCGCCAGATACTGTTTGAGAAACAATTTCACCTGCTAAGCTTAAGTAATAGGATTTGTCTTGCATTCTGGAGTAAAAACAAATTAACAAAAAGTTGCTGAAATCATGAGACTCTATCAGGCACCTAAATGATCGTGAATGTTGATCAGACATACCGTCTATGCAGGTGGCAGTTGATGTTTAGTGTTCTGAGAACCCCAATAAAAAGAAGCTGGGTTTTTCGATTCGATCAACTTTGTGGCAAGGAAAACGAGCGAGCCAAGGAAGAACCACATCGAGTTCTGAGAAGAGCAGATTCCTACTTGAATAACGTAATACCCGGGATTCCCATTACATCTATAATACGTTTCTACAAATTTCCATAGCTTCAGAAACTGAACGAAGGGAATACAAAAACTAAAAGGTCCTACATCTCAGGCGAGTGGTGTTTTTGTGTTCCTCCTCACCCACAAGACGATTGGCATCACCGACATAGCAATTATCATTTGCTACAAAAAAGCTATTTCTTACATGACAATCTCTATGTGGACATTTGCATAGATGAAAGCAATAACAAGAATTAATAAAACTTAAGTAAAGATGTTTTTTTTATGATGCTAGTATTTGGGATATCTGATTTTTAAAGTGACATGCATGTTAGGAATAAATTAATTGAATACTTTAAAATAAAGTATTTCAGAACATTAATTACTGTGCTAATTTTTTGTTTTATTCAATTTGTGATATTCAATTAATTTTAGTTAGATTTATATGCGGGCATTAATTTACCAATTTTTAGAACAGAACTCTGCAAAGACTTGTTAAAGAATTATATTTATAGTTAATAATATTTTAATTTTCATGAGTACAGTGTATATATATATATATATATATATATATATATATATATATATGAGAAAGATAAAGAAAATATATAGAGAGAGAGAGACAGAGAGACAGAGACAGAGAGAGAGAAAATTCTAATTATTTTTGGCTGTGTCGATGTTATCACAAAGTGCCTAAATGGTAGCTTTATGGTAGTTTTTTTTTTCTAATTTCGATGCAATACCAACTTTCTTTTACTTCATCTTCAAATTAAAATTCGCAGATAGAAATATCTGAAGATCGTTCTTTGAAGAATGAATTAATCAATTTGAGGCCAGCAGAATTCAACCTGAAAGTCTCCTAAAATATTTTATATTTGCTAACAATACAATCAAAATCCTGCTACCTTTCACAACTTCCTGTTTGTGAATCTCCTTTCGCAAAAACTCTATCTACCAACTAAATACGGCTTTCGACGACACATCTCCGCTCAACTGCAAAATTCAATATCACTTCTGGAGAGCCAAGGACCGATAAACAACGATGTCAAATGTAACTGCTCGGTAAATAAAAGTTAAACTTTACTGTATACAGCCAATAAATGGTAAGGTTGTACCAGTGTCTGTTTAAATCTCTGTTTAACTGGTTTGGTTTGGTTTCATGGCATTGTTGGTTATTTAATACCAAATCCTGTTTTTACATATATATTAAATATATGATTTGTAAACACATTTTCTAGATATACATAGTAAATTAATGATAGAATAGTTCTATTTCTAACAATTCAATTCAGACAAAGTCAACAAAGTTAAATGGTTACAAGTATTGCTATGTATCACAAACAATTCAATTAAACATAGGTCATTTTTACACACTTAAATAATCAAACAGTTCTTTTTTTAAAATAATTCAATTTAGCACGTCATTTGTTTGCACTCATTTAAAAGCCAAACAGTTCTATTGCGAGGGCAATGAAGGGGTAATCTGCATTTCCCAGAGCTCCAGCATTACTGGAGCCTCACCAGCAGACTGTTAAGTGTTATAATCAGGACATACATTAGAAGGGGTCTTGCCCCTCTGAAGTGATGTATTCTATTGACCCAGTCGACTAGGTTGTTCTATTTGTAAATTCAACTCGATTTCTATGGAGCCAATGTTGTAATTGACTGTAACAAAACAAATGTCTGTTCAAATGAGACTCAGTCTCTCTTAAATTGAACCTAGGATTGATAAGCAGGGAAGAGTGTTAATATAAATCCCTGTTTCTCAGCAAGACTAACTTCGTCCTCTATAGAGACAATGATCGATAAGCTTTCAATAGACAGTGTCAAAATAAAAAATCTGTTCAATTGACACTTAGCCTTTTTCTTTTGGGCAATGTATTGAAAATTCTGTAACAGAGCCAATACAAATATCTGTTCAGCTGAAAAATTCGGCCTATCTTCTGAGGAGCTGTCAATCATTAAGCTTTTAACAGACAAAGTCAATAGAAAAAAAAAAGAAACCTCGTCCAGTTGGTGCTCAGCCTCTTAGAACTAAAAGCTTAGAAGTAAGTATTAAGTAGCAGATAAAAAATCAATGCAAATATCTGTAGGACAATGATCCTCAACAGCTCTTCTTGGGATATAAGGACTATTAAGCTTGCAAAAGTGTCAATACGTACCTCTGTTGATCTGAGACCCTGTCTCTCTTTTTAAAGAATTGATAAAGCAAATAATAGTGTCAAAGATCTCTGTTCAGCTGTGTGACAGCTCTTCTTCTATCTTCTGGGAATATCATTCAACTACAATCGTTGGTGTGGCTTCAGTTTTGGAGCCCGGCGTGTTATGGAGTTATAACACTGAGGATTCAAAAGTTTTTATTCTTTTATCATTAAGTTATGTTAAAAGTGGTATACAAAAATTAAAGACAGAAAATGCCATTGCACAAGTACTCAAATTGCAAATAAGAGTAATATCTTGAATATTCAAATTGCATGCTTATATTATCAACATTCTATTCCAAGTGAGCAGGAATGCGCTGTTAGAAGGTAATTTTAGTATGTGAATAAAGTAATCATAAACTCAGACTTACAGACCGGAAATTGTGTAAGGTTACAGAATTTTGATCATATTCTTAGCATTTGGAGACTTTCGGGTAGAACTCTGTTGGCTTTAATTTCGACAATAAATTCTTCAAAGAAACATATTCAGATATTGACTCTTCATTCAAGAACAGTTTCCTGGATATGGAACTAAACTGTGCCCAGGAACGAGGTTCCAATTCCGGAGCTTTGATTAATGTGCAATGATTCATTCGTTGCTCAGCTCTGGGCTTAGAATACGTTAACGGTATCTCCTGCAAAGGTGTAAGAATGGTTGTTCTTGGAATGACACTTACATGTATTTGGAGATGAGGTTCCACTTCTAAACTTCTGGAAATTGTAGAGTTTCCACTTTGTTGCCTTCACCCCCCCAATATCTCTCAAACTCGGACGGGTAATCATATTTACCAACCCCTCCGCTCGGGTAGGATATGACACAAGGTCAATTTTTAAGCGGAGTTTAACAGGTTTGAATACAGAGTTTTCCTTCTCCTAGACTAGTTGCCTCACCAAGGCTGAAGAAATCAGTCTGACCCACTATTTACACATATCTGGAGGGAGAATTATTGGATTCATACCTTTTCCAAGATGTGAAAATGTGAAATGCAGTCAGGATTTGAACTCGTGTGGCCGTGTCCATTTCCTATGACGATAACCATTACACCACGGGCACCTCCAATCGGACGGGTAATACTTGTTAGGATATTATCTATGACTGGGATGGGAAAATTGCGGCTCGCTGCACTATTCTGTGTGGCCTACGGGAGCCTCTAGAAAACAAAAAATACACACTTACACTTGAATCGAGACTAAATTCTTTTGATTTAAAAAATGCGACCCTTTGATAATTGATAACCCAGTGATTGCGGCTCTCCCAACAAAAAGTTTACCCACCCCTGATCTATGAGAAAAATTGATTTATTTTGGATAATAGAATGATTTTGAAGTACATTAGCTCAAAAAACATTTTTACTGCAAATAAACACTTCATGTTTAAATGTATAAAATCATTGTGAAGATAAATTTTCGTAAATTATATAACTGAATATCATAATTCTTTAACTGACTTTGGTATAGAATAACTATGTAAGGGTTGACATGCCGTAAAATCAAGAAAGCGACCTTTTATATGAAGACAGTGTCAATAAAAAAAATCTGTTCAATTGAGATCCATCCTCTTTTTTATTGAAGTAAGGAGTGAGAATCTTGTAACAGAATCAATACAAACCTTTGTTCTATTGAGCCTCTTTTCCATAAGGTCAAGAATCAATAAACTTGTAACGGACTAAGTCGATACAAATCTCTTTTCAACCGTGATTCTCAGCGTTTATTTATACATTTAAATATAGATGGTCTTCTAACAGATAGGCAATCTCAAATTTCAAACTGATTTTATGTTTTGATTTAATAATCTCTTATTAAAAGAAATTGAATCTCAGTTAACATTAATATAAACAAATATAGTACCCATCAAAAATAGATGTGTTCTTCATGTCCGTTTTTGTATTTCTCTTTATGATAAAAAAAAATGGATTACGACATTTTTCAATCTTATTTTTCTCATATTCTTCCTTTCTTTCACCTGCAAATCGATGCTTTTCACTTAGACCTTCCGTACTCATTAAAAATAGCATTTTTGATAAGTTTAACACACTAATTCTAATTCAACTGATCAGCTCCCATGTCAAAATAGGATAAAAAATAATTTCAAGGAAATTAAAACAACAGTTGAGTTTAAACTTAATTCGTTTTTTTTTTAACTAGAAAGACTTGCAAAAAAAAAAGTGTGATGTTTTTTAAAACGCGCCAAAATTATTTTTAATTAAAAAGAAATCAGTTTGTTAAAATAAAGATGGCGGTCGAATCAGTTTTAAAATGTCCTTACCTCGTGGTGGGACTTTTCTGTCAACTTAATATCTTATATTTTTAATGTAGAGATATTATTGCTTTCTCTAATTTTTTTTTTGTTTCTTTTTTTTCGATGATCCTATTTTAATACTAGAATTTGTAAATATCCCAAAATGTATGCGGTAACGTATTCGGTCACATGGCCTTGTTCAGAGACGAACATGTTCTCTCTGAGTGTTGAGTTGAAATCTCATGATAGCTTTCTTTTCTAACTTATACCTGACGGTTTTATGAGAAATCTATTTTAACAAATGCATCTAAGTCTATTGTCATTTTCCACTGAATGTTTCTCAAACATTTTTGTTATATACTCTTTATGATTATTATGCACAGAACTGTGCCCTTTATTCACACCAGTGACTGAGCACTGAGCCGCATGTTATGGCATTGCCATCACTCCCAAGTCCACTCTGGCACGGAATGGTAGCACCTGATAGGGCCCTATGTTTGAATTAGAATTGTTTGACTAAAAGGAATAGCTTGAAATAGAAGTGTTTTGGCAATTAAACTGTGTACTTACATTTAAACTAAGTGCTTATGCTAAACTGAATTGTTTGAAATTGAAATGTTTTTGACATTGAAAATGTACTGAATTGTTTAATATAGAACTGTTTTGACATTTAACTATGTGTAAACAAAAGCTGTACTTATACTAAACTGAATTGGCTGAATTAGAACTGTTAGCATAAACTGAATATCTTGAAATAGAAACGTTTTCGACAAATAAATTGTGTACTCTTGCTAAACTGAATTGTTTGAAATAGAACTGGTTATTTGGATGAAAATGGATTTGGCGTTAAATAACCTACAAAGGTTGATATGCCATAAAACCAAAACAACCAACCAACCGACCAACCAAAGAGTTAAGGACCATCAAAAGAGCATTCAAACAATTATCACGAGGGGATAAAATAAATTAACAACCAATTACAACATTCTGTTTCATATTTTCATGGTTACTCTTTTTAAATTGCCCACGCTTTTAAATCTGTGGTATGCTAGTTACCCTCAGAAAAGGACTTCTGGGAGTACTTTCTAAATCTGACTATTCGTAATGACTTATTAAGAGAAAAGGAAAGATTATATCAGAAAACCCTCATATGATTATTATGTATAAAACTAAAAGTTGGCGGCCATAGTCGAGGGTGACCCGAAGGATACCTTTTTAATAGCTACTACAATGATGTGTAGGGGAGGGTGCTACTCTTTTCCCTGGATTACTTCACTTTACCCTTGATCCATAACTGATAATGCTGAACGTTGAGTCATCAAGTACCATTTTTTAAGACTTTGGTATGACTCGACTTGGGGATTCAACCCCGGTCTCCCGGGCAATTGGCAAAGACTCTAACCATTGTTCTAATGGGCCGGTCTTATTATATATAAATAAACATAAGATGAGTAATTCTCTGAGATTTAAACTTTTGGACTTAATCGTGACTTAATAAGAGAAAAAGATTTCCTGGTGCATAAAAAAATTTCCAATGCGTCATTTAAACACGTCAATAACTCAATTTAACGATTCACATTAAAAGGGTATGTTTAACTTCAAGCAATTTGTTAAAAGCAGTTCACTTTGAATCCCAGCAAATATCTATCATTTTCCCAAAGTAGAGATTTTTAATGTTGACATGCTAAAGACTTTTGTCAGATTTCTTCATCAGGATTTTCATAATAATCCCTGGCACCAAAAAGCGTCCATCTTGTCTAAAAATCGAACCCACAAAACACCAAAAAGAACAGTTGTAGATCTGTTTGTGTTGAAATGTTCAAGGCTATCGAATATCAAGTGATATATCGATTAACAAGAGAAAAAAAAAAAACGTGTTTAAGCACTCAACTTAGTTCCTTTCAGAAAATCATGTGGAAACGATTCTTATCTCCTGCAGTTAACTGTTAGCATAGGCAATAAAAAGCTGAGTAAACGTTGCTCACGTTAAACAGATGGTGGTGCTGAGAATTAATACAATGAGACAACGTACAAGATAATCGAGGATTTTTTTCGAATTTACTCTTCCGCATGTGACCCTGAGTTAAATCGTTGGAAGAGAAAATAGAATTAACGGCATAGGGCATAATTTCAAATATCTAGGTATTTATTTAAGCTATAAAGTGAATTGCTTGTCGTACAGTTAATTACTGTAAAACAGCTTAAAACTCAAAGTGGCCTTGGTAGTACTAGACCCGATTTGCATTTAGATAAATAGTTTTCCCTTTCTTCCGTCACGTTGAATTGCAGTCACTGTTAAAAAACAGAACTGCATAATCCAAGTATTTCAGTGATGGAAAACTAAGACAAAAATAAAATGAAAACGAGGCAGAAAAGAAGGTCTTTAGTAAATCAGGTTCCGACTTAAATAAATGGATCGTTTCAAAGATTTAGTAGACATTTAAATAATGTGGTTACAAGGTTAAGTCAAAATGTTTGCAGTATTTTACTAAGTGTTTTGCGCAGGTGGCGCTCGAGTTGTAACGGTTATCGCCGTCGGAAGTGGACGCAGCAACTAGTGTTCAAATCCTGCACGAGTCTGTTTGCATTTCATGTGTAACTAATACTCTTGGGAAAGGTATAAATCCTAATATTCTCCCTCCAGCAAAGGGTAAATAGTAGAGTAGACTGCTCTTTAACCTTGGTAAGGCAACCAGTCCAGGAGAAGGAAAACTTTCAATTCAAAGCAAAGGAGCTCACTTCTTGTTTGTCAAACTACTTTGAGAGCCGCAACAACAACAATTCTACAACTACTACGACTACTACATTGCACTTGACCGAAGTAGTTCAAACCGTGGTAGAAACGCACTGTGGTTGGAAATATCGTGGTAGGTGGTGCGCTGACACATTTCGTATTACATCTTTCCGTTTGAGATGAATGTAGAGTGTTGTTTAATACAGAAATTTATTCTTTAAAAGTTCAAACTGACCCATAACGCCGTGTAAGCAGCCAAAAGAAATTATTCTTTATGAGTTCAAAGTGAGCCATAACGTCGTGTAAGCAGCCAAAAGAATATATTCTTTGTGAGTTCAAAACGAGCCATAACTCCGTGGAAGCAACCAAAACATTTGTTGTGCAACAGATGAAGACGAGATTGGTCACTGTTTAATAACGAAATGGTTCAAGAAATTTCGCTTAGGTTGCAAGGAACTCGGTGATCGTCAATGTCAACTAGACCTAAAACCGTAGATTCCAATGCGATTCCAATAGAGAAAAATTAATCGAGTAGCTCAGAGAGAGTATCTAGCAAGCTTAGCATCTGCTAGTCCAGTGTGGTTCGTCACCTACTCGCACTCAGCAAAAAATATCCAGAACTACCGAATTGTGCCTCACATGCTACCAAGATACTGCAAAACTTTTGACTTATCTTGGTATTCATGCTACTATTTCGAACTTGTGCTTTTACGTGTTTTTGTCTATCATCAAATTCCAGGACCAATGAAAAGTTTCAGACATTTGAATTTTTTCAAGGATATTGGCTTGACCTCAGGCGTCAACATAGACGATACAGATTTCCTCTCCAAGGTCATTTGGAGTCATCGAAGGTTATTGGTTTGGAAATTATGTAATTTCTAGCCAAACTGAGTCAGATAAAAATTTTGATATGAAGTGATACTCTTTTTTTGACCTCATATATCGTGGGATGGACACATTTTATATGGGAACTACACAAAAATGCTGTTTTGAATAAATGCAGCAGAACAGCAGTTGTATGGCCATTAGCCCCCCCCCCCCATCACGCAAGTAATTCAAGTAAGACGAGAAATACACGCCAGACACTGTTGGTGAAGTAAGGACGAACTTAAAAGCGCTCTCCTATGGATATATTTACATTGACACTGCAGTGTTGATTAGCAAGTAAAAAAATTATATTCATCAGTATTGAGTGATTACTGGGTGCCGTCTAGAGGATTTACCAAGAATGATGGTTCTTATGGCACGAGATAGAGAAAACCTTGATGATAATGATGATGATATCTTAATTGATTAGAATTGCTTCGATTTGAATTATACCGATAGTGTTAATAAGCATGTAGGGTAGGCTTCTCTAATATGGTTTTAGCCCAGTCGGCTTGGGCAGTAGAATACACCGACTGCATCTCTGCAGAGGGGTAAGACTCCTCAAACGAGTGTCCTGGATTTGACACTAAAAGATCTAATAGCGAGGTTCCAGTAATGCTGGAGTTTTGGAGAATGCGGAGCATCCCTTCATTGCCATCGCCCCGAGGTCCACTCTGGCCCGGAGTAGTAGCACCAGATAGGGTTCTATCTATGGGTCAAATAGAACTAAACTATGTACTTATGTTAAAATGAATTGTTTGATATATAACTGTTTTAAACATGCAAACTGTGTACTTTTGTTAAACTGAATTGTCTGAAATAGATCTGTTTTAATATTTAAACTGCGTACTTTTGCTAAACTGATTTGCTTAAAATAGAGCTGTTTTTAATCTAACTGTGTAAACAAAAACAGTTCTCATGCTAAACTGAATTATTTGAAATAGAACTGTTTTTAAAATTTAAATTGTGTACTAATGCTAAACTGATCTGTTTGAAATAGTATTGTTTATATGTATAAAAGTGGATTTAGCATTGAATAAACAACAATTGTTGCTATGCCATAAAACCAAACCAAATCACACTAAACTAATATGGTTTATTGTTTGACTGATATGATGTTGAATTTCTGGAATTTTCAAACAACTGGCAATGTCAATATTTTTATAAGTTTTCCCATCATCGCCAAAATAGTCTATCAAGCTGGTATTTTTATTAACGCAGTCTTCTTAGGACCACATATAGAATAATACAGCTTTGTTTATTGCTACATTTTCAGACACGTATCTAGAGAACTATCTCTTTCTGCCTGCCTGTCTACCTACCAACCTCTTTGTCTGGCTGGCTGTCTCATATAATACAGGGTGGAGAAAAATACTTCCCACATTTGAAACGATAACCTAAGAAGTGCAAGTGAATTTAGGCAAGTAACAATGATAGCTCTATCTATGTCTGACTATTTGTTTTCAAATATTAGCATTTACGATTCTAGAACGATGCACGCCGTGCGTTTTCTATTCTGGATAGAAAACTGATACTTCTATGGGTTAAAAATCATTTCCAGAACATCACTCCGATGTAACATGATAAGCTATTTGTGGAGCACTTTTAGGTTCACCAGTCAAAAGCAAAGTCATGGTGTACTGTGGCCCAACACATGATCGTAAGTGATCGTAACTGATAAAAATGGTAAGATAGAAGTTAGATGGAGCTATCATTACAACTTGCCTAAATTGACTTACCTCACATCCATGACAGTTAAGAATGTGGGAGGTATTTCTGTCATAACCTGTATCAAAATACACAAATATGTTTCTACTAAACACGAGTGTCGATTCTCTGACAGAAAAATTAATAGAATTAAAAAAAAATGATTATTCTTTCTACTTAAATATTTAAAGTCAAAAGCGTAGGTTCGAATGAATATATATATATATATATATATATATATATATATATATATATATATATATATATATATATATTGGAAATGGACATGTCAACCCAATTTAAAATTCTGGATTAAGCTTTTACATTATATATATCAAGTTGTGTTGAATCTTGTGGCATATCAAACCTTGTGGGCTATTTAATGCCGATTCCTGTTTATATATATATGTGAATTGCAGGCAAATAGTTTGTTGGTAACATTTTCAAATGAGCCAGACCTCGAATTTTTTCAACACAGATAAATGGTTTCAAGTATTGCTCTCTGACTCTAATAATTATTTAAGTATCATTCATTTGTTTGCACACAGTTAATTTATTTCAGTCAATGTCATATATTCTATTTAATTTGGTTATTTATTGCCAATTCCTGTTTATACATATATATTAAATATCATCGATATCTAACACTTATAGATTTTTGCGGGTGTCCTCGTGGAGTAATGGTTGAATCAATGAACTGCAGAATCGAAGTAAGCGAGTCCGAACTCCAGTCGCGCTATTATTTTCCTTTTCGGACAAATACCCTTGGGAAATGTATGAACCCTTTTATCTTCCCAGCTATGGGTTAAATAGCATTACTGTTGTTCTCCAAAAAGATGGCTTTGGCATTAAATAATCCATGAAGGCTGATATGCCATTAAACAAATCAAACCAAACCAAACCATAATGATAGATTTTCACACAGTTGAATGATTCTAAGATTAACTATATGATACATATAATTCAGTTTAACATCAGTTATTTGTTTACTTACAATAAAGTGTTTTTATGTAAAGAAAATTATTAAATAACTACCACTCCGAGTCAAAGAGCATCTGGGAGTAATGGCGATGAAATGGTGTTCCAGATTTTCTTTAGCTCCAGGACTGGAGCCTCATCATTAAATGGTTCCGTGTCACATCCAGGACTCTAATTCTATTTGACCCTTAGATGTGACCCTAACAGGCGCTACTACTACAGTTCAGAGTCGACATGGGAGTGATGGCAGTGAAGTTGTACTTCATACTCCAAACATCCAGAGCTGGAGCTAAACGATCAGATTGTCCAGTGTCATATCCAAGACTCGCTTTAGGAGAGTCTTACTATTTAGGGGCTATTTAAGTGACCTCCCACTAAGCTAATATGTGACACTGGGTTGTTTTATATTGGGAAGCAACGCATAAATCGAGATATGCGTAGCTATTTTAAAAAATGAAACGCCTCAGTCGCCAACCTATCAACATAGCTCAGCAAGGAAGGTAATGCTTAGGGAGAAGGCGACCTGGGACCAAAAAATTGCTCAATACCACCCATCGAGACAAACATGATTAAGGGTATGTCATGATTGTGTATGTGTGTGTGTGTGTGTGTGTGTGTGCATGGCCTAAAAACAGACAACAATGAGATGCATCGTTTGATTTATGGAGAGAAACATTAGGCCCTCTCATATTGGCATCTCTGTATAAATTTCTTTATACTTAAATATTATACTTGAAACATTCTCATTCACGTCTACCGACTGCAAAACTTCTTGTCTATTTTAATCAGTATTTGGCAATCGTTACATTTCTCCATTGAAACACTCTATCAATTATTTCCCTTTTTAACGCCACTGCCTTGTCTATGGAAACACTGATGTGTAATAATCAGCTAGTACACAAGAAAGGAAAAAAACAAAAAACAAAAACAAAGTAACATCTTAAAATCGATACATCTGTACATATTTACGAATCTTATCTTAGTCTGGCAAAAAGACACAAGTATGGAGCACCATTTGCTTCGAACTTGTTTATAGTCTTCCAAAATAGTTTGTTAACTATGACTCCTCCTCCATCAACAGATATTTACAAAATTTGGCTCTATGCTTGCTTGAGGCCAGAAGACTGGAGCAACACAATCTTCCTACCCGAATGAATGCTTTAATGTTTACCTTCAAAATTAATAACTAATTCTTGCAAACTTAAACTTTATATGAACGCAATATCTAGCCAAAAAAAAAGTTCAAAAGTCATTAAAATTTAGGGTGTGGCAGATGATATGCAAATTCAAAACCATGTTGAATTGAATATAAATAAGATCACGAACGAGGAATTCGTTTGCTGAATTAGCAGTTTTATGTGGAAGTTTTGAGATGATTACTTAAGTGAGTATACGGAGAAAACGGCTAAAAATGTTGAGTGGGGAGATTTGGTTTGGTTTTATGGTATATCAATCATTGTAGGTCATTTAATGCCAAATCGATTTCTTACATATGAACAGTTATAATTTATACAATTCAGTTAAGCATACAAAAACAGTTCTATTTCAAACAATTCAGTTCTGCATTAGTACGCAGTTTAAATGTCAAAACGATTCAATTTCAACAAATCCAGTTTAGCGTAAGTACGCAGTTTGCATGTTGAAAAGAGACACATCTCAAACAATTCAGTTTAGCATAAGTACACAGTTTAGTTTTATTTGACCCATAGATAGAGCCCTGTCCGGTGCTACCACTCTGGGCCAGAGTGGACTAGGGAGTGATGGCAATGAATGGGTACTCAGTATTCCCCAAAGCGCCAGCATTATTGGAACCTCACCATCAGATTGTTTAGTATCAAATGCTGGACACTTGTGGGTGACGGGGTCTTACCCCACTGCAGAGAAGCAGTCGATGTATTCTACAGCCCCAGCCGCAGGGCAATGAGTAGGGAGAATAAGAGTGTTTATTACGACAACGCTCCCGATAACATGGCCTTCTAGCTCCCATAAGTCTAAGAAAAACAAACAAAAAACCCACATAACCGTTTATTCCCTCCCGTCACACTTTCTGCTTCATTTCGTTTCATATGACTTTTTTGGCCTCGAATGAACGATAAAAACAAATGATGGAAGCTGTGGACAAAACCCACAAAGAAGATCGATTTGGTGTCCCTTATTTCTTTAAGGGCATATTAAATTTCAAGGGTTAATTAATGCAAAAGCCAATCTTGTAGAAGGACACTAGTGGTACTATTACACCAATAACCCAGAGAATAAGGAGTGTTAATAGCTTTTCTATGGATATTAGTCCGAATGTGAACGCAGTAGCACGACTGGAGTTCGAACTCGCTCACAGCGATGTTGTAGTCCTGCACGTAACCACAACACCACGAATCCAGCTTCTCCTCTTCCAACGAGTTCCAGTTATCTAATAAATCAACATTTGGAACAGGGCATTGAGTCAAAAAGAAGAGTTCCCTGAAAGAGACTAGATAAAGTTATTTACTAAGCTTTGCTCAGTTATGGCCCAAAGCCGGAAGTATGAGGTAGCCAGTGAGACTCGAACTCACTGACTATGGTCTTCTACCGTCAAAAATGTCTTATTCGATTTTTAGTGTGAATATCTTATTGCTAAGCAGCATCCGGAGAATGTAAATGAAGGCTGGATAAAAACGTTCCCAAACATTTTAGAGGAAGCGCTTGTGGCCTAATAATTTTCGACATAGGAAATGTATTCGATGATTCGAGTTCAAATCCTTAACGAGGTTTTCAGTTTTTCCCTTCGTACTGATGCACTTGATAATTCATCTATTATCACCCCAGCTATTAGTAACTAGTGAGGTAGATTGGTCTTTTTAGCCTTGTTACAGAAAGAAGTCTAGGAAAAGGGAAATTATAACTTCAAATAAGATGTACTCTGACCTTGGGCGACATCTGGACCATGGCAGGGTTGGGTAGATAGAAACACTTTTATGAAGCCCTGAACCGTTTTTGTGTCATTTCTCTTGCCACTAAGAAAATTTCCAGAAAAATTGATTAAGCAACACCTGTCTGTCATATTCAGTAAAACATATCTAATGCAGAATGCGCTGCCTATATATATATATATATATATATACATATCATCAAGTCGGCCTCACTTTCTCCCTCTCACCATCCATTCTTATCATCTACTACTCTTAGCCGGTCTTGTAGGCTGTATCTTTAGCTGATTTAAGACGTTCCTGAATGGCTAACACTGGCACGTCCAACTGTTAGTGTCCATTACAGAACGTGGCTTATGAGTTCGTCCTTACTTCTACAGCAGTGCCCCGCATGCCTTGTTCGTCTTACTTGAATGGTTTGTGAGATGGGAGGTAAGTGACCATACTACTGTTGTTTTGTTGGATGTTACTTCCATGATTTGTTCAGGAAAGCGCGCGGCATTCTTGAGTAGTTACCATGGAACTTTTACTTTGTGCACTTTCTTAGCATCGATTAGGTGCATCCACATAGTAGTATGAATATATCCGAAGCTTGGAAGAAATCCCATTTTATTTTAAGGAATAAATCGGATTTCTAAATGATGGCTAACCTGTCAATAGCATAACACGCCTTCGCTTGGCCTATGTTGATATTTCTTTCAGTCGATGAGATGTTGCTGCTGAAGAATGTGAATACATCCTCTAATTTCATAGGCTTGCAACTTAGAGTAGAGATCGCTATTTTTCTTTAAGATATATGTACTCAATTTAATTTCCGTTTACGTAGCAGCCAATACCTCCTGCTGATTGCTCTTCGCTATGCAGCAGGGATTTTTCTTGGGCTGCAGTATCTGCATAGTCAGCATATGTTTGATTTTCTGTGGGATATAATCTGCTTCGAACTTTTTTCCGTATGAAACCATTTTCTTTTATTAGATCTATTGGCATTCGAAATATGTTATCAAGGCAGGTTTAAAACAAATATGGTGTGAATGTATCTCTAGGTAAGATTAGCGTCTGTATAGAAGAAGTCAGTGTCTACATCAGGTAAGTGAACTACTGTTTTCGTGTTTTTGTAAAGCATCATTATTGCTGTAAAATTCCTTTTAGGGAATATGATATGCAAGTAGTATTTACTCCATCTTTCCTCTGTGTGGAATCGCATGATTTAGAGAAATTTACGAATAATAGAGGGGCTCCAAAATTCTTTGCTCACACTCCTACGATGGTTCGACAAATTGTTAGAGTCTGTGAGGTTGTGTAGCAATTCCTTCGGAAGTTGTTCTGATTTTTTTGAGAATTTTCTTGATGTCAAGTTATATATATCCTTTCCTCCCGTTTAACACATAGTATCTTTTGCAATTAATATTACGACTGTTAATATTTACTCGAGGATACACACATGGTGCAACGGTTAACGTCGTACGAATTGGACACGACGACACAATTCTCTGAGGAGGTTGTTTGCATTTCACATAGCGCTAATTCCTCCGGGAAACATATACATCCAACTCTTCTCCCTCCAGTTAGGGGTAAATGGTAAGACAGACTGGGTTCTTTGACATTGGTATGGCTATTGACCACGATTGGAGACCAATCCTCGAGAAACTCCACACGTGCGGAGTCAGCTTAACCTGTATCGGTAGAATGCAGAGAGAGAGAGAGAGAGAGAGAGAGAGATTAAAAGCATTAATTTGAACGGTTCTATTTCTCTTTGATGACTATCAAGTCCGGAAAAAAATTTTTTAAGTGATTTTAAATCGACCCGGAAAGCGACGTAAATTGAATAATATATACAATTTAAGAAATACACCAACACTTTTGTGTGTATTAGTATCGATAAAAAATAATTCTGTTCGTTAAAAGAAATGCTGCTATTTGACCCGGGAAGACTGGAAACATGAAACTGATATATATTAATGTTTCTTCAATGGACTCAAAATCTTATACAAGGAGCGCAATGTTAAGGTGAAGCTTACTATTAATGTTTATGAAAGAGATTTACAAAAAAACAAAAATCAACTAAAACACACCAGATCGATATATAAACGATAAAACACATTGCCTTAGTTTACCGTAAGATCTAAAAGTGAATGTGTGGGTTCAAAGAGCAATAAACATAGATAACAGTGATTATAGAGTGATTGATATTTTCATGGCAGATAAAAATTAACCCGTAAAATGTTTTACGAGAAAAAGCAAGCATTTTATTGGGCATTACAAAAAGTACGGGTCTTATGATGTATTCGGGTGTTCCGTTTTAATCACATGCCATACGAATAAAATTCCTAACACATTTTAGCTTGATTATTAAAGATATTTAAAGAGTCGTAATCTTTATTCATTTTTATTTACTTTTTACAACTGAAAATATACAATTTATATCATCATCATCATCGAGGAGTGCTGGCTGTACGAATTCTTCTCACTTTTTCTCTCTCGCCATCTGCCTCCATTGGCCATTGCTCTTGGTAGGTTCTCTTCACGGCATCCAGAGTCTGAGCAAAAATCTCAAAAATAAAATATAAGATAAAAATCTTCATTTATGAACTATTAACATTGCCTCGAATTTGATGTCGAAGTTCAGCAACGGTTTTTTTTAGTGACACTACAAGTTATTTTGTCTCTTGATGCACACATCTAGGCACAAAACTGCATACGTATGTTGTTGCGAACGTACACATGCAAGTGCATGTAGGTGCGAGCGTATCTCTATGATTGTGTGTGGACATAGGTTGAATATATATATATATATATATATATAGATGTACTTAAATGTGTGTGTATAGTACAGTATTGCATGAAACGAATAACTTTACAAGTTAGAGGAGTCGGCCGATTCTAACAGATAAAAAATTAATAAAAAACATTTCTCATTGGGGTGAAATTAAGTCCAAAATAAACTAAAGTCCTCGGCGTTTGTACGGGTAGAGGTCAGGATATCATTTGGGTTAGTACTTTAGTTCTGGGAGCTCCACAGGATAGAGGCGTTTTTTTTTCTAGAAGTCGGGTCACCATATATTCAGGAGTTGAACAGACCAGTGGCTGTCTAGGGCAATGTGATTGGGTTGATCGTTGGGTTGAGCTTTCTGGTCGAGCTGGGGTCCATTTCTTCGCCCATAGAACACCATAGTTAGCCACAAGAAGATCATCGACAGCAGAATTAAGAGTTTGCTGTTAGAAACAACACGATAAGAAACTGATCAGTTTTCAAGTATTTTGAGTCCACACGAAATGCCACACACACACACGCGCGCGCGCATACACACAGCTGGTTAGCCTTAGTCGAGTGAATAAAAACGACAATACGTGTATCCTTACAGGACCATCGTGAATATTCTAACACCACATTCTTCTTCAACAACAACTGGCGACTCAGTTGTCTCGGAATACTAAAAGTCTTTATTCTGAACGGCAACATTTTACTTAGCAGTCAAAGCAACGCGAAGGATTGGAAGACATTGTCAGTATCTATGAACGAATTCCAGCTTGGCTGACACCAGAGACCTCTCCCCGACACCGACAGATTCTAAGTAAAGTTGGTGACCTTAGTCGAGGGTGACTCGAAGGCTCCCTTTTCCATAGCTACTACACCGAGTTGTAAGGGAGGTCGCTTCCTCATTGCTCTACTTTACCCTTGTTCCTTACCTTATAATGCTGAGTTAAGCAAGGCAGCGTTAAGTACCATTTTTGAGTCTTTGGTATGACTCAACCAGAGATTGAACCCCGGTCTCCCGGACTATTGGCAAACACTCGACTCATTAGGCCACCAACTGACTTCCAAACTCAACTCAACTGCCTTATTTTCAAATTCTCAATTTTTATAAATTATGAAATAAAGTATTTCATCAACCAAAGTATCTGATGTGGCGTCACCTCTCTAAATCATTGCATCACGAATTTTAATTAATTTCAATTAAACTTTTCATGCAACATGACTTAAACTTTCTTTAGTTTACATTTCCTATCTTGAGACTTTATAAAGATCCTTCCGCGCATGCGTACCAGTGTACACGCATTGTCTGCAAGGTTAAGTACACTTATTCGAAAAGATCTCAGACCAGTCCACAAACTCACCAAATCAAATAATAAAATAATTAATATGATTACAAAATTAAAAAAAAAAATTATTATCACGTTAATTATTTCACATACGTGTATTCTAAAGTATGTTTTGTTTCTTTCTTTTGTGAAGCTGACCTGTGGCTTATATAATTTCGACCAAGACCTTTAATCGACTAAATTTTTTTAAAACAACCAGCACAATGAGGGTTAAGGTCATTTTGCTGGAAAAAATGCCATCCTGTGGTATGATGTTTAAAGAGCGAGGCTTGTAAACTGCTGCGTTTGAATCCATTGATTTTGTGTGGTTTTGTTTTATGGCACATCAAGCATAGGCTACTTAATGCCAAATCCTGTTTATATATATCTTTTAAATATATAGGATTTGTAAAGACATCATGTTGATAACAATTTTTAACCAGCTAGGGTTTATTTTTTTGCACACAGTTAAATGGTTTCTAGTATTGCTATGTAACAGTAACAATTTAACATCAGTCATTTGTTTGCACACATTTAGATATGAATGTCAAGTAAGAGATTACTTTGTTATGTTAGAGATTACTTTCCTTTTTAAATGAATTAGATTGAATTTATTTACGAACGTGTATTGCTATTGTTTCTACACAGTTAAATGGTTTCGATTATTGCTATCTATCGCTTAAAATTCTATTCAATATTTATTATTTGTTGACACACAGTGAAATGGTTACAAGCAGCCGTTGAGATTCCACACGCCCGATCGACTCCGTCGAGTAAAAACTTATTCAGGCGATTAACACTTTTATTCTCGCCGCCCGGCGGTCGATCAAAAATTGCAATGAAACATAACTCTTCAAATATAGAAAGAGGAAAACTGATTCTTTTTACCACCCAAAAGTATGCCATTGACGATTCGCAAGCAACTTAGAATGACTTACGATGACATTAGCAAATTCTTTCGTCTTGTGCCTGTCGTCAAATGACCGTCAGATTAAAGAAAAGGGAGTCGCATCCCCCAAATACATTACAATCATCAAAAGAATATCTGACAAATGGAATTGAGAATGACCAGCCCCCCTCTCTCTCTTGGACGTCCAGTTATTGTAAACATTCGTATAATTAACGCTTCCACAATAGAGCCACAATGTCTCTGCAGTTCAGATTGAAGACCCTCACGAGTTTTTTAGAAAATCATTTGAAAAATTATTCTTGACTCAACATCTATATTTGCTCCCCGCTTACGAAAAGTAAAAACGAACATTTGAGAGAAAGGAAAAAATGCATACTTTTGTCAACCAAGCACCGAAAAACAAATTATACAAGTAATTAATATTCATATTTTCTTCTCTTATTTCTTGCCTCTTCTCGACCCGGGTAGGTGGATATGTGGGGTTTAAAAATTTGGCTCTGACAGGTTTATCTTCCTGCCCAGCCTACCATCTCCGCCGAATATTTTGACTGCAATCGAATAAAAGGTTAAAATGGTCATCGGGAATCCAGAAATTATGACACAAAGTGAATGGGAGAATGAATCCAATTTCAGCGATTCTTTATCGTTAACTCTATCTATTGAATAAATTTCATGACTACAATTGCACCCAAAGTTTTCAACTTCTATTTTGTTTGGGGGTGTCCTCGTGGTGTAATGGTTAAAGCGATGGACTGCGGAATCGTAGTAAGGGAGTTCGAATTCCAGTTTCGCTATAGCGTTCATTTTGGAACAAATCATCATCATCATCATGTCGTGCCGCCAGCACGGATATCCCTGAGCCTCTCTCGCCACATCTCTCTATCGTTCATCGCCTCTGGCAGGTCTTCGGGACTACATCCCGTATCCTCACATAGCTGCTGTATGTAAGTTCGAGCTGGTTGTCCTGCTTTTGCCCGGCCATATGTGGGGGTCCATAGGAGTATATCATTTATGAGCTCGTCCTTGCTTCTCCAGCAATGTCCTGCATGTCTGGTTCATCTAACTTTGATAGTTTTCTTGATGGGAGGTAGGTGGCCGTATAGTTGGTACCTTGTTGGGTGTTGCCGCCAGGACTTTTTCAATATTGCTCGCAGCATTCTCGTGTAATTGCCGTCTAGCTTCTTCTCCAGCCGTTTTGTTAGCGTCCAAGTAGTACATAGCAGTATAGTATAGCAGTATCGATACGACTGCTGCCTGGAAGAAACTGCGTTTCATTTTATCGGTCAGGTCTGATTTCCCTATGATCGATAGCCTATCGATAGCTGTCCATGCCTTCGTTAGCTACGTGTCGATGTCTTTTTCGTTTGATGAGACGCTGCTTCCGAGGTAGGTGAACTTGCCTACTAGTTTAAGAGAGGTTCCATCTTGTGTGGAGATGTCGCCTGTTTGATTATAGCACATACATTCCGTTTTGTGTGCATTGACGTGGAAGCTAATGCCTGCGGCGGCTCGTTCCAAACTATGCTGTAGTGTTTCAGCTTGGTTGGGTGTATTTGCCAGTATCGCTATGTCATTGGCGTAGTCGGCGTCGGTAATTGTTTTTGCGGGGTACCTTCTGCTTCTTTTCTTTGTCAGCTCGAAGCTGTTTTCTCTGATTTTGTCAATCGATGTTCTAAGCACGCAATCTAGGCAGATGATAAAGAGGTAGCGTGTCCCCTTGTTGTAATCCTGCTACAATGTCGAAGTATTCTGTGTCTCCATCTGGTCAAATACTCTAGGGAAAGGTATGAACCTCCTTATCCTCCCAGCTATGGGTTAAATAGCAACATTGCTGTTCTACTAGAAGGATGGATTTGGCATTAAATAACCTACAAACGATTATATGCCATTAAACAAAGAAACCGAAACTTGTTGTGTTTCTTTTTTAACAAAGATTTGAAAATTTAAAAAAGAAATATTTGAATTTACACATATTAAACAAATATTTTCGTGTCACATTTTTTTGAAAGAATACTTTGGTCTCGAAATTATTGTTGAATAATAATTCTTTGTTCTGGTTATTGGAAACGAAATTTAATCATTATCTCAATCATCTTAATATCAATTCATCAATAACATCGTATTTATTGCAAATATATGATAATGATTTGTATTTAAACGACTTTCTTTATTTTGTCTGTGGATATATAGCTTTTATAAAATCGGCAAACCGGGTCAGGTCTGATTTAGCGGGTCGGATCTCTTTCAGTGCTCCTAGGAACTATTGCTTGCTGCAGTTATTGTACCATGTACACACGGGAATGCCTGGTTTGTTGAAAAATTATTGATTATTATTGACTGAAAATAGAGTAAAATGATTTTGGAGCGAGTAAATTTTCCCTCACTCTCGACCACCAGTCGACTGATTTCTTTTTTAGAACTCAAAGGGTGGTAACGAGTATTGCTATTTAACACTAATTATTCTATTCAACATTACTCATTCGTTTGCACGCAGTTTAATCGTTCAAGTAATGTTATGGATCTCTAAGAATTCAATTAAATATCAATCATTTGCTTACACATATTTAAATGATCAAACAGTTCTTTTTCTAATACTTCAGTTTTGCATAAGTCAACTAATATCTCAAAGGCTGTTTTTAAGCATTGCTATTTAACACAAATGATTCTTTTCAAAATTACTCATTCGTTTACACACATTTCACTGGTTTTACGTATTGCTATGTAACACTAACAATTCAATTAAACATCAGTCATTTGTTTACACACAGTTAAATGATCAAACAGTTCTTTTTTTAAACAATTCATTTTAGCATAAGTCATTTATTTGCACTCTGTTCAAATGTTACACAGTTCTATTTGATCCATAGATAGGACCCTATCAGGTGCAATCAATCCGAGTCAGTTTGACCTCGGAGTGATCGCAATAAAGGAGTGCTCCGCATTCC